>JAPPVO010000010.1:57140327-57547391 GCA_030407325.1 Camellia japonica
CACAGTAAACCAATGATACACCTTTCCATAATAAAATGGCAATTTACCAAACATCAGCTGGAAGGTAATGGTACCTTTGCCAAGTTCTCCAGGCGCTAGCTAGAAGGTACTAGTACCTCTCATTCTCAGCGCAATATACGTAACCAATCATCACAACATGACAAAGTACAACCAACAAGTGTAATGCATACACATAAACTATTCAACACAACAACGTCATCCTCCACCGATGACCAAGGACAAAACCTCTAAATGTATGTATTCAACACACGTATTATAATAATCCAAGTCTCATGAGATTTTAAATCCAACAACAACAATAGTAAAATAAAATATTCATAATCCAACCTCAAGTTAATTTCTAAAATTCACAAAGTGCTATCATTTCATTCTTCCATTTCAAAAATCAATTCTCTTAGTTTCCAAGTTAACATACTCCACCCTTTATCCCAATCCATTCTTTTCATTTCACAAAATTAAATCCATGGATATCAAAGCCACAACCCAACTCAACTTAATATAATCAATCCAAAATAATTCTAATGCTATAGTTAATTCTCTCTTTTAGCTATTAACACATTAACACAAACCATAATAACAATTTACAAACATTATTCAACTTTACTCCTTTTTAATTTAAGAAGTCAAAACATTAAATTAGGACTTTTTCTTCTTTCAACGTAAAAATGTTAGATTACTCCAAATTAACCCAAATAACAATCAATTTAACAATCTCATTGCCAAATGACAAACCCTAGATCCCTTTTAATGATTTTCAAAGAAATCCATAATGGATATGATTTTTATGCAATAAAATCTACCACATATCTATCTATAGATGAGGAATTGAAAAGGAGCAAAGAAATCCCTACCTCAATATTCGAAGCTCAAGATTTGAAGCTAAAGATGAAGACCCAACTTGAAACTCTATTGAAATCACAAAACAATCGATAAAAGTCTTGATATATGCTTGCTCTTCAACATTCTTGAAAGATTTGGGGTGAATCTTGGGTAAAAAGAAGAGAAATCAAGAGTTTGGAAGGTTAGGGTTTCGGGTTTGGAGGATGGGAGGAGAAGAGAGGGAGAAAAATAAAATTTTTTGGCCAAAAAGTTACTTTATAATGTCTGTTAGCAGCGTGGTCGTTCGAGCAAAGGAAGCTTGGCTCGAGCGTACAAAAGAAGCTCCCAAAATCTCTAAAAATCATGCAGTTTGCTCAAGTGAAGAAAAGCTCACTTAAGTGATGAAAAGCTCGCTCACTCGAGCAAGCATGCTTCTAGCACATAAATGCAAAATTTAAACAAGTATAACTCTCTCGTCCGGACTCCGTTTAGGGTCGTTCTTGTGTCTAAATTGAAGCCCCGGAAGTAAACTTTCCAATGGTTCTATCCTCACATCAAGATTAAAAGTTTGGAGAGAGAAAATGGTGAAAGAGTGAAAACTACTCAATAACAATTATTCAAATTTGGAGTTTCTAATTCAATATCACCCAACCACTATGGTAACACCTCAACCAAGGCTCAAATAACAACTAAGAAGGTTCTTCATCAAGGTAATTAAAGAGTCAAATATAGTTCCATTATAATAAGAAGCACAGAGTGCTACAATCGGTGTAAGCTTTTTCTCTCTCTCATGTGTGATTTTTTCGCCTTTCTAGTGAAGCCGAACTTATCAAAACTGAAACATTATGCTTAATGTCCTTCTCTTTTTTTTTTCTTTTTTTTTTATATCGGCAAAATGAAAGTTTTGTTGATGCATCAATATGTGAAAACAGAGAGGGAAGATACAACAACAAAACAAAGCATGCGAAGGGGGAAGCATCAAGGTTTAAAATGGATCCCAACAAAGTTGGCACCGAACAAAAGGCAAGAAAAAAACAGCCCAAAGCATGAGACACTAGGGAAGAAGGCAAAATGCCAAAAAAAGCCCTAGACAAAACCCACAAAAACAATCTGAAAGAAATAAACTATAAAAGTAAACAAAATAGAGCAAACTGAAAAAAAAACATAATTCTTTGCATTGATCTTCCGAATGTCTTGAATATAGAGAACAAAGTCTTGGACCGAAAAGCCAGTGAAATCCAAGTTGAATTTTGTCCATAAGGCTAAATGAACTAAAATTTCTAGATTAGGTTGGATGCCACTAATGCTTAGGCCTCGTTTGGGAACAGGCTAATTTAGTAACTTTTTGGCTATTTGGCTAAAATGTGATGTAAAAAAAACTAGTATGTTTAGGATGACTTTTTGACTTTTTACGAAAAGATGTGTAAAAAGTAGAGAGAAAATGGAATCTTTGACTTTTTGGTATGGGTTGTTGACTTTTTGGCTTTTTTAGTAACTTTTTGACTTTTTGACTAAAATAGCCTCTTGCCAAACAAGGCCTAAATATCAAAGAGTTCCTTGCTAGCCATAAATTCCAACATACACATGAGAACAGAGCCAACCAAATGATTTTCTTTAGATTTCTGAACCGAAATCTTGACCACCAAGAGAAAAACGACTCCAAAGAATGAGGACAAATCCAATCCATACCCCACACACTCCAAAGAATGAAACATGCTTAATGTTGAAAACAAAAGAAATTATTCAAAAAGAAAGTTCTCAAATGAGTAGCTTATTCTCTTATTTTTCTCATTTCTTTTGTCTTTGGCTAATTTAAAATTCAATTACATCCTAATTTAAAAATCCAAATACATCCTAAGTATCATCAGAGCTAGAATCAGTGAAATCATAATCTGTTTGATTATCCCACCTCATGTCACGGAGAACATCCGACTTAAGTGGAAGTGTAGTAGATGAATGATCCAATTCCTCGTCTCTTCTCTGAATAGAAACCAGGCTCTCATGGTAAATAAAAGCCTGAAAAGCCACAGTTCCAAGCTCTTTCATCTCAAGGGTAATAGGGTCTGCTAAGACCAAATTCCCATCCACAACTTGAATGAGGATCTCACCATTCTTCCAAAATCCAAGAGAAATCGCTCCTACAAAAGGTTCAGCGATTAATTCTCTTGTCTAACATTCTTCTTTCCATACCCAAGTGTTGAAAACGTTTAGTGTGTCGTAATCTGTTGGATAACATTGTATCCAAGCAAGACAGCCTTTGTAGACCCCAAAATAATGTTCAACAAGATTAGTTCCTGGGTGAGGGCAACCTAGCTCTGGTATCCCTTGGAATGGCAATGGTCTAGTATGTTGATCCGGCTCCAATACACCTCATAGCCCATATGAAATGAGAGTTTCATAGAATGTCCATTTTTATCATATGCACACCAGTAGTAAACTCCATCCATGTAAGTGTAGAACTGAAAATAAGAAAACACAAAACATTCAGGAAAAAAGCCCTTGAAATCTCTCCAAGAATCATCCCGCAACGAATATATAGCAATATGTTTAAGGTAACATGCTGGCGAAGTAAAATTATACTGATCATCAAGGGTGCTATCCCAGTACATCCTAATCGAAACCACTTTAAAATCATCAGTGAAAGGATCCATCCCAAACCCAAAAGCATTATTCTCGAGTTCCATTCTTGGAGGAATGGTTTCGGGGTATGTTTGTCTTGGAAGAGCTCTGAATTCTCTGTTTGCCGGATTCCACAAAGCTATAGAATCGGCATAGATTAAGAGACAAAAAAATGCCGTTACAAGGACCCATAACTCGTGCTTCTACATTCAACTTTAGACCGAGATATTCAAATACGGGAACTGTAAGGGTTTTATCGCGACACACAGCAAAGGTATATTTTTGTCATTGTAATCAACGTTGTGAACCAAGAGGCAACCATTTTCATCCTTGTTACTGTTAGTGAGATGCTTGGCTATGAAACTGGGATTTGTAATGAGAGAGGACCAAGATTTGGAGACGCACTTAAATCGCAACAAATATTTGACAGGCAATTTTACAAGAATCTATGTAATGACTCACCATTTCTTTTGTTTTTTTTTTTTTTCAGCAAAGATGTTTGGCAAAGTCAGATACCTCAATCAAAGCCAACGAATTTGCGCACCCTTTTCTTCAAAACGTAAATGGAAGTGGTCGGTTTTAAGAATTATATAGAATGAACGCAAAAATGATTTTTTTTTTTTTTTAAAAAAAAAAAAATAAAACTCGAGCAATTACAACCAATAGCAATAAAAATAATAGAAAACAAGAATCCTGAAAAGCCCAATCAATAATATACCGTAAGTGTTTGGGAAGATACTATTTTAGTAAGTTATTTTAGTTTTTAATTATTTTAATATGTTAAAATATTTGTGTTTGGGAAGATGATTAGATTTTTTTATAACTGGATGTGATGTTTGTGAGAAAAAAAATGAAATAATTATAAGTTTGATATGACATTTTGTCTTATTAACTATTTTAACTTATTTTATCTTTTAATACTATTTTAATCAAAAAAAAAAAGTTTCTCTCAAACGTCCCATGACACACCTCCTTTACACCATTTAGACACTCATAGAGTCTAGAGAGAGGGATTAAAACAAGGTACTAAATCATTTAAAAATTAAATTTTCAGTAGTAGTTGCCAAAAGATTCTTTTTTTAATCCTAAAAGGAATATATATAAATAATTTTATTTCTTTTTATTTTCTTTCTTAAATTTAAAATTCAAAATTTTAATGTAGCATATGATTAAACTTTTTGGAGGTGGATCCCCTCCAATTCTTAATTTAGATTAAAGGGCGCTATTTAGACCCGTAAGGTGGGACAGACCATAAAAGAGACAACGAGGAGCATGGCCCTTTGCTCAGTTAAACATACTGTTATTAATATTTACAAATAGTCTGTAATTTTCATTTTATACTTATTTGGCCCTTCCCCCATTCAACATCTATGAACTCTTTTTCCTATCTCAAATCAAAAATCTTTGTTTGTTATTTTCCTTTATTCATTAGTTGGACTTAAAATATTAATCTATGATCAAATATCTTTTTATATTAAAATATGGTTTAAATTTATTTTATTCTTTTGTAGTTTAGGATTGAAGCACTTCATCCTCTTATGGTTTAAATATCATTAGAAAACTCCTATTTGATTTTGAATTAAAGTGTTACCATTCCAAATTAACGGAATGTGTATTATACACACCATTTTTTAGAGTCAGTTTGGTTTTCTGAGAAAAAATAAAGTGAAATTAATAGAATAGAAAGACAACTTTACCCCAATTTTCTCCAAACTGAAATTTAGATGGGGAATTTTTTTTTAAGACTTGATATTAAGATTTTATAAGATAAAAAACATATAATATTTTTATAATAGTTTCACAGAGAAAATTTGACAAAGAGCAATTTGGCCCTAACACAGAGAAACTTTTCTGATTTCACAGAGAAATTTCAAAAAAATTTCTAGTATGATCACAGAGAAATTTCATCGATGGACCTTATCTAATAAAAAAAAAATATTAGATCTCTCCTACTACCCAAAGTTGGATAGGGATGTTTTATTAATTTTCCCAAATTGGATTAGTATGTTAATTAAAATATAATTAATGATTGATCTAGAATATAAAATATAATTAAGAATTTATTTACAATATAATTAAATAAAAATATAAAAATAAATTAGAATTAAGAATTGATCTAAAATATGATTAAAATAAAATTAGATTAACATGTTAGAAATGACGATAAATATTTAATAATTTAGAATTAATTGTGATATAAAAATAGTTAAATTAAATTAGATTAAAAATTTTAAAATTACAATAAATAATTAAATATAGGATTAATTGTGATAAAAAATAAAATAAAATAAAATAATATAATAATTAAAAAGTAATTATTGTGATTTAATTAAATTAATGTTAGACACTATAAATTATGTGTATGAGAGAAGAGAGAGAAAGAAAATAACAAAAAAAGTATAGAATTTGAGGTATTATAATTATTTCACATCTATTATTAACAGTGTTAATAGTTGTACTTTAGTCTAAAATCACATGCGGCCTTTTTTTCTATATTTGAACCATAATGGGTTAAAGTACTTTGGCTCAAACCATAAAGGAGATAAAATGAATTTTACCTTTAAAATATCTCGTAATCAATTTATCTTAATTGATTATATATTTCTTTATTCTAGTTAATGGACAACGTGAAGTTAATTATATATTTTTAAAATTCATTGTTAGGGAAAGGTTAATATACCTCCTGAAAGAAAAAATACTTTCGTAATTTTACTATGGGTCAAGGTTGGTAGCTCGAAAGAGCTACCCCCCGAATCCCCCGAATTTGCAGAAAACAGAAGAATGAGAAGGAAGGAGGAGGAGGAGGAGGGGGAAGAAGAAGAAGAGAAGGAAGGAGGAGGAGGAGGAGGAGGAGGAAGCCAAAGGACTGGAGGGGGCCAAATAAATCGGGGTGTGGAGGCGGAGGCGGGGGGCGGAGAAGGAGGCAGAGGCAGAGGCAGAGGCAGAGGCAGTGGCTGCGACGGCGGGCGACGAGCTCTTCCCTGCGACGAGCTCTTCTCTCCCTCTCCCTCTTTCTCTTTCTCTCCCTCTCCCTCTCCCTCTGTCTCAGAGCTGCGTGAAGAAGAAGAAGAAAAAAAATAAATAATGCCCAAAACGACGTCGTTTTGGGCATTAGGGGGATTGGGGGGGCATTTTTCGAGTTCTCAAACATTATCCTTTTACTATATTGGTTCGTGATAAAGTCAGAATGATTCATAACTTTTTTACTATATATAGTGGTGACATTTTAATATTTATGTATAACCACAATGGTTTATAATTAAGACTTATTTATGATGTGCCCTTAATATAATCATAATTGTTCGTAACTAATATCATAAAAAATCTTAATTTTTTTATTTATTTATAATAAGAGAGGAGAGCGTGTACCATAGTCTTTTTATTGTTACTATGTCCTTATATTATTGAGTAATTCTTGTTTGTGTTTTAAATTTTGCATTGTTCATTACTACATTCAGTCTTTTATTTTTCATCAATTTTGTCTGGAACATTACTGCACCACTATTGTAAATCCATACCCCTATTTAATGGCCCCCTGCCCCCAAAAGTCTGGTTTCGACCTTGCCCCGTAAGGTTCACCACGGGCAGTGGCGGAGCCAAGAAAATAAATTAGAAGGGCACTTTTTAATTATAATATTAAAAATATTTATAAAAAATATTTTACATAAATTTTACGATTGACTTCGAGAAAGATAAATAATAATAATAATAATAATAATAATAATAATAATAATATAATAATAATAATAATAATAATCAGTGTGTTGGTTTGAATTTTTTGAATTAAGTTTTTTGAAAATTAAATTTTTTATTTTATTTTATTTTATTTGTTTTTAGTGAATATTTTTAAAATTTTAAACATTTTTTTAAAAACTTTTTTAGATGCATGATGTATCTAAAAAAAATAAAATATTTGTGAAAAAATATTTTAAAAAATTAATAAATACATAAAAATACGAAAAATGTACCGATTTTTTTATATTTTATATTTTTGGTATTTACTGAATTTTTTAAAGATTTTTTCACAAAAATTATACTTTTTAAATATATTTATGTTAGGTGTGTCTAAAAATTAAAAAAAAAAATTGCTTAAAATATTAAAAAAATTCAATGAAAACAAAAGAATACGAAAAACAAAAACATAAAATTTTTTGAAAAGTGTTTTTAGAAAACTCAAACCAAACAAAGTAAATATATATTATTTGTAATTAGTGTATCATGGACACCAGATCCACACCTTGTGTCTTCTTAGGTTATCATCCTTCCACTAAAGGCTACAAGTGCTTGGATCCCACTACAGGAAAATTTTTTCTCTCTTGATATGTCTTATTCAATGAGAGTTATTTTCCTGGAAAATGTTTCAGTGCTCGAATTTGCCGTGGCTCGAACGGCTCGACAGCCCAAAACGACGTCGTTTTGGGCTGTTTTTTTTTTTTTTTTTTTTTTTCTTCTTCTTCGTCGTTTTCGGCTGAAACCAGAGGGGGGAGAGGGAGAGGGAGGGAGAGAGAGAGAGAGAGAAGGCAGCCCTCCGCCCGCCGTCGTCGTGTCGCAGCCCTCCGTCCGTCTGTCGCAGCCCTCCGCCCTCGTCGGCGCTGCCCGTTTCTTCTTCTTCTTCGTCCGTCCGTCGCTGCCTCCGTCGCCTCCGCCCCCTCCTCCTCCTCCTCCCCTCCCCTCCCCTCCCCTCCCCTCCCCCTCCATTTTTTAGGGCCCCTCCAGTCCCCTCCTCCCTCCTCCCCTCCCCTCCCCTCCTCTCCTCTCCTCTCCCCTCCTTCCTCCTCCCCCTCCATTTCTGCGTCTGAAAAAGAAAAAAAAAAAAAAAACAACCTTTCGAGCCATTCGAGCTACGTAGCGGAGTCGTATTTTCCTTTTGCTCACACTATTGTAGTCCCTCCTACTTTACCTATTATTTCTTCTTTCTTTTGGTCCTCTGTTCTCACTATTGTTCAGTCTGCCCCTCTTCAGCTTTTTCCTACTACTTCTTCATCCAGCTCTGTTGTGTCTCAGTTTCCTGCAGCGCCATTAGTTGACACCTAATTCATTTATAATGAAAAAATGAAAAAAATTCTACTAATTGATACTATTAATAATTTTAGTATTAATTGATGCTAATTAAGTCATTAATTGACACTAATTAATTTGTAATGAAAAAATGAAAAGAGTTATACTGATTGATACTATTATTAATTTTAGTATTAATTGATGCTAATTAAGCCATTAATTGACACCTAATTCATTTATAATAAAAAATGAAAAAAATTATACTAATTGATACTATTATTAATTTTAGTTTTAATTGATGCTAATTATATTAACTTTTGTAATACTAATTATATTAATTTTTATTAATGAAATAATTTTTTGAAAATTAAAACTGAAAAAAATGACAAAATAATCATTTTTTTATCATATAAGGGCGAAAAGGACAAGTACACAGTAAAAAATTATTTTACAGCTTATTAACCAAACATTACTCTACTGCTTAAATCCATAATCTCACAGCTGCACCAAACAGGTTAACAGCTTATGTTCACAGCTATAAGTCATAATCTGTTAAACTATAATCTATAATTACTTTTCCACAGCTCTACTAAACGGGACTAATGTAATAGCTTTGAGAGGCAAATGCTTGAACGGCCCGACCCCTTTCTCTCTCTCTCTCTCTCTCTCTCTCTCTCTCTCTCTTCGTTTCTGTTTCTTTCTCCTTTTTTCTATCTCTCTCCTCCATCTTCAGAAGGAAGAAGAAGAAGACCAAGGCAGACCTCTAGCTCACACACACACACACACACACACACACACACACACACACAGAGCCCCGAATTTTTCTTCACCTATAAAAAAGGCTTTTGAAGAAGAAGAAAAACTCAATCCAATCTCAACCCAAATCCCATTTCTCTCTCTCTCTCTGTCTCTCATCATCTTTTTCCATGAGTTGGGTGAGTTCTGATTGATTGAAACAAACAAGGCTTTCTACCATGTATCCAATCCCTCCTTCCTCGCAACCCACTACCACTCACTCATATCTTCTTCTTCTTCTTTTTTTTTTTTTTATTTTTTTATTTTTTTATTTTTTATAACTTTCCTCCATTTCTGCTCAATGACAAAACTCATGGAAAATGGACAACTAATTTCTTTTGTTTGGCTTGCTTCTACAGTGAATCAATAGTGAATCACAAATGTTTCTCTGAAAATGCGAGAAAATAAGAGAAAATAAAACAAATCAAAGCAGATAAAGAAACCCAAAAGAAAACAAAAAAAATTATATATATATATATATATATTAGAAATTGAAGAAACATGGATGGTAGCTTCCTTACCATTCCCTCTAGGTCTCTCGCCGTCCTCTCTTTTCTTCCTCTGTTTTTTTTCTTCTCCTCTCTTCCTCCCTCTTCTGTGTGTGTGTTGTGTGTTGGTGTGTGTGTTCCCCCTCCCCTTCTCTCTTCCTCCTGCCTCTCTGTTTCACAGAGAGGAAAAAAAAAAAAAAATGACGTGCCAAAACGACGTCGTTTTGGCACCTCGAGCCATTCAAACCAACTCATTTTCGAGCTACGTAGCAGAGTTGTTCTACAAAAGGTAAATCAAAAGAACTTTGATAAAAAAATATTAATTATTTTTTTTTCAAGTAAAGTAATAAATCTTATAATTTTTTTTACACGTATTTTTCTTGAATTAGAACAATTAAACAAAACAAAAATGATTAGTGTACACAATTTTCTCCCATGAATTCTCTTTGAATGGATTTCTAACTGATAAAAAAATGATTTAGTACTGATCAAAAATCTATTCGGGAGATTTAGAGAAAAAAGTTGTATGGATATAACATTAGAGAGAGAGAGATGGCTTACAGTCGACCAGAACCATAGGTAATGGGCTTCTTGGTTTATGTAGCTTGGAAAACCTCTAAACGTTGATTGGCTACTTGTTTTGCCCAAATATATAACCCAGGCTTACAACTTGGCTATCGTGCCAAGTCAGGCTTCCAAGTTTGCAATAGGCCCAAACATTTGTTGTATATCAATTAATTTTAGAAATTAATATCAAGCATATTCAGCATGTGATTTTGAAAAAAACTATTCAATGTATTTGGTTTTAATTTTCTAAAAATTGAATTTTTTAATTTTTATATATTTTTATTTTTACTGAATATTTTTAAAATTTTAAACAATTTTTTTGTAGATGTACCTTACTTAGATATATCTAAAAAGTAAAATATTTATAAAAAATATTTTAAAAAATTAATAAATTCACAAGAATACAAAATATATACTGAATTCTCATCTTATTATTATATTATTATTATTATTATTTTTGGTATTTAATGAATTTTCGGAAAAAAAAAATCACAAATATCATACTTTTTAAGTATATTTATGTTAAGAGTGTCTAAAAATTAAAAAAAATAAAATTACTTAGCATGTTAAAAAAATTCAATAAAAAAAAGAAAAAGAAAATAAATTTTTTTTTTTATTTTCTGAAAAATAAATCTTGAAAATCCAAACTAAACAAGCTATGTAGATTTATTTGTTTATTTATTTTGGGGGTATTATGGAGGCCGAAGCAAGACACAAAGAACAAACTCCTCCCCCAATTAGGGGTATCTAAAACGAACATATAATGTAAAGCTACAAGAGGATGCGCAAACTCAACTACCCCTCTAATGGTCCCCCATTATGTGCCACAAAATCAGCACACATATTTGATTCGCGTGGAGCAAAACGAAGAGAGCACTCCCAATCTCTCCCCAACACAGCCCTGATACGCAAAATTAAATTGGTTTGGGTGATTGCCATCCTCTGTTTGAATTACTGTTATTGCTTCCTGAGAATCTGACTCAACGACTACGTTAATTACCATATCCTCAAGACCATGCAACGTTAATCACTAGCCATATCACCCAAATTTCTGCTATAATTGCTGAGGGCCACCCGAACTTTTGATAAAAGCCCATCACCTACATGCCGCTGTGATCACGAATAAGACCTCCAATGGTTGCCATTTCGCGATACCCCGCAGAATGGCAGCTTGGAGGTGTTGGTTCCCATCAAATCGGACCATTATTCCCCGACTTCTTCCCCAAAAAAATCTAAGCCAGCTGCACTTCCCACACTTGATTCAAAATGTACTGAACCTATGCATGTAATCGGTTCGGTACGATCGGTATTTAGGTAAAATATTACACTGAACCGATAATGTCGGTTTTATTATTTTGAACACCGATACAAACCAATTCTCCCATCAAACCACACCGCACCGCACCGCACCGAACCGAACCGAACCGATTGAAACGGTTCGGTTTGGTGCGGTTCAATTTGTTTAGAATTTTTTAAACTTGAGCCACTTTTAAATATAATTATTAATTTATATAAAAATATTAAATTAGTTATTTGTATATCATTTCAAACATATTTAATCCATCCATTTAATACATACTTTTCAATTCCTAAATTAACAAAATAAAAACAAAAAAAAAGTTTAAAAATACTAAAGTTTCAAGAATAATGAGTTAGAGTTAAGATATATATAATAAGAGTTTACAAACTTAGATTATAAAGATGATAAGGTTAATTAATTAAGGTTAAATTTATTATACTTATTAATATCATTATATTATTAGATTATATATATATTATAAATACAATATATGTTGAAACGGTCGATTTCAGTTTAGATCGGTGCACAAGGTGCTTAAACCGATACCAAACCAAAAATCTAAAAAAATCAAATTTAAAAACCGCACAGACCAATCTTTGTTAAAAAACAGATCAAAAATAGCCAATTTGATCTTATTTAATTAATTTGATCAATTTTTTTTAATTTTTCATACCTCCCTAACTGAATCATGCCAAAAGGAATAACAAAGGAGCTGTCATTAACCGTCTTATTTCGCCAAAACCATATTAAATAAATGCCACACTGAAATACCATTTCCCCATTATGGTCCATATTCAAAGGCCACTCATTCTTCATAGAAGGCTTTACTAATTCCGTCCAAATATTTCAAGGAACTTGACAATCCCGAAGAGCATGCAAAGTGGTTTCAGCAGAAGATCCACAAATAGGACAAGTATTATCATCCGTTAAATGCAGCTGATATTTCTGATGATTGGTGAGCAATCTATCATTCCCAACAATCCACAAAAAAAATTTCCATCTGTGCAGCCCCTAGGACTTCCATACACAATCCCACTCAGTGTTATTAGATGTTTTTAATATTACGGAGTGTTTTGGGAAGATGGTTAAAAATTATTTTTTTGACTTTTTTGACTTTTTTTACTGTTTTATGTGAAAGGTGATGTGATCCAAAATGGGTTAAAAATTGACTTTTGACTTTTAACTAATATTCCCAAAATGGGCCTATCTAACATTGTTTTCATAGGCTTCGTTGGGAAGTGGCTATTTTTTAGACTTTTGGCTATTTGGTTATTTTAGTAGGCTATTTTAGTTTTTGTGTTGGGAAGATGAGATGAATTTTTATTTGAGTTGTTGTATTGAAAAATGTGTTTGAAATGATGTTTAAATTGAAATGACAAATTTACCCCTGATTTTATTTTTTTCGAAATTACTATATAGGGGTAATATTGTAATTATACCGTCTGCAGCCTACACTGTTGGTGGCAGTGTAGGCTGCGTTGCTGCAGCAGCCGAAACATTTGACTTTTTTTTTTTTTTTTTTTTTTTTTTTTTTTTTTTTTTTTTTTTTTTGAAAATCATGCAAAGGGAGGCTTTTTGGCTATTTTCTGATTTAAGGCTAAAATAGTCCAACCCAAGGCTTCCCAAACACCCCCATAGTATTTTTGGCTAATGAAATGAAAACAAGTATAACATATAAATCTATTAAATAATTATTCTATCAAAATGTTTATCTTTAATATACTAATTCTATTTTAATTACTCAAGATTGTGTATGGTGTAGTAAAACTAAAAGTTTTGAATCTTTAGAGAAACTTTTAATATTTATGTTAATTAAAATAAAGGTAGAATGAAATTAAAATTGTCACACCCCCAAAATAATACAAATAAACCAACTTATAAGAGAACACAGATATGATAGAATTGATGTATTTTCATTCATCAGAGTCCGTATTACAAAAGGATATTACATGCTTCATACATTCATAAATGTTCACCCTGAATTTATAGCATGTAAGATCAGTTAATGACAACAAAATAAATGCCCTACGGGCTTATGTCTTTCCAAGACATTAACTTGGTTACAACAAAAAGGGAGTCATAAACTCTATACATATAAAGACCAAGGCTTGAATAAACATTTAAACATTTAAGCAACAAAACAGAGCCTTCAGCTCTTAGGTCCTCCCAAGCTACATCCTTGAAAGTGGCATATCACCAGTACCTAAAAATGGTTTCCCAAATAGGGTGAGCCAAAACCCAGTAGAAACAGCCTATCACAATATATGAAGTTTAGCTAAGATATAAGTGTCAAATATAAACATAGTCGATATTTATGACCAATTTACATTCTTTCCATGACTACGCGGTACCAATACTCATATCTCATTCCATTCCCATATATTAATTTCAAATTAGTACATTTCATTCCAATTCATAGATCAAATTTATAACTTCCAATTAATCCAACTGAGACTACAACTTAGTGGTTCTCAATAAACATAACTACTGTACAAGCAATTCAACTTTTCCATTTTACGGAAATTTCACCCGCAGGATCGGCACCCATGTATACATAATATTTCGGGACTTTCACCCTGGACACTCTGGCCAACGTAATTCTTAATAGAGTCCATCCCCTATCTCCTCTCAATGGAGTCCATCCCCTATCTCCTCCCAAACAATGGAGTACATCCCCTTTCTTCTCCCAAAACGTTATACACATACAATGTATTTAAAAACATCGTCATATACAATGACTATCCATAACACATATCCAATGCCCTAATCATACTGTCATATTCAATGACATAACTCAAATGATTAGTTTCAATTCACCTAATCATCATGCAATTTCTACAACAATCATAGTTATCCTTCACCGATAGCCCAATACAGTTATTTCTAAACAGATATACAATCCTTATAACAAATAATTTATCAATTTTCATAGGTGAGTGATTTAAACAAATCCAACTACACCATTCTTTCATACATCCACCCAATTTCACATTTCTCACATCAATTCCATTATTTATACAAAATAAATTATTTCAAACATTTTAGGGCAAAACTCTCTATTTTCCAAATATTGACCCAAGGCCAAAATTAATCATTTTAAACACATGATAACCTCATATCCAAAACCCCATAATCATCTATGAAGCACTACATAGAAACCCCTCTTTCAATTTGAAACCAAACCCTAGGTTTACCCCAAATACTCCCAAAATTTCACCATTTATACATGACCACAAATAACTAGGTTAAAAGTCATAACAAAGTGAAGAATATCCCTACCTCAAAGAGAGAAGATGAGCCAAACAAGAGAGAACCCCAAAGATGCCGAAATCCAACTCTAATCAGTTCAAAGAGAAGATCTTGAGAAGCTTCACCTTTTTATCAAAGGGTGTAGGGTGGAGAGATCAAAGGATCTAGGTCAAAATGAAGAGAGAGAGACAGAGAGAGTATTTTAGAGTGAGACTCTCCACTCTAGGATTTTGGCTGAAAAGATATGAAAAAGTGATGTAAAAAGTACTTTTCGCGATCTGATATATGCGTAGTCCGCTCGAACGGAGAGTTTGACGCTCGAGCGTCAGACACAAACTTTTGTTCCGCTCGAGCGTAGAATACATACCTCCAGTATTTTTTTGCAGATGACAGACCAGCCGCTCCAGCTCAAGAAAGGACGTTCGAGCGCCTACCCATGGGCTAAGGCGCCCATGGCCTACTGACCTGCTGGCTCAGCCACATTGGCCTGACCAACCCCCTCTTCTTGAGCCGGAATGTCATCTGGTATAGGCACCTCGTGCCTCCTAGGCCTACCACGCCTGCCACTACGACCACGTCCTGACATCCTAATAAAGGTAACAAGGATAATTAGCACATTTACAGTGTGCCAAAGCTAACTCACTCGCGTCCTAATACATTAGACAACAGTAATTCACTCCACATAAGCACATAGTCACGTAAGCACATACGAACTTCACCTCCGGATAATGACCGTTCCGCGGCGTTGCTAGAGTTTCAATTAGAAACGACAGTGATCAAGTGCCTTTCTAACAGGACTCCTAGAAACCCGTAGACCCAATCAACATCCAAGAAATTAAATCCCATACCCATATAGTCACATAAACATGTTATCATATAAGCACATAATCATCCATACTTAAGTCTCTAACAAGCAAGACAAACCCATTGTGGTACTAACCACTTCCCATGTACCTAAAATATTCAAACCCGGTACGCTCTGATACCAAGTTGTAACGCCTCCAAAATAATACCATAGGTGTAACCCTTGAGCATATTTAAATAACAACATACATCAGAGTATAAAGTTCTTTCATTACATGAAGTTAGTGGATACAAGAGTTTAATAGAGGTAGATGCTCTATTGGCTTACACCTTTCCAAGCTTAAGCTTGGTTACAACAAAAGTGAGCTTCGCTCATTACATCTTAAGCCCTTGGCTTTACAAACTATACAATCAAAAGATGAAGCTCTTGCTTTTGAAAATTTCTCCAACGCTATTACCTAGGTAGAGGCATGCCATCGTTACCTGAAAATGTTATTCCCAAATAAGGTGAGCCACAGCCCAATAGAAATCATCTAACACAATATATGAAACTTAGCAAAGGTATAAGTACAGTGCATAGACAATACATGTGGTGAAACAATTCACAAATATATATATATATATTCATGAGATATCAATTTCAAGTCTCAATCCATTTCCTTTCAATTCAAATTTCGTCGCTTATCTATCTCCATTCATAAGTCAATTCTATTATTTCCCAACAACCGAATTGAGGCTACAACTTAATGGTTTTCAAATCATACAACACATATGCATAAACACGTCAAACTTCTATTTCACAGAAATTTCATCCGCGGGCAGCCATCAAACGGGACCCATGTAAACGTAGGCTATACAAGCACTACAATTGCCATTTTACGGATATTTCGTCCACGAGCTAGGCACACATGTATACTTTCGGGACTTTCACCCAGGACATTTCGGTCAACTCAATTATAATGGAGTCCATCCCCTTTCTCCTCCCAAACAAATATCCATACATATGCAATGTATTTAAACAGATAATCAAACGTGAAGCACATCCCCTCTCCACTTCCAAACAAACATACATATACAATGTATATAACACGATCATATACAATGACAACTATCACAAGATTAGTTTCAATCCACCTAATCCACATGAATTTCTACAACAATCAAAGCTATCCTCCACCGATAGCCCAATACAGTTATCTCTATACAAATATTAAACCTCAACAGATAGTTTATTCAAAACTTCCAAAAGAATAAGTTAATACATAACCAATTCTACCATTCTTCTCAATACCATCTCAATTCACATTTCCAATGCTCATTCCAATTATTTGTACAAAATAACAGTTTGATTAAATTAGGGCAAATTCCCCTCTCCATTTTTTCCAAATGTTAGCCAAGTGCCAAAATCATCAAATTAGACATAACATAATATCATTTTCACATCCCACAAACATTTATTTCATCTTCACTCAAAACCCTTATTTTCATTTTATGCCCAAACCCTAGGTTTGTTTACAACATTCCCAAATCACACCATTGTTACACAAGATACACATAACTAAGCTAAATAACATATGAAAGTGTAGAAAGAATCCCTACCTCAAAGGAAGAAGTTGAGCCAAGCAAGGGTGAGACTCCAAGAATGACGAAACCCACTTTTAATTGGATCAAAAGAGAGATCTTGATGCCCTCTACCCTTTTCTCAAAGGCACTAGGGTGGAAATCCCAACGGATCTAGATGAAATCTTAGAGAGAAGGTGAGTTTTAGAGAGAGGGGCTCAAGAAAAACCTTTTTGAGAGGTATGAGAGAGAGAGAGATATGAAAAAGTGACCTAAAATATCATCTTCTCAGACTGTTATACGCGTAGTCCACTCGAGTGTAGAAAGCCCCGCTCGAGCGTTAGACACAGAGTTCCGCTCGAGCGTGAAAAGCAGCGCTCGAGCGGAATGCACACTTCTAGAAGTTCTGCAGACGAAGGTCCCCGCTCGAGCGTGGAAGTGGACGCTCGAGCGTCCGATACACACTTCCAGTATTTCAGACCTGCAAAAGAAATACTGAGAGTTGACAAATCCTGCTTGATCGCAATAATGGCCACTCAAGCGGAGGAGCAAAATTGTGAAGCTCGCTCGAGCTCAAGAATTCCCGCTCGAGCGGAGAGGCCAAAATCTGGGCATCACAGGTTTGAAAAAGAAGCACACCCGACCTGTACCAAACGCACAACCACAACCCAAAAGCCAATTCCAAAGGGATACAAGGGGAATAAGAGGTAAACAACAATATGAAAGCATTAATTTCGAGTCCGGAATACCATAAGTAACAGGTCGAAACTCGAAATCACTATAATCTCCCCCCCTTAAGGAATTTTGTCCCCGAAATTACAAATCAAGTTCAGAAATCGAGTTAGACCATTTACAACAACGTTATTCTTACAAGTTCAATACCAAGACCCCTTCTCCGATCATCCATTCTCATTGACTCCATACACAAGTCCCATATAAAAAAAAAATGACATTCACAATTTTCCAAAACATATACAATGTTTAAACCAGGGTCCAAGTTTTCGATATTTTACATGGAATATATAATGCTATCCAAAAGTGATATAACATCCACAACATTCCATGATTCTCAAGCATATACAATACTTATGTTGAATACATATTTCCAAAATGTCCATAACATATACAATGTTTTTCATAAGCTAAAACATATACAATGCTTATATTCCTCATTAACACAATCAAAACCTCGACACATATTTAAATATCAACAAACAAGTCCGGATACTTCTCTCGGACTCCCAATTCATGCTCCCAAATCACTTCCTCAACTCCGTGATGTTTCCACAATACCTTTACTAAGGGAATTGTCTTGCCTCGCAAGACTTGGTCCCGTCTATCCAAGACCCTCACCGGTCTCTCCTTATATGAGGCATCCTCACCTACCTACAAGTTGGTCCAATCCAATACATGCGATGGATCTAGCTCATACTTCCGAAGCATAGTAATATGAAACACGTCGTGAACTCCGAAAACTTGTGGCGGCAATGCTAACTGATAAGTGACCTCTCCTATCCGCTCAAGGATCTCAAAAGGGCTAATAAACCGAGGGGATAGTGTAGACACCCCATTTTTGACTGACCTTAAGACTCAGACGTTATCGATTGAACGCTTGGTGATAGTGAATGTTGTGCTCGTTTTGAGTTTTTGGAGTTTTCGGCTGATTGCCTTGCCTCCGGGCCTTTGAACTTTTTTGTGTTTTGGCTCGATTTGTGGACCAAGCCTTATTGACCTTGCCTGGAGGGAGGGAGAGGTCCGTAGACCACTTTTTGTGGTCGTAGGCCACTTTTCCCTCTGGTAGGCCAGTTTTCGATTTCCGGAGCTTTCGGCCGCGTGCCTTGTCTTGCTTTCCTTTTGGTTTGGTGTTGAACCAAACCTTGTTTTCCCTTCCCTGGAAGGAGAAGGAAGTCTGTAGACCACCTTTTTGTGGTCGTAGACCACTTTTCCCTCTTGGAGACTAGTTTCCGATTTTTGGAGTCTTCGGCCGCGCGCCTTGTCTCGGGACCGCTTAATGTTCTCCTTTTGGCTTGGTTTTTGAACCAAGCTTTGTTGACCTTGTCTAGAGGGACACTGAGGTCTCGTAGACCATTTTTGGTGCCCGTAGACTAGTTTTCGAAGCTTCCGGCTGCGCGCCTTGTCCCCCGGACTCTTGTCTTGCATCCTTTTTGGTTTGTTTTTGGTACAAACCTTGTTTTCCATGGTTGGAGGGTGGAATAAGGGTGGCAGACCAGTTCTTCCCCTTGGAGACCACTTTTCCTCCCTGCTAGCCAATTTTCTGGTCGGCCAGCTGGTTTTTTAATCGAGCAGTCCTTGCTAAATCAGGCCTATCCTTTTGAATACTTGGATTTCAGCTATGAGGCCACCACCATTGGAAATCTTACTTCCGGGGCTTCATTTTGCACTCAAGAATCTCCTAAAGCCAAGTTTGGATGGGGGAGATATGGTTGGTTGAAGTAGGGCATCAATTCGGTTGGATCAAAACTGCGCGACTTCACCAAAACAGGTATAACTTTTTACACAGTTGGAATTTTGATGCAAGGCTGGCGCCATTGGAAAGATAACTTCTGGGGCTTCAATTTGGACACTTCTCAGCCACTTTTTGGCCTTGGAAACCACCTGCCGACCACTTGCTCTTCCGGCTGACCGGAAAAAGTAGCTGGCCGACCAGTGCAAGTAGCTGGCTGACCACTTCAATTGGTCGGCAGCTTTCCTTCAGCTTCCTGAAGATCTTTTCTTGCCAGCTGTGCCAGTTGTTGGGCACAGAAAGCATCCTCCATACACGTGCATGGAGGGATTGCTTAGAGCCTTAAGCTTGTCCAACAAGCTTGAACCTTTTTTTTCTATATAAGAGAGTCTCCTTCCTCATGCCATAGGTTCAGAAAAAGTGCTTGAGCTATACATATACACCTTTGTCTCTATATTGCTCTTCTTCTTCATTTTTGTGCTCAAAAGTGCATTTTCATCACACTTTTGCACACAAACACACACTCAAACACCACCCTTTTGTTGCTGAGGCCCTTTGAGGTTGGTTTTGGAGTTCTTGGACTAGTTTTGATCCAAAAGAGTTGCTGGAGTTGTTGCTCTAAAGTGGTTCTACAAGGGTGAGCTTCTAACCCTTAAAACCCTTATTTTTGTTTAAGCTTTTGGCCCAACTTGCATGTTGTTTTAGGCCTAACTTTCAACTGAAAAAATTCTAATTTTGCATGCTTGTAATGTTTGTTTAAGGCCTTGTTGGTGTTGGGGGTGGTTTACCCCCTCTTGTGCCTTGTTTGGCTTTGTTTTTGTGCTATTCTTTTAAGCTATTGGGACCACCTCCTTTTGGCCTTCTCACCACTGAAACTCAGAGGAATTTCAGTGGTGGAAATGGTGTTTTGAGGTCCCAAATAGGAGAGGGTCATCCCCTCTCCTTGTGTCTTGGATGCTTGCTTTATTGGCCTCATGTTTGAGCATGTGTGTTAAGCTTGTGTTGGCTTATTCTCGACTTGTTTTTGGGGTTATTTTGATATGGCATACCACTGTTTTGACTTGGTTTTGTCACCACATGCATGCTATTTACACTTGTAGTGTAATCCTTACAAACTAGCTTTGTGTGCTTCATGAAGTAGCATGTTTTTCTAGCATGTTTTGAGTCCATCTCAGTAGGTTTTTGGTGTTTGTTTTAACATGCCTTAAATCTTTTTTGGCCTGGTTTGATAGCCCCATGCATGCTCCATGCACTTGTAGTGCATTTCCATTCACTAGCCTAATGTGTATCATGCTTTTGATCATCATTCTAGTATGCTTTTGGCTCAACTCTAAGAAGATTTTGTTCATGGTTTACCATGTTTAAGGTCTGATCTATGTTGTTTTGGCCATGCATGCATTGCTTTATATAGCCATGGTTCAATCTTGCTCACTGGCTTTGTGTATTGAGTCCATTAGCATGCATTACTTGAACTATTTTCATGATTTGGCATCATTTGAAATGTGATTTCAGTACATGTAGTGTGGTCATACATTTGCATCTGTCACTCTTTCCATCCATTGGAGAGTTTGTACTTTATGCCTTAAACATGAGTCATTGCGTATGCCTTCATGCCTAAGCTTGCGAGCTATCATCTCATTGTGTTTTAGGGGTTATTTTGCCATGATATAACTCTGATTTTTGTTGGCGAAGCCATCTCATGCTTGGTTTTGGTAGCTTATTTTGGCTTCCTTCCATACATGTTTTAGCGTTATTTTGACATGCTCTAGGGCTGTTTTGGGTTGTATTTGCCATATGCTTCATGTATTGCATAGCTGTAGTGCAATTGGCCTTGCTAGCTTTGAGTTTTGAGCACCATAGCATGCTTCATTTGTGTTGTTTGGATGATTTGGCATCATTTAACATGACATTTCAGAGCATGTAGCATTGCCATATTCCTATTTCTTTCACCCTTTGAGTGCCTCTAAGGGTCATGCATTATTGCCTTGTTTGTGGCCTAGCTTGTATTGTGCGCATGCCTAGACCTTTGAGATCCCATCTCAGCATGTTTTGGTCTTTGTTTTGACCTATTTGAGCTCCGTCCATGGTTGGTTTATTCATTTGTGCCATGTATTGCATGCCTCTTGCGTAGTCCTCCTTGCTAGCCTTAATGCTTAAGGACCCTAGCATGCTATACTTGTGTTGTTGAATGATTTGGCATCATTTCATACTTGATCTCAGTGCATATGGTGTGGATACACTCTTACATTTGTCACTCCTTGAGCACTTTTGAGAGTTGTGCTCTTATGCCTAATTGGTGAACCAATACATGTGCATGCTTTTCTCTTGCTTTCATGCCTTTATTTCAGCATTATGGCCACTGTTTTGGCATGATTGAGGTCTGTCCATATTCGGTTTAAGTCCATTGAGCATGTTTGTTTGCATGTTGTTTGCATGCTTATGTTGCCTTGCATTGTGTATGCATGCCATTAGCATTGATAGATTGCTCATGTTGCACTGCATTGTGTATGCACGCATGACATTGTGTTTTACATGCTTGAGTTGCATTGCATGTTTGCATGCTTGTAGTTGCATTGCATTCATTTGGATTAAGTGTTAATCCGAGCACGAGAAACGAGGGACGTTTCATACTTGAAGTGATGAAACGTGTCTCAATTCTCGATCGCCGACCCTCTTAATCATGCATGATAGAGGTTAAGGCTTTATGTGTTATGTGTGCATTCATTTCGCATTGATTCGTGCAATCTTGGCTTCTCGGCCATCATGCATCGAGATGCGTGATTGGTGGCCCGAGGGTCGAGAACCGCACTCCCTTGAGCTCATGAAATGATAGGGAGGGTGGTTGTGCACACATATGTTGCAAATACATTGCCATGCCCCCTTCTTGTCCTCTGTTGCAACAAATTGGAGTCTGGCAGCAAAAAAAAAGTGGCCAGCTGACCACTTTTTCTGGTTTGCAGCAATAGTAAGTGGTCGGCAGGTGGTCTCCCCCATCAACAACTGGTCAGCCATGTTCCTACAGGTTCCCATGGTGGAGTTGAAGCTATCTGGAGCTTGGTGCAAGGTTCTGAGAACAATTGAAAACAGAGGCAAGTTGGGGCATCACGATGGATTTCTGAACGAGGCGATCGAGCATGCATGCACTCCTCTTCCCGAGGACCTCTCTTTACTGCTTCCCTTAGCTAGTTTATGCTTTGGTTCTGTATTTAAGTAATTAATGCGTTTAGCTGCTTATTTGTGTTGTAATAACTAGTTAGTTAATTTGGTAGTTAATTAGCTTCGTTTTGTATTTAATTAGTTAACTTGTTAGTTAATTAGTTTTGTGATGTAATAATTAGTTTAATTAGCTTAGATTAGCTAGTTAGCTTATTATTCGGACCCTCCGTCGAGAGGGCACAACTGTTGTAATAAGCGTGCGTGTGTGTGATGCATTTCTTCCAACCCCCATTTCTTTCTCCCTTTTACTTAACCACTTATGATGGTTAGTTTTAGGGCATATTTCATTAGCATACTTATGCTTCGCATGCGTGCATCCATTCATCTGTATTGCATGCACCGGGCTCGGCGCATCATACTAACTGCATTGTATTTCAATACATTTACTTGAATACGTGTTCAACAGCATGTTATCAAGTTGCATTTCATATGCCATCTTAGAATAGCCGAGCCTATTTTAGTTGCATTTTTGCATGTGTTGCATTAGCCATCTTAACATGAACTAGGATCATGCATGATTTCTAACTAGTTCTCTGTTTTGGCTTAGAGTACACTGTGAGTGTTTACGCTTTAGCATACTGCATGAGATGTGTATGTTGCCATGTTAGCATGCTTGCCATGAGGCTAACTGCTTAACTGATATAACTGTATGAATGCCTGTGGATGAAGGGTGGACTGCTTGAATTGGAACAATTCATCAAAATGCGAGTTTTAAGCCCACTTTGCGGAGCGGCAAAACCATGTTTTCTAAGCCCACTTGAGGGTGGCAAAATCCATGTCTTAGCCTGCTTGCGAGTACCACCTTCAAAATCATTTTCACAAATGAACATGAAATGTTTTGTTCCAACTTAGGCGATCTAGTCTATACTTGTATGCTGCGCGCATCACATAGTAAGCTAGCTAATGAATCAGAATAAGAACGCATGTGTTTTAAAAAACAACATATCATGTTAGTAAAGGCCGATCTTTGATCGGGTGAGCGGGGGTGCTCATTGCATGACCTTCCCTTCTCGTACCCAAGTTCCCGAGCCGAGGCAACTTAGGTGATGACGGACATGTGGCCTTAGGCACGAGTCAGGGTTTCCTAAATTTCACCAAAATAAAACATTTAGGTGCGACTCTGTATCTAGCAAAACAGTCCATGTTTGACACTTCTTTATTAAAAATCGATTTTCCAAAACGATTTGCCGGATTTTGGACTCTTTGGTGATTTATCAGTTTTGCATTGCACTTTGCGAGATTAGATTCAGAACCGTGACACGAGTCTGAACTGTAGTAGCTAAGAACAAAACAATTCGCGCCCTTGCGTGCGGAGAGCGGAGTTCCGGGCGATCTACAGTTTCTGGCGACTCTGCTGGGGATTTAGAGAACTTGACTTGAACTCATGATATGTTGTTTTGTCTACACTTATGTATTTCTTTGTATTGCATTTGCATCGGTGCACCTAGGACATCGTGTTTGCCGTCTGCTATTCCTGAACGGTTTGCTGGAGGCTTGCTTGGAAAAGCATGCCATAAGGCAGACCGGTTACGAGCTCTGCCACGATGGGAACCCAAACCTCGGTTGTTACCGAGGCACCCTTTCTGACCATTCGACCTAGTTGTAGACCGCCCCGAGAACTCCCGGCTCCGCGCGTGAGGGGCATGAAATCGTTTGTTCCTTAGCTACTACAAGTTTGGACTCGTGTCACGGTTCTGAATCTAATCTCACAAAGTGCAATGTGAGACCGATAAATCACCAAAGAGTCCAAATCTGGCAAATCGTTTTGGAAAACTGATTTTTATAAAGAAGTGTCAAACATGGACGGCTTTGCCAGATATAGAGTCGCCACCTAAATATTTTATTTTTGGGGGAATTTAGGAAACCCTGACTCGTGCCTAAGGCCATGTGTCCGTCATCACCAAAGTTGCCTCGGCTCAGAACTTGGGTATGAGAGGGGAATGTCATGCAATGAGCACCCTCGCTCGTGATATGTTGTTTTTGAAAACACATGCGTTCTTATCCCGGTTGTTAACCTAGATTTACTATGTGATGCGCACAGCATACAAGTATAGACTAGATCGCCTAAGTTGGAACAAAACATTTCATGTTCGTTTGTTTGAAAACGGTTTGAAGTTCGCTACTCGCAAGTAGGCTAAGTCACGGATTTTGCCACTCTCAAGTGGGCTTAAAACTCGCATTTTGATGAATTGTTCCAATTCAAGCAATCCAACCTTCATCCACAGGCATTCATGCAGTTATATCAGTTAAGCAAATAGCCTCATGGCAAGCATGCTAACATGGAAACATACACATCTCATGCAGTATGCTAAAGCGTAAACACTCATAGTGTACTCTGAGCCAAAACAGAGAATTAGTTATAAATCATGCATGATCCTAGTTCATGTTAAGATGGCTAATGCAACACATGCAAAATACAACTAAGATAGGCTCAGCTATTCTAAGATGTCATGTGAAATGCAACATGATAACATGTATTCAAATCGGAATTGAAGTACAATGTAGTTAGTATGATGCACCGAGCCCGGTACATGCAAAAAAGATGAATGGATGCACACATGCAAGCATAAGGTATGCTAATCGAAACATGCGCTAAAACTAACCATCATAAGCGGTTAAGTAAAAGGGAGAAAGAAATGGGGGTTGGAAGACATGCATCACACACACGCACGCTTATTACAACAGTTGGCCCTCTCGACGGAGGTTCCGAATAAGAAGCTAACCAGCTAATCTAAGCTAATTAAACTAATTATTACAAACAAATTGAATAACTAGCTACAATTAATTATTACAAAACAATGCTAATTAACTATTCCTAGTTAACTAACTATTACAAAACAA
Source organism: Camellia japonica (assembly GCA_030407325.1). Classification (NCBI taxonomy): domain Eukaryota; kingdom Viridiplantae; phylum Streptophyta; class Magnoliopsida; order Ericales; family Theaceae; genus Camellia; species Camellia japonica. Next base: position 57,166,069 of record JAPPVO010000010.1, read on the forward strand.
ATAAGCAGCTAAACGCATTAACTACTTAAATACAGAACCAAAGCATGAACTAGCTAAGGAAAGCAGTAAAGAGAGGTCCTCAGGATGAGGAGTGCATGCATGCTCGGTCACCTCGTTCAGAAATCCGTCGCGATGCCCCAACTTGCCTCTGTTTGCAATTGTTCTCAGAACATTGCACCAAGCTCCACAAAGCTTCAACTCCACCATGGGAACCTGTAGGAACATGGCCAACCAGTTGTTGATATGGGAGACCACTTGCCGACCACTTTTCTTTGTTGCAGACCAGAAAAAGTGGTCGGCCAGCTAGTCTTTCTAGTCAGCCGACCACTTATTGCTGCACTTCTCCAGTTTGCTGCAACAGAGAGCAAGAAAGGGCATGGCAATGTATTTGCAAGATATGTGTGCACAACCTCCCTCCCTATCATTTCAATCAGCTCAAGGGAGTGTGGTTCTCGACCCTCGGGTCACCAATCACGCATCTCGATGCATGATGGTCGAGAAGCCAAATTGCACAATTCAATGTAAAATGAATGCACACATAAACACATAAAGCCTAGAACTCTATCATGTATGATCAAGAGGGTCGGCGACTGAGAATTGAGGCACGTTTCATCACTTCAAGTATGAAACGTCCCTCGTTTCTCGTGTTTGGACTAACACCTAATCCAAACACAATGCAAGCAACAACAAGCATACACAATGCAATTAACAACATGGCATACATAATGCAAACAACAACAAAGCATACTCAATGCAATGTAAGATGAGCATGCAAGCAACATGCAAATAACAACATGGCATACACAATGCAATGTAAGATGAGCATGCAAGTAACATGCAATCAACATGGCATACACAATGCAATGTAAGATGGCATGCACAATGCAAAGAACATGGCATACATAATGCGATGAACAACATAGCATACTCAATGCAATGAACGACATAGCATACTCAATGCAATGCAACATAAGCATGCAAGTAACATGCAAATAAACATGCTAAGTGGACTTACACCGAATGCGGATAGACCTCAGCCATGCCCAAATTAGTGGCCATAATGATGAAACTAAGGCATGAAGTACAAAGTAAATGCATACACAATGCAAAGGCCCATTGACCGGGCATAAGAGCACAACTCTCAAGAGTGCTTAAAGAGTGACAAATGTGGAAGTGTAACAACACTAAGTGCGCTGAAATAAGGTATGAAATGATGCCAAATCACCCAAACAATACAAGTATAGCATGCAAAGGTCCTTAAGCATTAGAGCTAACAAAGAGGACTACAAAGAGGACATACAATACATGGCGCAAATGCATGAACCAACCACAAACAGAGCTCAAGTAGATCAAAACAAAGACCAAAATATGTTGAGATGGAGGCTCAGCTCAAATGTCTAGGCATGCAACCATACACACTAGGCCATAAACAAGGCAACAATGCATAACACTCAAAGGCACTTAAAGAGTGAATGAAGTGGGAACATGGCAATGCTACATGCTCTGAAATGTCATGGTAAATGATGCCAAATCATGTAACACACAATGAAGCATGCTATGGTACCCAAAGCTTGAAGCTAGCATAGGCATTTGCACTACAACTATGCAGTACATGAAGCATATGGCAAAGGAAACCCAAAACAATCCTAGAACATGTCAAAATGAGTCTAGAACATGTATGGAAGGAAGCCAAAACAAGCTAGCATGAAGGGCCAAAAACATGGATCATGCCAGGGCAATAGGGAGGATTACACTACACCTACCAAAACCAAGCATGAGATGAATTAGCTAACAAAAATTGAGTTATATCATGGCAAAATAACCCCAAAAACACACTGAAATGATAGCTCGCAAGCTTAGGCATGAAGGCATATGCAATGATTCATGTTTAAGGCATAAAGGGCAAACCCTCCAACGCATTGAAAGAGTGACAAATGTGAGTGCATGACCACACTACATGGACTGAAATCACATAATAAATGATGCCAAATCATTCAAATAGGCCAAGCAATGCATGCTAGTGGACTTGATGCACAAAGCTAACAAGCTAGAATGCACTATAGCTATACAAAGCATGGCATGCATGACCAAAAAACAAATCAGAGTTAGAGCATGCTAAAACATGGACAAAAGCTTCTTAGAGTTAAGCCAAAATCATGCTAGAAAGACATGTTAAAGCATGATACACATTAGGCTAGTTTATGGAATTACACTACAAGTGTATGGAGCATGCAAGGGGCTATCAAACCAAACCTTAATAGAAATATATCATGGCAAAACAACACCAAGAACATGCTAAAATGGACTCAAAACAAGCTAGAAAGACATGCTACTTCATGAAGCACACAAAGTTAGTTTGCAAGATTTACACTACAAGTGTATAAGGCATGCATGAGGTGACAAAACCAAGCCAAAACAGTGGTATGCCATGCTGAAATAAGGCCTAAAATAGGCTGAGATGTGGCCAACACAAGCTTAACAAACATGCTCAAACATGAGGCATACAAAGCAAGTATACAAAACACAAGGAGAGGGGATGATCCTCTCCTATTTGGGACCTCAAAACACCATTTCCACCACTGAAATTCCTCTGAGTTTCAGTGGTGAGAAGGTCAAAACAAGGTGATCCCAATAGCTTAAAAAGATGGCACAAGAACAAGGCCAAACAAGGCCTAAGAGGGGGTAGACCACCCCTAATACAAAAGTGACCTTAAACAAACATTACAAGCATGCAAAATTAGAACTTTTTCTAGTAGAAAGTCAAGCCAAAACCAGCATGCAAGTAGGGCCAAAAGCTTAAACCAAAACAAGGGTTTTAAGGGTTAGAATCTCACCCTTGAAGAACACCTTCAAAGCTGCAACTCCAGCACTCTCTTTGAGCACAAACCAGTCCAAAAACTCCAAAATCAACCTTAAGAAGCCTCAGCAACAAAACGATGGTGTTTGAGTGTGTGTTTGTGTGCAATAGTATAAAGAATAAGCACTTTAAGGCACAAAAATGAAGAGAAGGTGGAAGATAGATACAAAGGTGTATGTATAACTCTCAAGCACAAAATTCTGAACCTGGAGGAGGAGGGGGGAGGTTCTCTTATATAGAGAACAAGCAACAAGCTTGTTGGACAAGCTTTTGGCCTAAAGCCATCCCTCCATACACGTGTATGGAGGATGGCTTTTGTGCCTTCCAGTTGTAACAGCTGGCCTAAAAATATCTCCAAAAAGGTGATAGAAAGCAGCCGACCACTTGAAGTGGTCGACCAGCTACTTATAGTGGTCGGCCGACCACCACAAGTGGTCTCCCAACATAAAAAGTGGTCAGCCATGGTGGGAGAAGGTCTACAGCATGAAAGCAAGGCAGTGGTGTGGTGGCTGACCAGAAAAGGTGGCCCAAAGACCAAGGAGACCAGTTGGCCGACCAGAAAACTGGCTGGCGGGAAGAAAAGTGGTCTCCAAGGGGAAGAAATGGTCTCCCACCCTTGTACCACCTTCCAAACAAGGAAAACAAGGTTTTTACCAAAAATAAACCAAAAAGGATGCAAGACGAAAGTTCGGGAGGCAAAGCGCGCAGCCGAGAGACCCGAAAACTAGTCTACGAGCACCAAAAGTGGTTTACAACCACAAAAGTGGTCTCCCAGACCACAGTGTCCCTCTAGGCAGAGGCAACAAGGCATGGTTCGAAAACCAAGCCAAATGGAGAACGTTAAGCGGTCCCGAGACAAGGCGCGCAGCCGAGGGCTCCGAAAATCGGAAACTAGTCTCCAAGCGGGAAAAGTGGTCTACGACCACAAAAGGATGGTCTACAAGACCTCTCCCTCCCTCCAGGGAAGAGAAACAAGGCTTGGTCCACAAACCGAGCCAAAGCACAAAGAGTTCAGAGTCCAGGAGGCAAGGCATTCAGCCGAAAACTCCGGAGACTCGAAACAAGCACAACATGCACTATCACCGAGCGCTCAATCGATGACATCGGAGTCTTAAGGTCGGTCAACAATGGGGTGTCTACATTTGCCCCTGTTTGACAGAACTCGGAAGTCAAGAAGTGACGGGAGTGAATGTGAAAGCCCAGAGACGACCCATTTTTGACAAGGCCGAAGACTTAGACAAACAGGCAAGATAACAAAGAGATGCACCCGCAAGCAGGGGCAAGATGCAAATGACATGCACAAACCCGAACATAACTTATGATCATGCAAAGAAAGCTGTAATGAAGCAAGTATGCACAATAAATGCAACAGTTTAAGCAAGCGAATACGAACCAAATTACAACTTATGCAGAAAGGATGTAAGAAAATTATGCAATTCTCACTGTATTTCACGCGGAGTGCATACAATATCGTCTGGTTTGTCTAGTCGTGCCAGCTTCAAATGAACCGTACATACAATATCGTGCTTGCATAAGAAAGAAACTCAACAGGTACAATATAGTTAGCAACATATGTTCAATGCTACATCAAGGTACAATATCAATACAAGACAAACGCGTGCACATATGATGCCGATGGAAACATGCATAGCAATGCAAGTGAAAAGCGCATGACAACGCAAGTGAAAAGTGCATAGCAATGCAAGTGAAGAGGTGCATAACAACGCAACAAGTAGTGTGCATAACAATGCGCTTAAAATGTGCATAACAATGCACTCAAAGTGTGCATAACAATGCCCTCAAAGTGTGCATAACAATGCGAGAAAGGTGTGCATAACGATACATTTGAAATGTGCAACTCCAAAAGTACGTTTGAAGCAAAATACTGAAAAAGGAAATACAAGCCTTAACGCGAACAATTTAACCGGAACCTCCGATTTACCTCTCGGAGGGGTCACAACATACTTAAAAAGGATACACCTTGCTCTTGATGAGTAACGATGAGCCACGCATCGAAAACTTGAAATGAAGTTCCCGCAGGGACATTCTTGAACCGAAAAGTGTACTTTTCTTGCATTTTCCTGAGAGAGGAGGACTCCAATCATCAACAAAACACACAAGGAGAATAATGGAGCCTTGGAGACCACCCAAGAGGAATGGCCGACCACTTGTTGACCACCAAAGTGGTCGGCTGACCAGAAAAACTGGCTGGCCGACCAGTTTACACAATTTCAGGGCAGCTTGGTCTTTTCACATGGAGATCTTTAAAAACTCAACTCCAAAACACTTTTCATCACACCTCCAAGGCTGAAATACATTTCTCTTCCTCCCCAGACCCTTTTCTCTCTCAGATCTACACTTTATACGCGTTTTCCAATGCCCCACGCGAAGTTGTTTCGCGAAAACTTTCGATTCTCTTCATTTTGAACCGATTAGAATTTGTTTTCGGAACTTCTTTCTCCATTTTCACCACTTGAGGTATGTTTTTCTCGAAGTTTAGCACCTTTTCTCGGCGTTGACTTTTGTTGACTTTTTCTCTTCTCGAGAGTTGACTTTTGTTGACTTTTTGCAATTTTGGCTCGTTTCGCTCATTTTTGCTCATTTTTGCATCTTTTTCAGATGGCTGACGATATTCCATATGGCGGAGGCTCCCCGAGAGTAGAGGACGAGCCGGACGTTATGCCACTGCCTCCGAGGATTCGGCCGTTCGACCCGGAGAGGTACCACCCACAGGAGCATATGCTACCTCCCAGTACCTTCCATCATTTTACCGACTTCGCGCGATGGGCCCCCGCAAACTTACTGCTACGGGAGCCTGAGTCTCATCTATCTCATCATGCGCGAGAGGTGCGTACTTCACTTTTACATTCCCTGCGAAGTAATTTGCATTCCTTGCACATTTCATGCTTTCGCTATGTATTTTATCTGCTCGTTTTGAACACATTCACATACACAGTACTTCTGTATGTTCTGAACATAACTTGCACACAGCATCCGGTTCACACGGCACACAGCTCATACATAACACTCTGTTAATCTGGCACACAGCATATTTGGGCACACAGCTCATTTGGGGTACACAGCTCAAAACATAACACTTTGTTGATTTGGCACGCAACTCGCAACACGGTATTTTGTTTACTTGGCACGCAGCTTATAACATAGCACATTATTGACTTGGCACACAGCTTATTCGTAACACAATGCTGACTTGGCACACAGCTCAGAACACAACACTCTGTTAATCTGGCACACAGCTCATTTGGGCACACAGCTCATTTTGGGCACATAGCACATTTCGGGCACACAGCACATTTCAGGCACAGCACATTTGGGCACACGGGGCACACAGCACATAACACTGCTCAATCTGAACACACAGTTCATAACATAGTATTTTGCTCAATCTGAACACACAGTTCATAACGCAGGGTTTTGCTCAATCTGAACACACAGTTCATAACGCAGGGTTTTGCTCAATCTGAACACATAGTTCATAATGCAGTGTTTTGTTCAATCTGAACACACAGTTCATAACGCAGGGTTTTGCTCAATCTGAACACACAGTTCATAACGCAGGGTTTTGCTCAATCTAAACACACAGTTCATAACGCAGTATTTTGCTCAATCTGAACACACAGTTCATAACGCAGTATTCTGTTTACTTTGCACACGGCTCATAACACTGCTCAATCTGAACACACAGTTCATAACACAACATTCTGTTTACTTTGCACACGGCTCATAACACTGCTCAATCTGAACACACAGTTCATAACATAGCATTCTGTTTAATATTGCACACGGCTCATAACACAACTTATGATGGGGCCAGTATATTTAAATGCTCTCATATTGGGCTGTAGTTTATGTTTGTTTTGGGGTCGTACTAAGAAATTTGCTATTAGACTTATCTCTTGGGCTCAAGGGAATAAATCCTGGGTTAAGTACAAATTGGGCCCAACTGGCAAGTTTGCTGAAGGTTAAATCATATGATATATAACTTCAACAAGGGGGCCATTGTTTGCACCAAGTTTTGCCAGTCTCTGTTGACAGATGGTCCACTTAATGGAGGACAAGTGGCCTAGTCTGAAGGAATGTCTAGCAGTTGAAAGTGGATTGTCTGTATGTGGGCCACCTAGAAATGATAGGGGCAGTTTTTAGCACCAGTCATGGAGTTGGTGGGCACACTTTTAGGAGAAAGCATGAGACAAAGCAGGAGCCTTGCTCTGTCGACAGAAGTTTCAAACGATTGGTTGCCAGGAAATAAACTGAAGAAAAGGGAGATCGACAGATAGAAGTGGAGGTTTAGTATACTTGGAAAGCCTACAAGGGAGATCGTGGGTTTTGATATATCCCTATACTGTTTTTGTGGCCCATCATTGCATGATCTCACACTTCTACACCATTACTGCCATTGTAACTGCCCCCTGACTTTGAATCTTCAAACTCTGCCAAATATTGACTCTTCCCTGTCGGCCTTCCTTTTCACCATTGTGGCGCATGTCCCTCATCATTATGAGACAACAATCGATAGAATATTGTCCATTAAACACAACCACAATCCTTGCAAACTGGGCCACTGAACCACAACACTTGGCCACTCACTGTAACTGCCCTCTGCCTTTGAACATTCAAACCCTGCCAAATATTGAATTTTTCGCGTAATTTAATCAATAAATTCAATGTCGGTAAACTTGTTAATATTTGAAATACCCGTTTTTTTGGACTGTGATGACATAAACACAATTGTTGTCCTACATTTTACGTAACCACAATACACATCTTATTTATATTGAAAACAAAATATACATTTCGGGTTTATAATCATAAAAATGGAAACTACTTTTTTCCTCTTTTAAAGTTCACTCATATTTTCAGCTAAATTATGATTGGTTATTTTTAAAAAATTCCTCTTTCCACCAATTTTTCCTATATCTTGCCAACAGGTGTGTCATGACCCTAACCTGCCTCCATGGGTTACGGGCATAACCGGCCAGTAATCAAGAGATTACCTACGGCCTCAAACCATAAAAGACATAACTCATCAGAGTAAAGGGGCCAAACGGAAGCAAATTTAAAACTTTGTCCATAGAGCTGTGCTTACATGGCATGTCATAACAATCCATATACATACATGTTAATAACTCACGTCAAAGTAGTAATGACACATAGTTCTATACATACAGGATCTTTCAAGTCTAAGTCAGTCAAACCCAAAGTTTATATACAAAAGTAAACCAAAGTTCTCGCCAACATGACAAAATATAGCAAACTAGCAAAAGGGCGAAAACAAGTCTCATGCGTGAGACGTATGGGCTGACTCTTCAAAACCTTGACTGCTTCTCACAAACTTCACTGAGGCTGGGTTTGGACCTCCCTTGGCTCACCTACAGACACATGAATGAGCGTGAGCGAAAGCCCAGTGAATAATATCAAATAAGGAAGATACACGAACAGTATTTAGAACGACATGCACCAAACGGCCTTGGGCCCAATTCATATTTCTATCTAGTGCATATATATATAGGTCAAGTAACTGCGGTTCCAAACGCATCAGACGGCCTCAGGCCCAATCCATTCCTGTCAAACGGCCTTTGGCCCATTTATCTCTCATTCATGTCAGACTGGCCTTTGGCCCATTCATTCTTTCATTCATGTCAAACTGGCCTCTGGCCCATTCATTCTTTCATTCATTTCAAACTAGCCTTTGGCCCATTCATTCTTTCTTCATGTCAAACTGGCCTGTGGCCCATTTATTCTTTCGTTCATGTCAAACTGGCCTTTAGACCATTCATACTTTCGTTCATGTCAAACTGGCCTTTTGCCCATTCATACTTTCCGTTATGTCAAACTGGCCTTCGGCCCGTTCATTCGAATTAACGAACTTACAAGACTTACATAGAAGTAAGTAATTGGACAAATAACATACTTCAGATATCTTTATTAAGATATTACTCATAGTGATCTGCCGGTGGATTCACCCTAGAGCTCGACCCTACACATTACGTAACACATATGGGTTACAAACGATTCAATCCGTTCTTAATTCATACATCCCCCTTAGGCTTCTTTCTCATTCTTTTAATTCATTCATAATGCCCAATGCATGCCTAAGAGTACTTAGAAGTGAAAGAGAACGAAAAACGAAACACGGAACGTCTTTACAAAATTTCTGAAACAGGGGTCCCCGCTCGAGTGTGGACTTCCCCGCTCGAGCGGACCCATGAGGTCTGCAAAAGTACTGGTTACATCATTTTCACGCTCTAGCGTGAAGTCGGGCTCTCGAGCTGAAAGCCTCACTACATGGCTCCCCGCTCGAGCGTGAATGTCCCCGCTCGAGCGGACACCCATGTCTACAAAACTTCTGGGAGCTCGTATTTTACGCTCGAGCGGCGGTTCCCCTGCTTGAGCGGACTTCAAGAATTCTGGGTTTTCCAGAACTTGTTCTTGAGCTCAAATTCGACATTGAAGGTTCCAAAGCTCACGATTTTGGTTCAAAACATGCAAATACATCACACTACATGAGAATGAAAGAGTATGACACCAAATTGCTCAAAATCATCATCTAATTCTCAAATTATCCAACATTTCCTTTGTGAAATCAAAAGTCATGCATTCAATTTCATACCAAATTCATATCTCTATCAATTCAACATGCATGTTAGTCTTTGATCCCAATTCCATTTCAAATGGCACTAATGATGCTCATAACCATGAAAAACAAAACAACCATGCTTGCATGTATGATCAAACTCCCAATCTTGCATAATTGGCATGTTAGATTATGTAAATTCATGGCAATTCATAGTAATTCTATGCATGCATGAACATATCAACTTCAATTTCAACTTAATCAACTCAACTCATGATCTAACTCACCATTTAATCTTCAATTCACAAAATCACAACTCAAACTCATGAGTTAAGGGTTGATTACTCACCTAGGAGCTTTAATCTTCCAAACTTATGCTTAATTCTGGAGTTGGTCTTCAAATTACTCAAACTTTAAGGTCAAAACTTCAATTTCCTTCACTCTCTCTCTCTCTTTAGCCGACCCTCTCTCATTCTAAGGTGCAAAATCTGATTTTTGAACTCAAACCCATGAATGTGAGTGTATAATGCCCCTATTGAAAAGCTCCCTTAGTTATATTTATCAATATTAAATAATTGAGCACTATAGCACCAATTTAATCTAATTAATCTGATCCGAATCAATTTTCAATTAAATTTCACCGTAGGTTCTAAAAATTATGCCAATCACAATGGCGCAATCAATTTCGATTTCTATGGCCGATAAGGCCTTCAATTTAAATACCAAAGCAAATAATCAAACAGATATTCCTACGGTGAACAGATAGAAATTCAAAACCATATATTTTCACATAAATGGCACACAAAATCATATTAAACACATAATCACGTTCATAATAAGGACCAATTAGCATAATACAGAACAAGGTTATCACAAGGTGATCCATTCAATTGAGGACACATGGCAAGTCCACCTGAAGACAAGGGTTATCAACTAACATTGAATCTTGCATGCCACCTGATTTACATGGTGGATCAGTTACTGGCAGTGATCATGGATTTAGTGGCCACCCTTGAAGAGGAAACATTCGCAAATTGGGTGTCCGCATCTGTCGAGGAAAGGCTAAAAGGACTAGGGCATAGGTGGCAACTTCAAGATATGCACTTCGACAGGTACAAGTAAAGGTTTTATGTGGTTTGAAGACATGGAAATGACCGTGCAGTCACAGAAGTTGCACAGAAGCAGTTGCAAATTCGGCAGATCATGGGATCGTGGGAAATAAGAGCTATAAAGGGCACAAGGTTTGCAGACATAGAGCACATGAACAACAACACAACAACTTACTTTCTACATTGTAACTTCTGAGCAGTTTTGTCCCTTCTCATTTTTCAACCTCAAATCAGCAGAGGTTTATCTTCTATGATTTGTTACCATCACCTCATATCAGAAAGGTCATTCTACTAGTTTACTTTGTTACCACCAGTTCATCGAAAGAAGTCTTCATCCTTTTCAGGCATTTGAACCAATACCACAATTGCTTAATTTTCTTTTTTAATTTGTCAACATTAAATTACTGCTTGGTTGCTCTAGATATAGGCCCACTTTAATTTTACTAACAATAAACCCATCACTTTCATAGTTAACATGAAATAATTTCACAACTCCTGTTCATAACTCGTAATTCATATAGCAATCGGCATAGAGATAAAGTAAACGAGATCGTTGGGTTACTTTCTTCAAGTAATACCCAAAATTAACTGCCACTTGGATTATATACAAAATGCATGTGCTGGGATGTAATTTTGCAAGACCACATGGACAAAATTCGTATTTTACTCGAAATATAATACTAATTTACCGAAACAAGTCATAACAAATCAATACGAAGCCAAACACATCATTAGCTGATAAACCACACCGCAAGAAACCATTCACTTACATCCAACCAAATATGGAACAGAACCAAGCAACTTGCAATAGGACTCTTGGAATACAGACATAAGCCAATTTCCAACCCAAAACAATACACAGACCACCCATATATATCTCACCTTCAATTAGTTTTCAAAATGACAAGTCACTGCAAACACAAATGACAACATCACTCTAAACAATATGGGAAAGCACTCTTCCTAGCCTTGTACATAAGTAACGCTATGCCATTTCGTGGCATTGTACATAAGTAACGTTGTGCCATTTCGTGGCATTGTATGTAACTACTTATTTACACGTTACGTACAGTAATCCGTGCAAAATGAAAACTATATACATATCTACCATGTTCTTCGCAATGATGTGTTTCCAATAGGTAGTACTGTCTACCTAATAAATTAAGGGAATAAGTAAATCATACAAATTATACAATTACCTGATTCACCTCATCAATTGTGGTCGAATCATTTTTGCACACTGCTGCTTTGACACTACCGTATTGGCCCACAAGCTGTTTGGAATCAGGAGAAACATCGAAAAATAGTCGTCGTTGCTTAATGTGTGGTGTACTTGGATCCACCAACCCAGGTTTGCAGCGAATGGGCAATGACTCCGCATTGAACTCACGGTCGGTGATGTGGATTGCATTGGCATCTGAGTTACTACCCACTGTTCGGCTAAACCGAACCTTAGGACACGTTCGCTTTGTGTGCCCAATGCATTTGCAATTCCCACATTTTATTGGTCTTCGACAGTTGGACGAGGCCCGTCCCGGGTTCCCTTTTGTCTTCACAAGATCAGGATCATCTACTCCAAATTGTCGTGGGATTGAATGTTTCCCTTTGTCTCCATCCCCATTGTTTAGATTCCTCTCATATAACTCCTTCATCCGGCTCGTCATCAGAAGACATGCATCCCGAGCCTCTTTGAAACCTTTCGTTGATTGCGAAGCATAGAAACACATTTCATTGTAGGAAGAACTCAATATCCCATATCGGGCCATCTGTGTTGTAGTGCTATCAATTGAGGGTTGAGGCCATTGCTGCCCATCCTTGCTTGCAGCCCTTGTCCATCTATGCAGCACACAAGTTAGGGGAATTTGCGTTAAATTTTTGGCTTTCATAACACATATCATATGACATCAAGGTAGCCCCAATGACTCAAACTTCATGCAAGAACATCTCATTGCAGCATCCACTGGATTGTGTGTTACTATCCATGATCTATCCTTCACCATATACTTATGAATATAGTAGCATTTCTGACCATCCGGTAAAGGGAACACGTCTTTCACATTCAACTTCCCCTCTTCTAAGATTTCATCACGGAACATTCTAAATATATTTTGGGTGAATAGCTCAGCTCCATGTCTCTCCATATCTCGCAATGGAGTAATCAATACCGAAAAAGTGTTATTTGTTTCAACATCATCTCCAGCCTCATTATACCTTATCCTTGCAAGAGCCTAATCATAGTGCCAAACAAATTCATATAGCTTCAATTTGTGTTGGAGGAAGGGATTGAAATAAGCATTCATACTCTTCGAGCGCTGAGTGCTCTTCATCCCAGCAAAGAAATGTCCACGCATATATGTGTAGACCGCCCCGAACTCTCTCCGTGCGCGAGGGCGCGAATTGGGTTCATAGCTACTACAGTTCGGACTCCTGTCACGGTTCTAAATCTAATCTCACAAAGTGCAATATAAGACTGATAAATCACCAAAGAGTCAAAATCCGACAATTGGTTTTGAAAAATCAATTTTGAATCGAAAAGCGCCAAACATGGACTGCTTTGCCAGATTTCAGAGTTGCCACCTAAATATTTTATTTTGGGAACTTTAGGAAACCCTGACTCGTGCCTAAGGCCACGTGTCCGTCATCACCAAAGTTGCCTCGGCTCGAGAACTTGGGTACGAGGGGGGAAGGTCATGAAATGAGCACCCCCGCTCACCCGATCAAAGGATCGGCCTCTACTAAGCATGATATGTTGTTTTGAATACACATGTGTTCTTATTCCGGTTTATTAATCTAAAATTACTATGTGATGCGCACAGCATACAAGTATAGACTAAATCACTCGCTTTGGAACAAAATATCTCATGTTTGTTTTTCGAAAATGGTTTGAAATTGCTACTCTCAAGCAGGCTAAAACGCGGATTTGCCACCCTCAAGTGGGCTTAGAAAACATGGTGATTTGCCACTTCAAGTGGGCTTAAAACGCACATTTTGATGAATTGTTCCAATTCAAGCAATGAAGCCTTCATCCATAGGCACTCATGCAGTTATATCATTGAAGCAGATAGCCTCATGGCAAGCATGTTGTCATGGCAGTCACTTACACGCATGCAAGGATGCTAAAGCATAAACACTCACAGTGTACACCCAGCCAAAATAGAAGCTAGTTAGAAATCAATGCATGATCCTAACTATGTTAAGTGCCTAATGCAACACATACAAAATGCAACTAAATGGGCTCGGCTATCTAAGATGGCATATGAATGCAACACTTGATAACATGCTTTGAAACACGTATTCAAGAAAGTGTATTGAAATACAATGCAGTTTGAATGATGCGCTGAGCCTGGTGCATGCAAGACAAATGAATGATGCACACATGCAAAGCATAAGGATGCTAATTGAAATATGCCCTAAAACTAACCATTGAAAGCAGTTAAGTAAAAAGGAGAAAGACGTGGGGTTGAAAGACATTCACACACACACACACACACTTATAACAACATTTTCCCTCTCAACAGAGGGTCCGAATAATAAGCTAACTAGCTACGCTAATTAAACTAATTATTATAAACCAACTAATTAACTAACTATTCTAGCTAATTATTTATTGCAAACCAAATTGAATAACTAGCTAATCTAAGCTAATTAGAATATTACAAAGCACTAAGCTAAAATAATTACAACACAGGTAATTAACTACAACTAGCTAACCAAAGCAATAAATGGCCTCGCGGGCGAGGGAGATATGCATGCTCGGTTACGTCCTCCCGGAAATCCACCGCCTTGCCTCAAGATGCCTCTGTTTGCACTCTTTTGAATCTTTGAAAATTACACCGAGTCCCATATTGCTTCTTTCTGATCTCAAGAACACGTTGAGGGCTGAAATTCCTCATGTTGCTGTAACAGAGCACAGACAGAGGCAAGACAGTGTATTTGCAAGGAAATGTATGCACTTCCACACTCCTTATCATATCTCAAGCTCAAAGGAGTATGGCACTTGACTCTTGAGCCAACAATCAAGCATTTTCAATGCATGGTGGCCAAAGGATCAAGCTTGTGCAAAACTCGATGAATGCACACATAAGACTCGAAAGGCCTCCACCCTATCATGCACAATCAAGGGGGACGGCGACCAAGAAATGAGGCACGTTTCATCACTTCAAGTATGAAGCGTTCCTCGTTTCTCGTGTTTGGATTAACGTCCGATCCAAACACAATGCAATGCAACACACATGCAAACAACATACTTATCTATCAGTGCTAGAGTGGCATGTACAAGGCTCCATCATGTAAGCAATGCATGCATGTCATGTTTAGAAGCTAAGGCATCGAGACTAGCAAAGAGCATAGCATTATAGGCATCCAATACTAAGCCTAAATGACCAAACCAACCCCAAACATAGGTTAAATATTCCAAAACAGTGGCTGAAATATACTAAGATCAAGGCATATAACACAAGAAAAATATGCACGTTTGATGGCTCGCCAACAAGGCGTGAAGACACAACTCCCAAACACATTGAAGGAGTGGAAAATGTGAGAGTGTAGCAATGACATATGCTCTGAAATTACATGCCAAGTGATGTCATATCATGCAAATAGCTCAAATATAGCATGCCAAGAGACTTGAAATACAAAGCTAGTCAAGGGCTTTACACTACAACCATACTAAGCAATGCTCAAATGGCCTTAAGCACTCAAAACAGACCTAAGGCAGGTCAAGATGGTGGCAAAAACATGCTAGACTTGCAACATAGATGGCAATAAAGATAGGCTCCCGTATTAGCTCACAAATAAGGCATAAGGGCACAACTCTTAAACACAATGAAAGAGTGATAAACATGAGAGTATAGCAGAAGTTTATGGTCTGAAATTACATATCAAATGATGCCATGCCATGCAAAAGGCTCAAATATGACATGCTAGGGGTCCCAAAGTGCAAGGCTAGCCAAGCCAAATACACTATAGCTATGCAAAGCCAAACATGCATGACCAAAACCACTTAAATCAGACCTCAAGCATGTTAAATCAAAGCCAAAAATGTGCTGGAGTAGAGCATACACATGCTAGATCAATAGGCTAAAACAATAAATATGCTAGGCTAGTGAACCAAAATTGCACTACAAGTGCAAGGAGCATGCAAGAGGCAACCAAACCAACACAAATCAGAGTTATGACATGTCAAATAATGGCCAAAAACATGCTGAAATGGAGACAATACATGCTAGAAAGACATGCTACTTTGCAAGGCTACAAGTAGGTTTACACTACAAGTACAAGAAGCATGCAAGAGGTGACCAAGACAACCCAAAACAGAGTTATGGCAGATTTGAAAAGTCACAAAAATGAACCTAAATAAAGCCTCTAAGAAGTAGAAACACATGCTCTTTTGGAGGGCCACCAACACATGCAAACAAGAGAAGAGGAGGGGGGACCACCCCCACCCATTAGGGACCTCAAAACCACTTTTCCACCACTAAAATTCCTCTGAGTTTCATTGGTGAAAAGGCTAAAAAGAGATGGTCTCAAAGGCCTTAAAAGATGGCACAAAACAAGGCAAAACAAGCCACCAAAGGGGGTAAACCACCCCTAACTCAAACAAAGCCTTAAACAACCATTTTAAATACTTTAAAACAAGACTTTTTTCAGTTGGAAGCTAAGCCTAAAATAGCATGCAAAGGTAGCTAAATAAGCAATGAAAATAATGCTTTAAAGAGGGAAAAGGACTCACCCTTGAAGCCCAATCTTCAAAATCAGCCACTTCTAAGGAAAAATCAAGTCAAAGTCACTCAAATAAGGCTCTCAAGTAACTTAGCTCAATGATGGTGGTGTTTGATCAAGAGTTCCTTTGCAAATCCACCAAGAACTCCCACTTTCAAGCACTTTAACCACAAAAATATAGAGAGAGAGGGAGAGCTCTAGAGAGAGAGTAGATTTTTTGCTCTAAAAAAAATTGAACCCTCTCTAAGGGGGAAGCACTTCCCCTTATATAGAGATGCAAGCAAAAGCTTGCTCAAATCCCTCCCTACACGTGCAGGGATGATGCATTCTGTGCCTAACAGCTGGCACCAAAAATATCTGTAGAAAGTGCAGAAAGGCCGCCGACCAGTTAAAGTGGTCGACCGACCACCCCACCTAGTCGACCGACCACCCAAAGTGGTCGACAGAGACAAAGACTGGTCGGCAGAGGGGGAAAGATGGCCTACACAAAGATAAGAAGGTGGTGGCAAGCTGCCGACCACTTAAGGTGGTCGACCGACCACCCACCCTAGCTGACCGACCACTACAAGTGGTCTACAGGGGAGAAAACTGGCTGGCAGGGGAGAAAAGTGGCCGACACCTCTACTTCTCCCTCCAGGCAAAAGGGGGCACCAAGGTTTGGCTTAAAACAAGCACAAAACCAAGAGAGTTCAAAGACTCAGGGGCAAGGCGCGCAGCCGAAAACCTCGGGGACTCCGAACAAGCGCAATCATCGAGCACTCAAACGATGACGTCTGAGTCTTAAGGTCGGTCAAAAATGGGGTGTCTACAATATGCCTCAGCCCACATATGACGCTTCTCATATGTCTCCAACACCCAGCTGTTGGTTTGAAGTCCAAAATTTTCAACCATTCCCGTCCAGCCATCTTCAAACTTTGCCTCATTCGTTTCCATGTCCATGCACTGCTTGAAAGCATGTGCAAAGCCACTTTTGTGAACATTTGAAACAACATTTTTCCCAAGATGCCAATTACATAATCGATGTCTTGCGTCCGAAAATACTCTTCTGATTGCCTCTCGCATCGTCTTATCCCCATCTGTCAGTATGGACACAGGTGCTTTATTGCCCATTGCCTCCATAAATGTTTCCAAGACCCATGTGTATGTATCAATTGTCTCATTAGCTAGCAAAACACATGCAAATATTGTGGTCCTAAAGGGGTTAGTCACACCAGCCAACATGACAAAAGGTTTCTTGTAAGCATTGGTTTTGTAAGTTGAGTCAAATATCAACACATCACCAAACTTTGCGTAGTCAACCCGCAATTTTGAATATGCCCAGAACAGATTTTGTAGCTTGTTATCCTTACACACATCATACTTGTAAAAAAAACGTCTGTCACCATCAAGTTTTACACATAGGTAAACCAACGCACCCTGCGCATCACCATCCTCAACTTCTGCTCTACGTTCGGCTTGAATATGGTTGTGCAGATCCGTACGGATGAAACCAACATTCTCATAAGACCCGGATTGATTTACCATATAGTCCATGATTTGGCTAGTCTTCACACCGACGTTGCGCATAGCCATTGCTTGAGCTTTGTCAGCGCTGTTTAAACTGCGATGTGACCTCAGATACATCAAATAGTGTTGTTCCACCAATTCATGGTTGTGGTCTGCGACGAAGTGAGTCACAACATACTTTCCCCCTTCACCAGCATCTGCATCGTACCGTATGCGAAATTGGGCTTTGCAACCTACTCTTGTTAGTGCCTTGGGAGCTCTACTCTTCTCAGCAACACGGTCCAAGTATTTTGGTAATCTCTGACCTTCCCTTGAACACAACCACAACCTACTAACAACCTTTCCCTCTTTATTTGTGTTAAATCTGGATTTTCGTATACTAAATCCCTTGGCTTTAGCATACGCATTGTAGAAAGCTTCTCCATCTTCGATTGAATCAAATTTCTGTTCCAGAATAGCACGTTCAACATCACCAACCATGTCATTGCGATGAGCATCGTCAACCATTTCTTGTTTCACATCGACTCCACCATCTTCAACGTTCATGTTGGTTGCTTCTTCATTGCTCGAACCAGCTTCGCAACCATAATAAGGTTCTGCTCGACTTTCATTGATCAAACGAATGTCATCTGCTTCATTTGGAATGTCATAATCATCACATTCCCTTTTAACTTCCGCTGGGGCCATACTGTACATGACATTAGTACAAACAATTACTTGGTGACCAAAAAATGTTAACAGAAACACAAACATGACATTTTCACACGGTTTAATTGTTTGTGCAAACACAAACACTCGCTTGAGAAAGAGAAAGAGAAAGGTTGGTTGCCAATGGAGGGTTTCCATTTGAGCGAAGCGCGTAGAGCGGTTGAAGTTAGGATGGGGGTTTAGTTGAGGGAAAATAGTTGAAGTGAAGAGGCCAGAGAGAGAGAGGGAGACAACTCCATACCTCATATCTAGTTGAAGAGAACGCCTTCACTCCAGCAATGGAACCAACACAGCCTTGTAGTTCTGTTTTTGTTGGAAATCGCCCGTTATACTGTTCCCTACAGAGCTTCGTCAATGGAACCCAGCAAGGGCTTCGCTGTTAATGGAAATCAAGGGTTACACTCACTCAACCTTACACAGAGAGGGGTTTCTCGTTGTTAATGGTAATCAAGGGTTACACTCACTCAACCTTACACAGAGAGGGAGGACAACAGAGAGAGATAGAGACGAAATAGAGAGAGTGAGTGGGATGCAATTTGCAATCATGCAAATACAAGCATTAACCGGTTGCCCCGGTTTCAACTTCTTCACGATTAAACAAATCAATGGTCTTGATCAATTATTGTAATCTAACGGCTAAAAATTGGGTTGCATATGGTGTGCAACCTTAAAGGGGGTTGCACACTTAAACAGCACCCTAAAATATGAGGTCAAAAAATTAGTGTATTTGGAATGATTTTTTAGCTTTTTACGAAAAAAGTTGTAAAAAATAGAAAGAAAATATAATCTTTGACTTTTGTTTTTTTAATAGTTTGTTGATTTTTTGGCTTTTGTAGTTCTCGTTTGTGATGAGCTAATTTAGCCCTTTTTTTTTGTGACTATTTTAGCATGATTAAAAAAATTGTGTTTGGGATAAATTTTGATTTTTTTATTTTTTATAGTTGATTTGATAATTGTGAGAGAAAAAATGAATTGACTATACTTTAGATGTGATATCTGTTTTGTCTTTATTGGCTAATTTAGTCAAAATAACTCATGCCAAACGAAATATAGTGAATTTTTGACTTTTAAACTAAAATTCAATATTTTCGAAGGAGACCTAAATTTTTAAACTTGACTAGCAGGTCGGCCGTTAACCCATGCTAGGTCAAACCCATTGGACAGACCTTGCACATAAGGCTTTCGGTGACCTAGCCTGACCTCGCCTTTATAAGAAAAGCCCATCAGGTTTAGCTTAAGCACTATTTTGGTAGGTTAATTCTAACTCGGCTCAATGTGAACCATTATAGGAGATGAGTGGAGGCCATTCAAATCAAACCATGTATTGAGAAGAGATTTTTATAAAACAAAATGCTTGATTTTAATGTAGAAAGAAATGATTTGTTCCACTACCATGGGGAAGAAGGGCTTCCCAATAGAGTGCAAAGGTATAATGAATTCTGTTTACCACTCAATGGCTCATAAATCACCAGAAGTAACTTGTGGTCCATTTTGTGGAAAAAATGAAATAAAATCCTAATGAGAACACATATGTGCTTAGAGTAGATTTTTTGTACCCAATTGTTCTCTTGATTTCATGGTTGCCAATGTTGTCCAAATAAAAAATTTAGACAGATTTAACTTGCTATTAATCTTGCTTACCATGTAACCCACTTTGTAACTGCTCATGGGCCATGATAATGACATGTGTCATCATTATACTTCACCATTATGCATGAATATCATGGATGATTCAATTCAAATTCTAAACTTATGTTTGGCAAAAAAAAAAAAAAAAAATCTAAAAACTTGTGATTATAAAAGTAATTAAAAAAAAGTTCAATCTTACAAAACTAAATTATGCAAAAAACATGTCAAAGTGATGTAAAGATGATGCTTTTATAATTAAAAGTTAACCTGATAGGTTTTATCCTAAAGTGAAATATTCTAATTCAATCGCACAAAAATTATAATTAATCTTTCTTTTTGTATAATGTTATTTAATGAACAAAGTAAATATAAACAAAACTTTTATGTATAAGTATAATTCTTAACGAGAGGATCATATAGAATGACATCATTCTACATAAAAATTCCGCTTATATAACATTCACTGTGTTTTGTTTTAATTTTTTGAATTCAATTTTCTAAAAATTGAATTTTTTGTTTTTCGTATTTTTTTTTTAGTGAATATTTTTAAAATTTAAGCGATTTTTTTACTTTTTAAATGTACCTTACTTAGATGTATCTAAAAAGTAAAATATTTGTTAAAAAAAAAATTTAAAATCAATAAATCCACAAGAATATGAAAAATGTACTGAATTTTTGTGTTTTCGGTATTTAGTGAATTTTTTAAAGATTTTTTTCACAAATATTATACTTTTCAAGTTTATTTATATTAGGTGTATCTAAAAATTAAAAAAAAAATTCTTAAAATATTAAAAAAAAATTAGTAAAAACAAAAAAACCACAGAAAACAAAAAACTTCGGTTGCGTTTGGTAGAGTTTTTTAAATATGATTTGAGAATAGAGTTGTATTTTGAGTTTGTGAGATTTGGAATTATGATTTGAGTGTGGAAAATTTGTTTGGTGAATGAGTTTTGAATTTTTTTTTGAATTGACCGGGGAATATTTGATACAAAAACTTATAACTTATAACCAAACTTATAACCAAACACACAACTCAAAATTCTATTCAAAACTCATAAAAAATTTTAAAAAAATTCCGAATTTTTTTTATTTAAAATATAAAAAATAATAGATGCTAATTGTTAAAAAAAAAAAAAATAGCACTACCCTGGTCAACTGGTCGGACGTTTGAAGGGACGACCGATTAGCCTAAATTTTCCCGCATTGCAAAGAGTTTTCAAAAGTGAGTGTGAAATTAATTTTTGAAAACACTAACAAACACCACACTCAAAAGTGAGTGTGGAATTATATTTTGAAAGCTCCACCAAATGAGCCTTTCAATTTCTTAAAAGTGAATTATGTGAAACCAAACAAATCTTTAGTTCCAAGAAAAACGTAATATAAATAGCAAAAGACAAAAAACAAGTGTTCTTGCAAAATAACAAAAGACGGCTATGAATTTGAGAGTTAAGGAAGATCAAGAAAGCCCTGGTAAAGAAAAATTCAACCTCTCTCTTTAAAAGCAGAATAAGTTCCTTAATTAACTGTATTGTTTCCTCACACTATACAATCAAAGTCGAATCAGGAGCCTATACAATATAATTAAGCAAATTTATTGAAGTAACAAATAAAACCATAGAATGTCGACTATAAATTTGATTGTTCATTCTCTTTACTAATTCAAAAGATTATCCCACGTAGTTGAAATAATTCAATAACTGTCTTACTCTGTATAGTAAAGGAAATAATTCATTGAATTCAAACATTCTCGATGGTATATTTTTCTTCTTATTTTGTAGTCTAAATATTTTGGAGCTAAGATATGGCCCCATCGCACGTCTTTGGTGTTAGATAGTCATTAATCACTTGAAGATTTCTCCACTTTTTGCAGGACAGAGCAATATTGGAACATCAAGGAAGTGAAGAAGCAAGCTTCGGCTACATTGGTTGAAAGTGTGTGATTAAAGGACATCTTTTCCTCTAATGTTAGTTTTTACATGCAATTTAGTTTATATGTGTCCACTAATGCTGGGAATACAAAAACTAAACATACGTAGAAACAAAGAAACTAAATTCATAATGAAAAAATAGTCATCCATTCTATATTTTTGTATTCCTAACAAAAAGCTCAATCTGTACTAACACCATAACTAGTTATTAGGTCTGGCGAGCATCATTGGGAGAGCTCCTTGGCACGACGATCCTTGTCTTCATGATTGACACCATAGACATCTCTACTTATGAAACCAAAACCACCGCACCAAACCTAATAATATCAATCCTTGTAGGCCTTACTATCACAATACTAATTCTTGCCACCATCTCTGTTTCTGGAGGCCACATCAACCCTATCATCTCCTTCTCTGCCACCCTCGTCAGCCTTATATCTTTTTCACGTGCCGCGGTCTATATTGTGGCCCAATGCCTTGGAGGTGCTCTAGGGGCACTAGCACTCAAAGCCATGGTTAGTAGCACCATTGAGCAAACCTTCCCACTTGGGGGTTGTACCCTCTCAGTCATTGCACCTGGGCCAAATGGGCCCATTGTGACAGGCCTTGCAATGGGCCAGGCACTTGGCTCGAGATCATATGCACTTTTGTGTTCCTTTTTGCTTCAATATGGATTGCTTTCGACGATCGCCAAGCAAAGGCATTAGGCCGTGTTGTTTTGTCGATTGTTGGATCAGTGATCAGTCTTTTGGTGTTTATCTCAACCACAGTCACGACCAAGAAGGGATATGCCGGAGCTGAGATGAACCCAGCAAGGTGTTTTGAGCCGTTTATGGTAAGAGGAGGCCATCTTTGGAATGGACACTGGGTCTTCTAGGTTGGGTCAACAATTGCATGCGTGGCATTCTATACATACACCAAGATCATTCCACGTCAGCACTTCCATGCCAATGCTCAAAGGCATGACTTGTTTAACATTTTGAAAGGTTGGTTTGTGTCGAGAGATCACTAGTAACAATGTAACAATTTAGTGGAAAGTTTAAAATTAAGCCCATGTAAGAAGTGACACAGTTATAGTAAAATATTTTAGTAGGATGTACTATATATATTAAATAAAAAATAATGAAACCCACTACAACATGTAAGAAATCACAAAAAAAAAAGAGAAAGGATTTTGGTAAAATATTTTATCCCATATATATTACATACATGGGCTAAATAGTGTCATGATGGCTATCCCATGTATATTATATACATGGGATAAAATAGCTTCATTAGTGTCATGATGGCTATCCCATGTATATTATATACATGGGATTTTGTTAAGTATTTTTTAGCAAATTTATGCGGTGCTCGAATTAAATAGTTCTTTGTTTAGACGGTGAGACATGTTATTTTTGTAGTTGATATTTTAAAAGATATCACGAGATTGATAAATAGTTTGAAACATTGCTCTAAGAGCACCTAATATTTTTTTTTGACAAATAAATTACTTAAACCATTTTTCTACACAACTTGAGACGTATAACCATTCTTATCAAAACTTCAAATGCAGTCAATTTATACACTAACAATCCCCAACTCTAGGCTCTAGGTTGATAATCATTCTCAAACAAAGTTGTGGGGCCCAACCAAGCATCAATTCTTTTTTGAATCCAGAATTTTATGCACTAATGTGAACTTCTATTTGATGAATGAATGGTTTTCTTGATCATATCATATGATCAAATGTTTTTGAAACCACAATTCTAAGCACTTCGCTCCTGAATTTAGAACCAAAATGATAACCCTTCGTGATGTAAAACAAGATTTTAGGGATTTATATTTTATATTTTTAGTTTTAGTGAATGATTATTATGCCCAAATGATAGATTATTAACTATTCAATTGTTCATCAAACATCAACAACAATTTGCAAGGATTTTATGTGGAATAAATCTTATCAAATCCTGTGGAGAATGATGAGAGATGCTTAAATCTAAATTCCATTGATGTTAGCTTACAGCTAAGAGTTGAGGTGTTTTTTTTTTTAATGTGCCATTAAATCCATGTTTGTTTAATTGGAGTTCTATTCTCTTTCGAGTTTTCAGCCTATTTTTAAATCCAACTTTGTTGACTAATTGAGAGATATCTCGTGAGGCTGTGCCAGGAGGGTGGGTGAAAGGTTGGCCAGGGTATGGTAGGTTTCTGGTTTGCAAGGAAGAGAGGAAGAGGAAAATGGCAGAGATAAAGAAAGGTATTTTTTTATTTGGAATCACTGTTTTGTATTTTGTTTACAATCCTCCAAATCGAATGCAATCATTTTCTTCATGGGCAATTCTTAAGTGTGCAAGTGTATGCCATATGCACTTGCATAAGTTCTCACAGATATACATAAGTTACCTCACAAAATCGCAAGTTCCCACAAATATACATAAGTTGTAATTTCTCAAAGTTTTATGGGTAAACTTACGTATATTTGTGAGATCTTACACAAGTGGATATAATATGTACCTTACACACCCAAATACTTCCCTTCTTTCATTCTCTATCTTTTTTTTATTGAGTCATTGATCACTTTGGTTCACTAAAAATATATAGAAAAATAGACAATAAAGGAAAATGAAAATGGGTAACTCTCATAAGGTCTCTAAAAATGAAAGTAGCCTTCTCTTGGAACAAGTTTTATTTTCAAACCGTATTTCAATGTCTTTTTGACTTTGAATACAAAAAATGGTAGAGAAATAGATAACGAAAAGAGTGAATATCAAAAGTTCAAAGCAGAAATAGGAGAACAATGACATATAACCAATAAAGGGTACTTACCCAAAAAAATAATCAATAAAGGGAAAATGAGAATGCTTAGGATGTTGAACAGTTGACATCAACGAGTTGATAGTGCCAAAGAAATTTATCGCATTGTTGGTTGGCACTATGGACTAGTGTGCAAACATGCTAATGCTAGGTTTGCAACAAGGACCACTTCTTTTTCCACGAGTCCTAGGAGGTGGGAGGCGTGAATCCAATATATCTTTGTAGAGGGTCAGAAATTAAGCTCCAAATTAAGAATGGGCCTAAGTGCTGAGTTCGCCCCTATGAGGCGACCAAGAATGAAATTGGAGCATGGACTAAAGCCCAAGGGAAGTGGGCCGAAGCAGGTCCGACCCGCCAAGGGTCCAAATAGACTCCACGAAGGAAAATGCCTAAGTGAAGTTGCAGAGGCAACACTTGCAGCGGTCAAGTTGCAGAGGCACTTTGCCTTAGCGCCGCCATTCACAATATTATCGGTTCTGCCGCCATCTGAAGTTGCTGAGGGAAAGAGAAAGCTGAAGCAACTAAGTTGCGCGGGGGTAGCACTTGCGACGGCCAAGTTATGGAGGCATTTTGTCTCAACTCCGCCATTTCATGTACTGTCGGTACCACCGCCATGCCAAGTATTGTCAGTGCTGCAGCCATCTGGAATTGCTGAGGGAAGAAGAAAACCGAAGCAACTAAGTTGCAAAGGTAGTACTTGCGGAGGCATTTTGTTGGCGCCGTTATCTCTAATATTGTCAGTTTTGCCATTCGAACTTGCCACGGGAAATGGCTGTCGTTGCAACTACAACTGCCGCAATTGATGTATGGAGGAAACATTCTGCCAAGGTGATAGCAGCCTTTGGAGAAGTTTCCCCTCTGCAAGTAGAGGCTCATGCTTAGCGCTAATAGCATGCCTCAAGGCATTACTAGCCTAGGGTTGATAGCAGGCCTCAAAGTCCATTAAATTGGTCCTGATAGCAGGCCCCAAGACTTACTAGTTGGAGCTGATAGCAAGCCCAGAGATACCAGTATACTGCGATAACCCTGCGAAGATGGGAACAGGGTAGCCTGAGTGTAATGGACTCCCTTTCCATTACCCAGGTCATGAACCTCCCTTAGTCTCACAGGCAGGACTAAGAAAGCCCCCTTGGGCTTGGTACTAAGGCATAGCATGGCTAATAGCAGGCTTGGCTATGGCCTTCGCCTTGGGAAGCTGGGGAGTTTGTGGTTAGGAAGCTAAGGGTGGAGGTTTCGCTGAGGTGAACATGAACATAGCCGATAGCAGGCTAATGGAGTCCTGAGAATGCATGTATTGGCCAAATAGAACTGAGAAGGCAAGTGCAGCGCCAAGGTTTACCACTGTAAGTGCACTTGCTAAGGTTCGGGCTGAGAAGGCGAGTGCAACGACAAACATTCCTGCCGCAATTGCACTTGCTAAGGCTCAAAAGGGAGTTACAGCACCAAACACTCCCGTCGCAACTACACTTGCTGAGGCTCAAAAAGGTAGTTGCGGAGGCAAACAGATAGTATACAATACATGTAGGGGGACACGTGGCTCCTTCAGCCTGGTGGCTCAAGGAAGAATATTCTGTGTGATCCTTAGGGACACCTGTCTTCTCTATATTTGGCCACTTGGTGCCCTCTTGGTACCAAGGAAAAGCCTATAAATAGGACCCATTTCCCAAGGTCCAAGAGGAGGAATTTTGGAATTTGGGGGGAGATGCTACCCATTTGTGCATTGCCATTCATTTTTGCTTGAGCTGCCCGCTTTATCCTCACCTAGCTACTCACTCTCTAGCCATCCCACCATTGTTGGACCATTAACATAGTTTTGCCTCTCTAATCACCTTCATAACCTTCAAACCCCCTATATTTCTGGTGACTGCATTGGGGAGGCTGCTTTGTTGATGGTTCATACCCGCAGTGGCCTACATGTTTCACTGGAAAAAATGGCAGAGGATGAAGTTCAGCAACTCCCGTGGCAGCAAGGCTCTTCCAATGGCAGAGCAGCACATACTGAGGACCATGACCATAGTATTGTAGTTGAGGCAGTCCAATCACTTCAGGATATGCAGAGGGAGATCCTGGGAACTTTACAAACTCTCACCGAGGCTACTATGGCCATGGCTTCTAGACCAGCTCCAGTGCAAGCACCTCTGCTTGTAGCAGTTCCAAACCCAGTACCTAACCCGTTCCCTAGGAATCAGGCTCCGATCCAGGTGCCTCAGGTGAATGGTACGACTACTGGTTCAGCTACCTAGGAGCAGACTGGACCATTCCAGCCCACTCACTTTGTTACTCTAGCTAATGTACACGCTATACTCAAGCAAGAGCGTAGCAAGAAGCAACTACCATCTCTCCCCGACCCGGATGTGAAACCCTCATACTCTCTGGAGATATTGGTCATGCCATACCCTACTGGGTATACAGTACACAAGTTTATCAAGTTCGATGGGAAGCAAGGCAATGCCATAGAACATGTGGTGAGGTTCATTGAAACTCTTGATGTCCATGGTAGTGACCACTCTCTGCGCCTTCGGGAGTTCTCCAAATCGCTTACTGAAAGGGCTTATAGCTAGTATGTGAACTTGGCTCCCAACTCGATCAAGAGTTAGGAGGAGATGGTGAACAAGTTCCACACAAAGTTTTTCCAAGTCCAAGAGAAAGTTATAACCCTCACACTTAGGCAAAATGTCCAAAAAAAAGGTGAAGATATACTGGACTATGTCAAGCAGTTCCAGGATAAGGCTATTGACTGTCATGAACCAGTGGATGAGGACCACTTAGTTAGCATATGTGTAAAGGGTTCCATACGCGACTATAAAATCTTCTTTGTGAACCATAATCTGCCAACCTTTTCAGCCTTGATTGAGGCAGCTAGGAACCTCAGTACCACTAGTCCTTTGCATAAATCTCGTGACAGTCACCGCTACTCTCGTAGTAGCAAAGTTGCTGTGGTAACCTCCTGTAGCTCGACTTTTTTCTGCGCCCCCTTTCGGAAGTTCAAAATATAAGCCTTACAGTTCAGACTCCCGCGGTTCTGAATCTAATCTCACAAGTGCAATGTGAAATTGATAAACACCAAAGAGTCCAAATCTGGCAAATCTTTTAAAAAATCGATTTTGAATCAAATTGCCAAAAATGGACTGCTTTGCCAGATACAGAGTCACCACCTAAATTTTTTGGGGAAATTTAGGAAACCCATGACTCATGCCAAAGGCCACGTGTCCGTCATCACCAAGATTGTCTCAGCTCGGGAACTTAGGTATGAGAGGGGAAGGTCATAAATTGAGCACCCCCGCTCGCCCGATCAAAGATCGGCCTCTACTAATCATGATATGATTTTTATGTACATTATATGCTCTTGTTCCTGTTTATTAGGCTAGCATTACTATGTGATGTGCACACACAAGTATAGACTAACTTTGTAAGAATTGGAACACTTGATTTATGTTTGTTTGGAAAATTGCTTCGAAATATGTACCACTCAAAAAAGTGATTGCTTATGAACATGGCTCAAATTTTTTCAATTCAAGCAAAAAGCCTTCATCCACAGGCATTCAAGCAATTTAACATGTAAGCAATTAGCCTCATGGAAAGCATGCTAAACATGGCAACAATCGCACGCATGCGATATGCTAAAGCGAGTAAAAGCTCACCTAGTACTCTACGCCAAAATAAACAAAAGAGAAATGAGTTAGAAAAATGCATGATTCCTAACTTATGGAAGGTAACTAATGCAACACATGCGATATGCAATTACTAGGCTCGGCTACTAATATGGTATATGAGTCAAGTTGATAGCATGCGGTCTAAGCATGTATTCAAAAAAGTATTAAACTAACAATGCAAGTTAAAATGACGAACCGAACCCAATGGATGCAATACAAGTGGATGCAAGCATGAAGTATGCTAAACAAAACAT
Organism: Camellia japonica; assembly: GCA_030407325.1. Lineage (NCBI taxonomy): Eukaryota > Viridiplantae > Streptophyta > Magnoliopsida > Ericales > Theaceae > Camellia > Camellia japonica. The sequence goes on from JAPPVO010000010.1 coordinate 57,194,822, forward strand.
GATGTCCCTAAACTAACCATCGAAAGCTAATAAATAAAAAAGAGAAAGACGTGGGGTTGGAAGACATAGACGTTATTACAACATTTCGCTCTCACGAAGGAGAGTCCAAATGAATAAACTAGCTAACTAATTAAAGCTAAGCTAATTATTACAAAACAAATGAATAAATAGCTAAAATACTTAACTAATTATTACAACACAATAAATTAACTAACTATTCTAGTTAACTAATTATTATAACATGAAAACTAACTAATTAAATACAACACTTTACAAAATTAATTAGCTACAACTAATTAATTACAACAAATATTTAATCTAAATATGTGAACTTTAAACAAGCTCGAAATGCGAGGGATGCTCATGCACGTGCTCGGTTTCCACCTGAAAAGCCGCTGTTTTGTTTCTAGAGAGCCTCTGTTGCGCAATAGAACACACACACACCTCTGCCCACTTCCAGAAGAACTCTACTCTACCTTACAAACACACTGCTAAATTTTGCATCAGTGGCCGGCCGGCCAGAGATAAAGGTTGTCGGCCATCAAAGGTGGTCTGCCAGCCACCTACTAGCCATGGAAAGTGGCCAGTCGGCCATTGCTACCCAGTTCTCCTTATTATAACAGAGGACAAACAGAGTATATACAAGGTATTTCAAGGGTTTTTTGGCACAACTCACCCCTCCTTTTCATGAGCAAATCAAAGGAGTTATGAATTTGGTTTACAAACCATCAATAAATGCAATTTCATTGCATGATGGCTTGTGAAACCAAGTGTGCAAGTTCAATAAATGCAATAAATGGGACTCTCAAAACTACCTCCCTATCATGAAAGATCAAGGGAAGTGATGACCTTGGATACTTGAATCATTTCATCACTATTGAGTATGAAATGGTCTAAGTTCCATGTCTTCAATCGACGTCTGATTGAACACAACCAAATTATTATCTTTCACCATTTTAGTCTTAATTTTAATTACTCCATTTTAGCTTACCAATTATTCTTTAACCAACTGAGTCCAAAGGGTGAGTTTAAGTCCTCTAATGGAAAGAAAACTCAAACCAAGAGTTGTTTTAGGCATGAAAGAGACATCATACCATTGGTAATGAACCCTCTAAGGGATTAAACCATTAAGCATGACACCTCAATCTCATGCTTTAAACAAACAAGTTGTTTGAACAACTTTCAAAGCAAAACAAAAAGCCAAGAAAAGAGGGAGGTTGCAGAGATTATTAGTGCTGAAAATGAGTGAGGAAAGCATAAACAAATGCTATCAACTCAAATAAGATGGTGTCTAAGGCCTAGAACACCAAACTCATGAGGACTATTACACTACAACCATGCAAAACAAAGCTCAAATGCAACTAATAGCGCAAAATATTGCTAAAAAGGTCTAAAAAAAGTCCTAAAACATGCTGGAATTGAGCTAAAAAAAAGCTAGATTAACATGCTAAAACATGGCACAAACTATGCTAGTAAGCAAGACACATGGAGGGGAGGCTAACCCCTCCAAATTTGGACTTCAAAACATGATTTTGGCCACTGAAAAAGCTTTGAAAATCAGTGTTTAAAAGCTTAGAAAAAGATAGTAGAATGGTGGGAAACACAAGGGCAAAGGCCTCCAAAATAAGGTACAAAGAAGGGTAAATCACCCATCAACCTTTAATGGCCTTAGAACCCAAGCTTCAGCTAAAAAATATAGAGTTTTACAGCCCAAAATCAGTGGAAAAAAAAGTAGGAATAATAGCAAATAAAGCAAGAAAATAGGCAAAGCCTTATACTTCTGGAAGAGAAGATCAATTCTAGGCAACAAAACCAAGTACGCACACCCTCTAGAGCTCAAACCAAGCTCAAAAGTACCTTAGCTCAAAGATGGTGAGATTTGGTTAAGGGTGTATTGGCAAATGTTGAGGATTTGTAGGCAAAAGTGTAGGAATTGGCTAGAGAGAGAGAGAGAGAGAGAGAGAGAATTGTAGAGAGAGAGGAAAAATTTTGATCTCAAAATTTTCTAACCTTAAAACATGAGAGAGGGGACTCTTATATATAGAAAACATAAATTCTCTCCAAGGATATCCAGCCCTACACATGGGTGCAGATGCATGCATCTATGCAAACAGTTGGCACAACTGGCATAAAATATCTGCAAAAGAAACTGGTAGCCGGCTGGCCATCAGTTGTGGCCGGCCAGCCATCAGTGGTGGCTGGCAAGCCACATCAGTGGCCGATAGCCCAAAAGTGATGGCCGACAGCCCAATAAGGTGGTGGGCAGGCCACCAGAAGCTGCAAGCTTAAAAGATCAAGGCTTGGTCCAAAACTAACAACAGGGGTGCAGGGTTTGAAAGGCTCAAAGCTACGACACTCCACTGAGGACTTCAAGCACTTGGTGAGCATAAAAAATCATCATCGAGTGTGCATTGGTGTCCAAGTCGTAAGGGCCATCAAAAATGGGGTGTCTACACCTCCGCATGAGCGAGCCACTTGCAAGGGGAAGCATCGTCCTCTCGGAAGAGAAAGAGTTATGAGGACAAAAATCCATATCCTTGTAGCTTTAGAATGTTAAAGCCTTGGTTAAAGATGGGTAGCCGATGGTGAACTTACTTTACCTTCGGTCAATGTTCCCCTAACCAAGAAGGACAAAGAAAGCCCAGATTATTGTATATATCACAGAGTCACGAGGCACCCTACTAGGGACTGTTGGTCTTTCAAAAGTATGTTCAAGAAGAAAGTTGTCGCGAATGAGTTGAAGTTCAAAGATGCCGGTAATGGTGATGTAAGGAAGGACCCTTATCCTAACCACAAGGAGAAGGGAAAGAATGTACATATGATTGGGTATCTTGGGCATATGCCCAATCAAGTGCACATGGCGTCCTACTATGATGAGTTGGAAGAAACCACAACTGGCCAACTCCTTGAAACAGTACCTACGTAGGCAAAACTAGCAAAGGATACTTATGCTCAGGCCTTGCAAAACTTTGTTAAGTTTCACACCTTCTTTGACAAGCTGGGGCTGAGCCAAGCCGCTAGGTTGGAAGCAACAAAGGCCCTTATCAACATCTCTGAAGTGTATCATACTAAAGTTGCTAAGGCTAAGGAGTATGTGCCTTGGCGTATCCAGGAAGATTATGGGGCCATTACTTTTTCAGAAGCAGAAAAGCATACCCATTTTTCCGTAACCGCCCTCTTTTTGTCACAACTTACATCAATGATGTGGAGTTTAAGCGTGCTTTCCTTGATGGTGGGGCATCCATAAACATCATCACTACTGATACCTTTGCGAAGGCCAATAGCCCAGAGTCTAAGACGGTCTGCTAACCTATTACTGTGATGGGTTTTGGTGGTGAGAAAAAACTAACCAAGGGCCATGTTGTAGTGGACTTAGCAGTTGGCGAGATCCGCTCCGTAAATAAGTTCCATGTGATTGAAGCAGACACGAATTACCACATGATACTTGGCAGAGCTTGGATGCACCGATATGGGCTATCCCATCGAGTTATCACCAATGCATAAAGGCAAAGTTGGGAAAGCGCACAGTGACCATAAATGCGTCTGACAAGCCATTTGGAGTAGAGGAGACACACTATTTTGATGTAGTTTTCTTTACTAAGCTGTCAACAGATGAAACTCCAAGGACTGGTGAGGTTGTAGGGCTAAAGTTGTCAAAGTGGGAAGACATTCGAGATACAGAGGCTGCTCCAGAAAGCAGTGGACAAAATAGGAGTAGCAAGTCCACGAGTCCTCCGCCCAAGATTGTGAAGGTGCGCGAGGGCGACAAGACAGTTTACTACTTATGACGGTCATGGGGGCCAGACTTCATACCTTGGGAGGATGGCCCTGAGACAAATAAATGTGATGGTGATGAGTCCCAACAAGAGTTGGTTGAGACGCCTGAACCTGCCCCTAAATGCATGCAAGATAGACCCAAACCGCAGCAGGAAGTACTTGCTGAGGTAAACCTCAGCGACTTACCAGGGCAGAGCAAGCCCATGTTTAACAGCGATACAATGGCTCCAACAGCTAACAAAGAATTGATAACACTACTGAAGTGGTACAGTGATGTCTTTGCTTGGACATACGAGGAGATGCCTAGTCTTGACCCATCCTTGTCACTTATCACCTTGACACTTTTCCCAACTCTAAGCCAATAAAGCAGCATGCTCGAAAGTGTCACCCTGACCTTGAGGCAAATATTAAGGAAGAGGTAGAAAAGTTATAGAGGGCCAAGTTCATTGAGCCTAGACAGTACCCTACTTGGCTAGCAAATATTGTGCTTGTGAAGAAGAAAAACGGCCAGATCAGGGTCTGCGTAGACTTTCGCGACCTGAACAAGGCCTGCCCAAAAGATGAGTTTCTACTGCCCCATGTTAAGACACTTGTCGATTCTACTTCGGGCCATCAGATGTTCTCCTTCATGGACGGGTTCAATGGTTATAACCAGATCAAAATGGCACTAGAAGATGCAGAAAAGACAGCTTTTAGAATGCCTTGGGAAATTTTTTCTATGCGGTGATGCCCTTCGGTTTGAAAAACGTGGGGCACCCTATCAATGGGCTATGACTGCAGTGTTCCATGATATGTTACATCACGAAGTAGAAGTGTATATAGATGACCTGGTGGTAATCTACCAAGGCAAACCGGCACCTCTGCGACTTGGAAATTTTTTTTCAGCGTTGTCGAAAATTCCGCTTAAAAATGAATCCTCTCAAGTACGCCTTCGGAGTTACCAAAGGCAAGTTCCTTGGCTTTCTGGTACACCAATGTGGCATTGAAGTAGATGGGGACAAGATCGAGTCAATCATGGAGATGCCACCGCCGCACTTTCAAAAGGCCTTGAAGAAATTCCTAGGCAAAGTGTCATACCTCAGGAGGTTCATTCCAGCCCTTGCTGAGATAACCTTTTCCTTTAGGACACTGCTAAAAGGGAATCACAAGTTTGAATGGTTGCAAGAACACCAACAGGCATTTGATATGGTGAAGAAAGCACTTACCTCTGCACTTACAATGATTTCCCTACAACCTGAAAAGCCTCTACTACTGTACCTGACCTCTACACCTCAGTCTATTGGAACTCTACTTGTCCAAGACATAGATGGCTTTGAGAAGCTAGTTTATTACATCAGTCGCAAAGTCAATGGTGCCGAATCATGGTATACCCCAATTAAAAGGAATTGTTTGGCCTTAATCTTCACAACGTAGAAGTTACGCCATTATTGTTCGGCACACCTGATCCAGGTTGTGACCACGAGTGATCCATTCCACTACTTGCTGAGTAAGCCTACTCTGATCGGAAGATTGGCAAGATGGCTTTTGGCTCTCATAGAATACGACATCACTTGCATTACGCCCAAGGCTATTAAAAGCCAAGCACTTGCAAACTTACTAGCCCAATTCCCATCTGGTAAACATGAACCTACAGAGGTATCTCTACCTGGTGAGGTCTATGTCTCGACAGCTACGGTTTAGACTTATTGGGATTTAAAATTTGATGGAGCCTCTGGGGTTGGGAAAGGTGGAGCTGGCATAACACTCACTAGTTAAGAGAGGGAGAAGTTCTATTTGTCATATAAGCTTGACTTTGAATGTTCAAACAATGAGGTCGAATATGAGGCGTTGATACTGGGTCTAATCGCTGCCCAAAAGAAAGGCCTCCGCAAGTTGAAAATTTGGGGTGACTCCAAGTTAGTTATCAAGAAAACAATGGATGATTTCACCTTGAAGGAGCCCCTGTTGGCCTCGTATTGCATCATAGTTCAAAAGTTGTTTACTCAGTTCGATGATGTCCAAATCTAGCACACCCCTCAAACACACAACCGTTTCCTGGATGACTTGGCTACATTAGGGGCAAAGGTGGATATATCAGGTGATAGTATAGCCATCGTCATCGAGGAAAGAATAACACCAGTAGTGTTAGCCGAAGGACATACAGAGTAAGGTGCTGAGGGGTGGAAAGCAGACATTATCCAACAATTGAAAACAAGTCAAGGGACAATCAACCAGTAGAATTTGCATCATTCTGCTCCTTAGAGGAGAGTTGTATTTTCGCGGTTCCAACAACCTGCTAGCAAGGTGCGTTGGTAGATAAAAAGCAACTTATAGACTTAAGCAAATCCATGCTATGCAGAGGCAATGTGCAAAATGTCAGTCCCATCCTAAAGGAGAGAAAGCCCATTTCTTAAGCAGTGAAGAATGAAGATAGCCGTATATTGACTATCTTGGAAATGGCACACCGCCTGAGAATAAAGCCGATGCAATTAGAGTTAAGAGGCGGGCCCTCTACTTCTTCCTTGATCAAGGCAAGCTGTACTGCAGAAGCTTTGAAGGGAAAACTTTGGCGTGTTTATCAAAAGATGAAGCAAACGAAGTGTTGAGGGAAGCCCACAAGGTAGAGCATCAAGGAGGTAACAATTATATGGGCACCTTATTCACCTCAGCTACTACTGGCCGACAATAGAAGAAGATGCGAAAAACTTTGTAAAGAGATGCCAATCCTGCCAAAAGTTTGGGAACTTGATACATGCACTGGCGGTTGAACTGTACAACATCAAGACTCCTTCCCGTTTCATACTTTGGCATTTGACCTAGTAGATCCTATAGCGCAGCAATCCAAAGGCCACAGATGGATACTTGTAGCGACTGAAGTTAGTACCAGGTGGGTAGAGGCTATACCGATGAGGAAGGTAGATGGGCAGAAGTGGCTAACTTCATCAAGGAAAACATAATCTGTAGGTTTGGCATACCCAAGGTGATGTTGTCTGATAATGGGACCCCCTTCATTAATTGCTATGTGGGAAGGTTGCTAGACACCTACCAGATCAGGCACCACAAGTCTACTCCATACTATCCTCAAGGGAATAGACAAGCTGAGGCAACCAACAAAACCCTCATCCGAATATTGAGTAAAATGATGGATGAAGCAAGGGGCACATGGTCCAAACAACTCCCCATAGCACTCTGGGCATATCGAACATCAAAGAGGAAGCCAACTCAGGCAACCCCATTTTCCCTAGTATATGGGTCCGAAGCTGTGTTACCAGTTGAGTTGGCAGTACCCTCAGCAAGAACGGCTATGTCAACATACTTAGTTCCAGACAGCAAGAAGAATGACATAGAGGCAACCAAAGAAAAAAGAGTTCGGGCCTTACGGGTAATGGAAAAGTATCATCAGTCCATAGCTCACACCTACAATCAATCTGTTCAACACAGGGAGTTCAATAAAGGGGACTTGGTATGGAAAACAATGGACGTAATCATGTGGGGGAAACCAATCCCCAAGTTCTCGCCAAGATGGGAAGGCCCCTACAAAGTTGCTGAGGCAAGTAGTAGCGGGTATTACAAGTTGACAAGAGTATATGATGGGGGTTCAGAACTAGCCCTATTAACACTAAGTATGTAAAGGAGTATTTTCCTTAATTTCTTTTGTTCAGAAAAAAGTCGTAAGTTTCTTTGTTAATACTTCCAAAGCAAAGTGTAAAGAAAGTGACATACACTTAGTAAGCCTATCACTCTTGTAAAAAGTTAGTGTGAGGAAAGTTTTCCATGATTAGTGAAATTTCATCCTTGTAAAAACTTAGTCATGGAAAAGTTCTGTTCATAGCAAGAGTTTTTCCCATTCTTAGAAGATATGTAAAGATAACGAAAGGAATACAGTGAAGTAAGACTCAATATTTTTGCTTCTCATAAACATCAAAGTTTTCCATAACATGATTACAATGTTCAAAGGGAAAAGAAGACAAAAAAAGATAGCAAAAGTACAAAATAAAAAGAGCCATAACAAGGCCCCATACATAAAATCAAACCCTTCATGAGAGAATCCATCACAGTCATATCCCGAGGCAACTGAGCAACTAGCGCGGAATCCTTCTCCTTGAGCCGAACCAGGTTCTATCGGTGCTTCTCCAAAGCACCCTCACACTCTGTGATAGTTTCCTCTAAAGATGCAATCATCGCCACATTATCTGCATGATCAAAGAGGCCATTAACTGCATGAAGCCTATCCCTCATCCACGATAGGTCCAAACCATTCCTCTCAAAGCCACCCAGATTGGCCTGAGCACTTTCCACAAACTTGCTGGGAGTCATCAGAATATTCTTTGTAGCAAGGTAGCGAATGAAACTGGCCAATGACTCCAACAGCGCTGTCTGCACCATCGAGCCCGAATTTTAAAAGTAGTAAAGGTGTCAGGGTGCAGCGCTTGGATGCAGGCAAGGATGAGAGCAGTTTCGAATGAGACCCAATAACTTAGAAAGGAAACTCTCCCTGAAGGCTGTGGAGGCTCCCTTGCAGCACTGCTAGCTTGGATTACAGTAGGGAGACTTGCAGAGCGACCAAAGGTGTGGGGCGATGAACCTCTCCCAAAGATGACTACCCAGCAGCGTTGGAGTGAGTGGATGTTAGGAGGTGGCAAGGAGAGTTGATCTCGCGAGACAAACCAAAACTGCCTCCATCACTCCGCCACTCTGAGAAAAGATCATCTATTTGGTAATCCCAAACATTCAATGGTATTGTCCATCCTAATATAAAAATCTTGAGATACCCCAATGTTAGTTGGCACTTCAGGAAAATTAGTGGGGTATAGGTCAATGAGTTGCTCAAAAGTTGCCAAGGCAACTGGGTCGGAGGCACCAACAACAACAGTAGTGGCGTGAGTGGCTAAGCTGACAGCTACCTCTGCAAGTTGGACCAAATTTAGGGGGGGGGGGCACAGTAGGAACAACAACCACATTTGCACTTCCCTTAGCAACTTGGACATTGGGAAGTGTGGTCTATTGAACCAGTGGAGACTCAGTCGACTGGAAGGAACCCCTAGATACAGCTTCCAAGGGGGGTGGTGCAACTTCCAGTGGCTCTCTTACGCCACGCTTTTCTCTTGGAGTCTCAGGAGCAAAATCCTCCTCGCCGACAGAGGAACGGTCATAATGAACAGAATCAGCAGGGTTTTGAGGCTCTACACCCTTAGCAACTGCACCACCCTCTGCAACTTCCATAGTTGGGGGAACTTGTTCGCTTTCAATGAAGGGGATATCATGACCTCCTTCCACATCTACAACCTCAGCAGCTGGCTCAGCCTCAGCAACTGGCTTAGCCTCAGCAGCCGGCTCATACCATTATGTGACTTCTGAGTCTAGTGACCCTTGAAGCAATGGAAAGGTCGTCGTCGCGGTCGAAGGACCTCCGAGGCTCGAAGGTGGTATAGCCGATAGGCCCTAAAAAGGAAGAGATCGTGTAACTACAAAAAAAAAAAAAAATCACAAGGAAGTAGGAAAAATGCAAAATATTTTCTAAGTATGGATACCATCCAGAGTCTCTTCTTACTTGGTGAGGCACGGGCCTCAGCAACTGAAGCCACTGCCTCCTGGACTGCCTTCAGTCGGGAGTGGGTCATGCGTACTGTCGTACCAGTAAATGGGAGAGCAACTTGCAAAGGTTGGACGGACATTGCCCCAGACGAGTGAGGCTCATGTACTGCAGGCAAGCACAAAAGATTGAAATGACAAAATACACTGGTCTGTTTCCCATGGCCAGAGGAGAGACAAAGGGATAAGTCAGGTTATGGAATGGATTCCACTATAGGGACGACTGGATCATTGTTGCAAAAATTGAAAAAAGAGTTAAGGGTACGGTGCTAGAATAGTCTGTTACTAGAGGTGAAGGTACCTTCTCTTCAAAGTGAGGGTAGCTCCATGAGGCCTAAACCCTCCACAAGTAAAGCGGTGTAGTCACGAGTAAACCATTGGAAGCTCTGAGGGAAATTTGTCTGTGGCGGAGGGGCATGTAGGACACCCTGATCCATGCCAAACTGCCCGATAAACGACACTGGACATGCCCTCCTCATTCCATATAGGCAGAAACCCAGGGCGTATCATAGCAGCAATAAGAAGGGAGTTGACCTGAACACTATCAATAGAGAAATCAACATAACGAGCCTTAGAGAAATAAAACAGAACAACAGAGATGCCTGGAAGAAGCTGGGTAAAGGGGCAAAATACACACTCCTTCATCTGGTCAATGTATTCCATGAAAGGTTTATTGGTGCCAACACTAGACCATCTGGAGATGTGAGGGAGGGAATGGCGCACTTGTCTTGTGACGGGTCGTCCCTCTGCATCTAGGACAGGATGACCCTTTACATCAGGACTTCATCAATGGAAAAGAGTCATGCTCTTTAGGGATAGGCCCCATAACAGGGAACCGCTCCTAGAAGAAGGCAGTCAGGAACTGAGTATGTACGAAACTCCATACATCATAATGGCCTATGGATCTCTCCATGTCCAGTGAATGAGGTCTAGATGGAAGTATAAATTCCCCAAGAAGAGGGGAGCCAAAGGAATTTGACTGTCGCTGCAAAGTTTGATGACGAGAGGGAACACTTGGGGATTGATGCTCTCAGCTGGCTTGCTAGGGAGGACAAAAAAGGAGATGAAATAACTGACAAAGGCAGCCAGTACAAGTTGTCGTGGTAACCTGGCCAACTATGGAGTCGCGACCGTCTTCGATAATGTCACCCACAGCTGGTTACATGTCATTGAAAAAATGTTTTAGCCAGGAGAGGTAGGTGGTCTTGTCTCTTTTGGGCCTCTCTTGAAGTAGTTCCCCAGTCTTGAGATCGTACCAAGAGACGTACTTTCGTGCCTCCCGAAAGGCACCTTGGAGAGTAGTAACGGCAGTCTGTTTCGCAGCAGTCAGGGATGCGGGATCAAAGGGGTAGTCCCCACGGGTGCTCATTTCATACTCTTATTTGTTGGATGTGCTTCTTATTGTTTGTTCATGCTTTGGTATGACATCTGTGTATGTTTTGGTTGTATCTCTTTATATTTTTGTCCTAAAATGCCTATACTTGTGTAGTAAATGTTATTTCGATTGTTGTTCTAACTTTAACATAATACATTTAATATAACAGGAAACTTAACATGGACCATATTAGGTTTTCGATCACTAAGGTAAATTTTGTGAGATAATGACATCTTGATTTCAAGTATTGATTGGTGGGATGTGTTCCCTTTTCAAGGGTTAAGTATTCCGTATGTCATGACCCGAACCTGCCTGTAGCTAGTTTTTCACGCTTCTCAGAGGGGTTTAGTCTCCTCGGGTATGATAGCCCTACAGTTCGAACTCCCATGGTTCTGAATCTGGTTTCACAAGTGCAATGTGAAACAAAAAAATGAATGAGAGTCTAAATCCGACAAATCCTAGAAAATCCATTAATCATCAGAGATGCCAGAAATGGGCTGCATTGCCAGATTTCAGAGTCACCACCTAAATATTTTTAAGAAATTTAGAAAACCTGTGACTTGTGCCAAAAGCCACTTATCCGTCATAACCAAAGTGTCTTGGCTCGGGAACTTTGGTATGAGAAGGGAAGGTCATGAATTGAGCAGCCCACCCACCTAATCAAAGATCCTCCTCTACTATTCATGATGTGAATTTTATAGACATTATATACTCATGTTTTGATGATTAATAGGCTAACATTACTATGTGAAGCAAACAAGTATAGACCACGTTCCTTACTTTGGAATGCTTTGATTTCATGCTTTTGTGAAAAGAATTTTGAATATGTACAACTCAAAGTAAAAGCTAGCTCATATGTACAATAATCAATGTCATTCCAACACAAGCAAAATAGCCTTCTTCCACAAGCATTTAAAGAGGTATTTCAAATAAGCACATAGCCTCATGGTAGTATGCTTGTCATGGCAATACAAACACACATGTAATATGCTAAAGCAAAAATGTTCACCTAGTACTCAAACGAGGCAAACCGAAGAAAAGAAGATAGTTAGAAAAATGCATGATCCTAATACGCAATTGGCTAATACAACGCATATGAAATGCAACTAATAAATTCGGCTACTAACATGACATGTGAAACAACTCAAAGCATGAGGTAGCACACATAATCATTTAGGAATTGGTAAGAGCATTATGCATGATGAGCCGAATTTTGATGCATGAAAAAATGGATATAAATCATGGGAATAATAAAAGAAAACATGATGCTTGGGGGTTGGAAGACATACAAATATTACAAATTTGCCCTCGTACAAGAAGGTCTGAATGTCCTAATTAACTTATTATTATATCACTGAATAAATAATTACCTAATTTATTACAACAATAAACGTTACAACAATGAAATAATGAAAATAAACATAAACCACATGCGTGCCAACAAAGATATTCCCCAGAAACTGCTATGCCTGCCTTTGGAAGAACCGCCATGTTTCACCCTTAGCCACTGCTCTGTGTTTCAGCAAAGGTGCTCCATTTACCTGATTTAGCCCAGCCTGCCCATAATGAGGCCTGGCTGGGTCTAATTAAATTCGGCCGTGCCCTAATATTTGGCAAAAAGATTGTTTTGTGCACTAAGGTGAAAACAGTGCAGACAGAGTGTTTTTAGGAGATGTTTATTCACTCTTCCCTTTCCTATCATAAAGATATTCAAGGAAGGAGTAGATTTGATTCTCAAATCATCAACCATCACAAATTTGTAATGTGATGATCTTAGAAGTGATAGGACAAAAGTTTAATAAACGCAACAAAAGACAAACACTACCTCATCCCTATCATGGAGTTACTTCAAGGGAGAGGGTAGACATGTTTCATAAACCATCAAACATCACAAAAATAGTATGCGATGATTCTAGAAGCAACAGATTCAGTATAACGGCCGATTGAACCTAACCAGTTTTTATTATCTTTTTACCTTTTTATTTTCTTATCTTTTCTTCTTTTTACAATGAGTTGGTGATTAAGTCCAAAAGTGGTAAAACCCTAGCAAGCATGACTTAACCCGAGACATGAACTCTTCGAGCCCTTTTCTACGGGGGAAATTACAAAGGAGAAATCAAACCCATTTGCAGGCGATAATGACTTTGGAATCAACCTGAAATGAGTGATAATGACTCCAAGTCCAAACCCGATAATGAGCTATAATGAATCTTTCATTTATGATTTCCAAGGGCCTTACTAGAAAATTAGTCCCTTAAAAGTAACGCACCGGTGACCGGAGGAGATGTCAAACAAGAGATTGCACTTAGTATAAGGAAAACGTGATGCCCTGGTAATGAACCTCCGAATAGATTAAACCATTTAGCATGAGGAACCCCTCCTTTATACCAAGAACAATAATCCTTCATTTGATACAACCCTTGATCGAAAGAGCAAAGAAAGGGGGAAGGTTGCAGAGTGCAAATGAAAAGGTGGTGATTACAACGATATGGATATTTACATGAAATTAAGCTATGGAAAGGGAAGCTATCAACTCAAATGGATTGAAGGCTATGACCTATACACCAAATCCATGAGGACTTACAACAACACAATTATGATATTCCAAGCATAAATTAAATAGACACACTAAACAGCCCCTAAACTCACAAAACAGTGACCAAAATCCAAAGGAAACAAGTAAAAAAGGTAAAGCAATAAGCTGTGGAACAAGGTCTAAGGAAGGGTGGCTAACCCCTCCACCCTTTGTAGCTTTTAGTCACATATTCCAGCCCCTCAAAATAGCTCAAAAACAGTATGTAAGACAAGAAAATGAGAGGAAGAGAATGGAAGAAGAGTAAAGAAGATGCAAAAATTATACCTCTTGAAAAAAAGGAAGTTCTTTGTTAACAAACTTGATTTCAAACAACCTCTAGTTTTTGAAAATATAGTTTGAAACTTCTTCAAAAAGCTTCAAGAACAAACTCTATTGGTGTATGTATTGTATATATATAGCTCAAAGGTGGTATGGAGGTCAAAAGGCTTTTTCAAAGGAAGGGAGGGTCTTTTTAGCTCTCAAAATCCTTAAAAGCCTTTTGGAAAATTTTCTAACCCTAACCTCTGAAGGGAGGGCCTATTTATAGAATTTGACACATTTTAATCCAAAATATCTTCAAAAAAGCCAGTTGGCGCTAGATATTCTGTCTGTCACTACTGAGAGCCGGCTGGGCCCAAATACCCATAGCTGGGCCCAAATACACACGGTCGGGTCCTAAATTTGAAAAGAGGATTTTCAAGGGTCTAAAACATCTTGGTCAAAATGGGGTGTAAGGTTGGGATTAAAGCTCGAATCTGAATTCCTTTGCTGAAGATTCAAATGATTACACAGTGTAACTTTTCATCATTGGGTATTCAGAATGAAGTGCCCAAGTCTTAAGGGCGGTGAAAATGGGGTATCTACACCGCCTCTATGGATTCGGATCATAACTGGCCAGTAATCATAAGATTACCAACGACCTTCGATAGAAATCAAATCATGATTGATAATAGGGGGCCAAAAGAGGAAGCAAAATGCAAAGATTATCCAATGAGCTTGTGCATAAATGGTATGGAACAAAAACCTTTTTACTCATATTCATAATAACCCACACATTCATACAAAACAATATCATACATGTCCAGGAACATTCATTACATAGTCTTCCGAATCAAAAACTTATATACGTAAACGGTCATACGTAACCAACAAGAGCAACCCAAGGACAAAAAAAGAATAGGAATAAAGCCTCTTCTGTGAGGCATCCTGGGTTGACCTCTCAAAACATGATTTTCTCACATATTACTGGAGCCGGGGCTGGACATCCCGCTGCTCACCTACATACATATAAATAAAGAGTGAGTTAACACCCGGTGAATAATATCAAAGTAAAGAGGTTAATGAATGAGATTCGTATTTTAAAAAATCTTAACGGAATGACCCCGGGTCTAATCTATTATACATAGTACACGAAGAGATAGAATGACCTAAGTCCAAACATTTTGCATATCCGACCATAACATGTGTACTAAACGACCTCGAGTCCAACATCTCCATATTCTTGTTCATGCACATATTCAAATTCAAGATCATATTCATATTTAATGGATCCATGCACAAATGACCATTCGGTCTTTCACATCATATGTACAAAACGACCTTAGGTCCACTGTTTCCAAATTCATATTCACGCGTGCGCCTATAATCCTTATCATGGTCATATTCATATTCACATTCAAAACGACCGTTGGTCCAATCATTTCCTTGTTCAAAATGACCTTTGGTCCATTTAACAATCATACAAAATGACCTTCGGTCCGATTCATATGTAAGATGACCTTCAGTCCGATTCATATCTTGTCAAATATTCTAAACGGCCTTAGGCTCATTCCGTGTCGTTGTCAAATATAACAAATGGATCTTCTCATCAAACATACCGAACGGCCTTAGGCCCATTGTGTATTCATGAAAAATGACCTTTGGTCCAATCTTATAATTTTGTGCTTATCAATCATGTTTCAAGTCTTTTACAAATCAGACAGGTAGAATACTCATTCATAATACAAATTTATTAATTTGGAGAACTTACCACATGGGTAGTATTTAGAGAATAACATACATGAAAATATCTTTACTAATATATTAGTCACAGTGTTCAGATGGTTGATTCGTCCTCGCGATTGACCCTACACAATTCATAGAACATACGGAAATTAGGTCACAATACAATTCAATCCGTTCTCAAATTTGTTTATCTTTCTTAGGCTTCTTTCTAACTCTTTAGTTCATTTAGGAAGCTCAATGTATGTCTAAGAATGCTCAGAAATGAAAAAGAACAGAAATCAAAACATGAAACAACATGTCAAAGTTTTCTGAAACAGGGCACTTTGCTCGAATGCAACATTTCCCTTAGTCTGCAAAAGTACTGGATGCTGTCATTTTACGCTCGAGACAACTTTTGATCGCTCGTGCTTGGACTGTAAACAAAGGGTGGTCACTCGAGCAAACCCCCAATGTCTGCAAAAGTACTAGGAGCTTGAAATGTACGCTTGAGCGACACTTCTATTGCTCGAGTGAACTGCTCAAATTCTGGAATTCTCATCATTCTGTTTGAGCTTCAAACACAACTCCAAGGCTCCAAATTCATGCATGATTCACCCAAACATGCAAGAACACTCCCAAATACATATATTTGAAGGTAGTTTCCACCCATTATTCAAAATTTCATGAATTCATCAAAATTCAAACCACAAACTTCATGTATATAAAATCCATATTTTATATCTTGCATTTACAAGCTTTAAGAGTTAAAATTAGGCTTCAAAACATGGCAAGTCATGCATGCATGTGTCAAACAACTCTCAATTCAACATGATCATTATGGTTTATACTCAAATATGGGAAGTCGCAATAAATTCATGCATGCGTGCCCAACTTGATCTCAAATTCAACACATTTAGCTCAATTCTTGTATTTATCAACATATACTTCTTCAATTCACATACTTATGAACTTAAGCTCATAAATTTGAGTTCAATCTCTTACCTTTGAACTTCAATGAGTCTAAGTGTAGCAAATTCTTGTGCCTAGCTTCCAAAATCAAGTTAATCTTCCAAGAATTGATCCCTTTCTTCTCTAAATTGAAGATTCTCTCTCTAAATAGGCCTCTCTCAGATTTTGCAAGGTTAAGAGCTCAAAATTATGAGCCTAGGCACTATCACTTCATATAAATAGTGAGTGATTAGCTTAAGCTAATTAACTAAGGGTTAGTCTAATTAATTAGGGCTCATTATTTAATTTAATCTAATTAATTTTATCTGAATCAGTTTTTAATGAAATTTCACCATAGGTTGTAAAAATTATGCTAATCACAATGGTATAGTCAATTTTAGTTTTTGTCGCCTCTACGGCCCTCAATTTCAATTTATTACAGAATACCGAACATATTTCTCTACAATGGACATATATGAATTCAAAAACACACATAATCACACAATTAGCATCCAAATTCACATTAAGCACATAATCACAAGTATAATTAAGGATTAACAGTATAACATAGAACGGGGTTATCACAGCGCATGTGTGTTTTCAAACCCTAATGTGGCACGAGAGGTATTTTGGATGCTTAACGGAATTAGGAGGTATAAGAGTGGGAGTGAGGGTCTCACACAAGGAGAGTATCCCTGGAAGTCTTTTCCCTTGGGGCAGACCATGATGTCACCACTCGAGTATGTAACCTAGGTGCAAGGGCATCATTGGTAATTGTGCGATAAGCGACACATTGGTATTTGTTTAACCAATGAGGAGTCAAAATTGCCCATGGCCAGTGTTAGTGGTTGGATAGGAACGGCATTCCGCAAGGAGTTGCCTAGAACTAGCTTGATCGACCGTTATTCTTGAGAACTGAAATTTATTATAAGCTTTGCTTGATTTTTACTTCCGCCATATATTATAATCATGCCATTATTGTGTATTGGATTAGGAAAAAGGGTCGTATGTGCGTTTGCTTGGCATTCAAAGCTCATGGCATTTCATGCCAGGTATTGAAGACCATTAGTTGGTTGAAGGCGAACTTAAAGCATTTGAGGACCTATGGATACCCTACGAGAATTAGAAACTAGTTTTGCAAACGCGTTTTGAGATTATAAATGATAAATCTCCTGTTGTATTTAAGACATGATTTTATAATTATTATATATCTATACATATCTTTTGTATTTCCTATCCCTTATTTTCTCATCCACTTATGTGGAGCTTGTGTTAATATCTTATTAAGATATGTCAAAGAGGTATCTTTGCTATCTAAGGTGGTTGTACTTTGAAGGGAGGCTATATTGACTCCTCTGACCTTTCTAGGATCTTACTTGATTATTAACCAAAGGACTCATTGTAGACACCCCATTTTTGACCGTCCTTAAGACTTGGACGTCATCGTTTGAACACTCGATGATCATCCATGCTCGTGTTCATTTTGACTTCTCGAAGGTCTCGGCTGCGCGCCTTGCCCTAGGATCTCTCAACTTATTTATTTTGTGCTTGGTTGGGGACCAAGGACTTGTGGTTTTGCTCCTGAGGGAAGAGGGTGGCTTGTTGGCCATCCCTACAACCCATCGGCTAAGGCCTTGTGCCATCAGCCTGGTTTTCTTGCCATCGGCCATAAGTGGTGGCCGATCGGCACTCTTTTTGGTCGATCGGACATATTTCTTGGTCGAGACCTTTCCACTTGCTTTTGCAGATATTTTTGTGCCAGCTGTGACAGCTGGTAAGCACAGTTCTCATCCTCCATACGTGTATGGAGGGATTGAATCAAGACTCAAGCTTGTTCAACAAGCTTGAGAATTGATTTTCTATAAGAAGGGAGACCCCTCTCCCTTTCCAGAGGTTCTGAAAAGTTGTTATACAAAACATATATCACTCTCTCTCTATATTTTACCTCTCTCTCCATATTTGCTCTTGTTTGTGCTCAAAAGTGTAAATTCTTTACACTTTTACACTAAAGCACCTACTAGAACACCATCCTTTTGTTGCTGAGGCTTCTTGAAGTTGGTTTTAGTGTTTTGGGGCTGGTTTTGGTCAGAAAAGAGTGCTGGAGTTGTGTTCTGGAAGGTGTTTTTCAAGGGTGAGTCAACTAGCTTCTAAACCTTTATTTTGGCTTAAGCTTTTGGACCTATTTGCATGCTGATTTAAGCTTAACTTTCTACTGTAAAAAGTTCTAATTTTTCATGCTTGTAATGTTTGTTTAAGGTCATTTTCGTGTTGGGGGTTGTCTACCCCCTCTTAGGCCTTGTTTGGCCTTGTTTTGTGCCTTCCTTTTTGAGCTATTGGGACCACCTTGTTTTGGCCGTCTCACCACTGAAACTTAGAGGATTTTTAGTGGTGGAAAGGTGGTTTTGAGGTCCCAAATAGGAGAGGGTCATCCCCTCTCCTTATGTCTCATATGCTTGTATTGATGGCTCATAAAAGTAACATGTTTGTTAAGCTTGTTTTGGCTCCATCTTAGCATGTATTAGGCCTTATTTCAGCATGTTATACCTCTGTGTAAGGTTGGTTTGATAGCCTCTTGCATACACCATGCACTTGTAGTGCAATCCTCTCTATTGCCTTAACATACATCTTGTGTTTAGACCATCATTCTTGCATATTTTGGCTCAACTCCAAGAATATTTTAGCCTTGTTTTACCATGCTTCAGCTCTGATTTGTATTGTTTTGGTCATGCATGCCATGCTTTGTATAGCCATAGTGCATTCTAGTTTGTTAACTTTGAGTTTCCAAGCCACTAGCATGCATTGCTTGGGCTACTTTCATGATTTGGCATCATTTGTTATGTAATTTCAGAGCATATTTCATGGTCATACACTTGTGCTTATCACTCTTTTAATGCCTCAGAGGTTTGGCTCTTTATGCCTCAAGAATGGATCATTGTGTATGCCTCTTTGCTTAGGTCTTTGGGCTATCAGTTCAGTGCATTTTTGGTCTTGTTTTACCATGATATAACTCTTATTTTTGTGGTTAAAGTCATGCCATGTTTGGTTTTGATAGGTGTAGTGTAACACCCCTTGTTAGCCTTGCATGCTTCATGATTTTGGTCTTTCATTCTAGCTTGTGTTGGCTAGGTTCAAGCATGTTTTTGGTCTTATTTTGACCTGCCTTGGGACTGTTTTGGTTTCCCTTGGCCCTTTGGGGCTTGCTTTGCATGGCCATGGTGTAAGTCCCTTTGCTAACCTTGAGCTTCGAGCCTCTTAATATGTTATACTTGTTTTGTTCGGTTGATTTGGCATCATTCCATGCATGATTTCAGAGCTTATAGTGTGGTCATACACTTGCATTTGTCGCTCTTCGAGCACCTTTGAGAGTTGTGTTCTTATGCTTAATTGATAGGCCAATTGGCATGCATGCTTGTCTTGCATTTCATGCATCATTTCATTCTATTTTGGCCACTGATTTGGGCATGATTGAGGTTTGTCCATTTTGGTTTAAGTCCATCTTGCATATTGTTGCATGCTTGTCCCATTTTGTCGTTGTTGCATGCTTGTCGCATTGCATGTTGTTGCATGCTTGTCGCATTGCATGATTTTTGCATGTTGTTGCATACTTGGTACATTGCATGTTTGCATGTTTAGGTTGCATTGCATTTTGCATGCTTGTTACATTGCATTTGGCATGCTTATGTTGCATTGCATAGCATCTCCATGTTGCATGCATTGCATTGTGTTTGGTTTGGGGTGTTAAACCAAACCAAACACGAGGAACGAGGGACGTTTCATACTTGAAGTGATGAAACGTGCCTCAATTCTCGGTCGCCGACCCTCTTTATCATGCATGATAGAGGTTAAGGCATTTATGTGTTTTTGTGCATTCATGTGATATTGATTTGTGCAACTTGGCCTCTTTGGCCATCATGCATTGGAATGCGTGATTGATGGCTTGAGAGTCGAGCACTGCACTCCTTTGAGTTTCAAACATGATAAGGGGTGTGGTTGTACAACATTTTCTTGCAAATATATTGCCATGCCTCTGTTTGTACTTTGCTGCAGCAAAAGGAGCAGTTCGCAAGAAGAGATGGCCGATCGGCTATCTAGTGTGCCGATCGGCTATCAATATTTGGCCGATGGACTCAAAGTGGTGATGACCTTATTCTTGGCCGATGGCCTCTCAGCTGTCCATGAAGGTGGATCAGAAGTGTTTTGGAGATTTGTACAGTTTTTCAGAAGTCTAAAACAGTGCAAACAGAGGCAACATGAGGCATGGCAACGGATTTCCGAGCGAAGGCGATCGAGCATGCATCATTCATCATCCGAGGCAGAGCTGTGGCAGCTCAATTTAGCTTCTTTCCTTCCTTACTTAGTTGGTTTTGTAACTTAATTAATTTGCTTAATTAGTTGAACGTGTTGTAATAATTAGCTTAGTGTTAGCTAGTTATTCATTTTGATTATGTAATAATTAGTCTAATTAGATTATTAGATTAGTTAGAATAGCTTAGCATAGCTAGCTAGTTGATTCATTCGGACCCTCCGTCGAGAGGACGAATTTTGTAATAAGTGTGCGTGAGTGTGTGAATGTCTTCCAATCCCACATCTTTCTCCCTTTTACTTATCAGCTTTTGATGGTTAGTTTTAGGATATATTTCAATTAGCATCCTTATGCTTCACATGCGTGCATCATTCATCTGTCTTGCATGCACTGGGCTCGGCGCATCATACTAACTGCATTGTGTTTCAATTCCTACTTGAATACATGATTATCAAGTTGCATCTCATATGCCATTTTAGAATAACTGAGCCTTATTTCTAGTTGCATTTTGCATGTGTTGCATTAACCATCTTAACATGAACTAAGATCATGCATTATTTCTAGCTAGTTCTCTGTTTTGGCTCGGAGTACACTGTAAGTGTTTATGCTTTAGCATCTTGCATGTGTGTAAGTGTTGCCATGATAGCATGATTGCCATGAGGCTATTTGCTTAGATGATATAACTGTATGAATACCTGTGGGTGAAGGTTGGATTACTTGAATTGGAACAATTCATTGAAATGTGAGTTTTAAGCCCACTTGAGAGTGGCAAAATCATGTTTTCTTAAGCTCACTTGAGGGTGGCAAATCCACGTCTTAGCCTACTTGCGGATAGCAACTTCAAACCATTTTCAAACAAGCATGAAATGTTTTGTTCCAACTTAGGCGATCTAGTCTATACTTGTATGCGGTGCGCATCACGTAGTAAGCTAGCTAATAAACCGGAATAAGAACACATGTGTTTTCAAAAATAAAATATCATGTTAGTAAAGGCCGATCTTTGATCGGGTGAGCGGGGGTGCTCATTGCATGACCTTCCCCTCTCGTACCCAAGTTCCCGAGCCGAGGCAACTTTGGTGATGACGGACACGTGGCCTTAGGCACGAGTCAGGGTTTCCTAAATTTCCCAAAACAAAATATTTAGGTGGCGACTCTGTATCTGGCAAAGCAGTCCATGTTTGACACTTCTTTATAAAAATCAGTTTTCCAAAACGATTTGCCGGATTTGGACTCTTTGGTGATTTATCGGTCTTGCATTGCACTTTGTGAGATTAGATTCAGAACCGTGACATTGGGTCCGAACTGTAGTAGCTAATGAACAAACGGATTTCGCACCTTCGTGCGCGGAGCCGGGACGTTCGGGCACATCTACACTCATTAGTAACGTTTCCTCGATTTGTCACCTTAGATAAACCATATTATTATTTTTTTAATATATTCCTTGATGTTTCTGATTTTTGGAGCGTCACAAACTCGCCATCGATCTTTGTAGTATCTTCAATTTGTTCTCCAAGTCGTTGTTTGTAGAGTTTGATTTTTGTATTGGGTACTTTGTATCTTTGCAGTATCTTACTTTTTGACTCGTAAGATCTGCAATTTCGATTCAACTCGACACTTTTCAACACCAAAGAAATTGATTCTCACAGACATTAATAGTGGTTGGAGAGAAAGAGATTCAAACTTTATTGTATCAATTGACTATGTAAATTGATATTCTACGATGTGCCACTAATGTGCCATTTTTTATTAGCACAAAGAGGGTTTTTGAAGCTACGATTGAGTATTCTATGGGTATGTATGGGTTTTAATTTCTAGCAGTAGTGTGAGTTCATATGGAGGGAGGGTCGTACTCTGTTTTTGTTGTTAATGTTCTATTTAAAACAAATAGTAATATGTTACTGTTTACGTCAATTTTGACGGTAATTGTTTTTTTTTTTTTAAACAATTTCATAGTCAACATGAATCTTGTTTGATAGATATTGTTGAGAGAATTCTAAAAATAATAATTTTATTAAAAACTGATATTTAAATCAAAAATTATATTATTTTAAAGTTTGAAATATTAAATTATTCACTAAGGATATTTTGGTAATAGTGGAATTTTCTAGACTTTTTAAGGAAAACTTTTGGGAAATTTTATTTCCACACACCAAATTATCTCTGCGTTCATCTTTTCTCAATCCACACATTTAGTAATTTGATTTTTACTTCTTTATCTCAATCCACACACTTTACATTCCAAATATACCCTCACTTCTCTGTGCACATCCTTTCTCCTTCTATCCGCACTTTCCCAGCCTCTCAAACATTCTCACACAGCTCGTCACGCTGTTGTCACCTCCACCATGATCTTCTCACCCAAAAATCCCAACTCTCTCTCTCTCTCTCTCTCCTCTCTCTCTCTCTCCTCTCTCTCACACACACACAACACACACACACACACACACACAAGGTTCAGGTGTGATTAAGCTCATCGATTATTCGATTTTGTCTCATAGATACATACATATATATATATATATATATATTATAATATCGATTTGGATACAGTGTCTTAGGGTTTGAGAGTTAGAGTGAAGAAGACAAACAACAACCACGTCGCTTAGGCCTAGTATGATAACCGAGGTTCACCGGAACAACATCTCACAGACAAGTGCCAGGTTGCCAGCTACTTTCTATCACCACAAGCATGGCTAGGACAGCAACTTTTCAGTACCATCCAGGCCACTCGCTTAAGGCGCGTCACACCACTCCATTCTCTTCCCTAAAGCTTGCTCCACTCCGACCATGGCAAATCGAAACAGCGCTGGTAGAGTCAACACCTAACATTGAACCAAAACAACACACCACCGGTGGAGAACAACACCACCGGTCCAAAACGTAACCTCACAGTGATGGAGAAACCGGCAAGGGAACCCAAAAATCTGAAGAAGAACCCTTCCTGCACACCGGTGGATACCTAGAAACCAGAACTATAGCCGGCATATATGTTGTTCCCCGCTTTGTATGGTTGAGGTTTGGGCATAGGAGGCGATGGCCGGCGGTGAAGTAGCTGGTGAGATGTGTATGGAGAAATTGTGAGATGTGTGGGTGAGATGGTGGTGGGTGAGATGGTAATTTGTTAAAGGATAAAATTGTGATTCTAAAAAAATTCATTAAGTGTGTGGAGTAAGGAAACTTGGTGTGTGGAAATAGAATTTCTCAAAACTTTTTGTACTTTTCCTTAATGCATTAAAATTTTACTATGAGAGGGTTTTGACCAAATTCTCCTATATTTTTTCCTTATTGCTTTTTTCTCCAGTTATTCTATTTTATTTTTTTCCCTGACAATATTCTTGACATTCTGGTGATTTCTAGTGACATTCAAAACACTCCAGCGATTTTCAGATAACGTTGAACATTTTAACGAGCCTTTTGATGACTGTCTAACAAAAGTCCAACGATGGTGAGATGTGCAACGTCCTTAAATTTAAAAAAAAAATGGTAACAATTAAAAATATGTAAAACTAATTGATTCAAATGTTTTATTTTGAAACTAGGTGTGTTTTGAACTGTGTAGATAAGACCTACAAATCAATGCCCCTTCCATTTTTTGAAACAATTTTTTGTTCAAGTATTTCACTTTATTAAATTCTAAAAAAACTAATGAATTGTCAAAAATATTATTTTTTAATAGTGAAAAGTTGATTTTTTTTTTTTAAACTTTTCCCAAACAGACTTTTGTTTTTAACTTATTTAATAGAAAAAAGTACCTTTTTGTTTTTTGGAGAATCAAAAAACACTACATCCCAAAAGCATAACACTTCAAATTTATACGAAGGGATTGGCTTCCAGACACCGTAGGCCCACTAAGGGAATTGAGTGTTACTAAAGGAAATATGACTCATGGATCATATAGCATTGGCTATGTTCGTTAGGACCCAGGGCTGCATCTAGGAAGTTACCAGGACATGCGTGGACATTATTGATAATTTTAACCTCATCCAACATTGTTAGCCAAGAACCACCCAATGCACATTATTCGATTCATCCTCAAAGAGGCTACAACATGAAAATTGTGAAGCATCTAATAAATTTGCTTGATTGCCATTGCTCTGGAACTCAATCCTTTTGACGAATGAAGTGCCGGAAGTATTAGTCAAATAGGATTATTGGTTAATAAAATCTCTCTTTCGACCAATTCAAATATTCCCTTCAGTCGATGAGTGAACTTCTCAGTTATGTTTCGAGTGATCCTATGCTGGAACTTGGTAGTTTTTAGCCACGTGACACCAACATAAACGGCACACTTGCATGATGAACTAGGAGAGAGAATACAGTTCTCAAACTGGTACTTAAAATGGACCTGCATGGGAAGAATGGAACAAACGAGGATCAATTAAAGTAATAGAAGATGAGATTTCACCTCAGAGATGTCTTTGCAATGCATTGGTGTACTTACACGGAAGTGGTCACTGAATGGAATATCATGTAGGCCCATAACCTCATTCACAATCCACCCTTTACCATTTGAAATGGGAAATTTCTGCTGTGTGCACGTAACTTCCCCTCCAAAGATTGAGAATTGGCGGTTAAATTTGTAACATAGACGTCGTTCGTACAAGTCTGTCTTTACAGGTTCCCAAGTAGTAGTGACATAACTCAGGCAACCGGCCTTTCCCATCACTATATGCTCCAAGTTTCCTCCATCAAACATTTCCATCAGCGATTTCATCTGCACAAGAATTTCCATACAGTTTAGGCACCTACGCCAAAGTTACTTAAAAATAAATAATATTAATTAAACATATACCATTGAGAAAAAAATGTACAAAGCAAAAGAATCAATAAAAAAAGGAAACACAAACAACAACATTAGCTTCCTCTTCCTTGTGCAGGCATAGAAAGGATAAGAAACTGCCAATTTTGGTAAAGAAATTTCAAACTTAGAGGCATTATCCATGTTTAGCCTCTACTTGTAAGGACTAGATCAGGGGTTTCTGGCTGGCAGGGTCTGTCTCCTGATTATTCAGCTCAGTTCTGAGAGGAGTACATTCACTGCTTTACAAGTAAAATACTGGTTTAGAATCATTATTTATAGTCTTAATGCATAATTTATGGCTTTTCATACAGGCCTACCTCTGGGTAGAAACAACATGAGGAACCTCAATACAGTCTGCTTCTTTGCAAAATGAAATGAAGCCTATTGGCTGAAAAATTCGCGTAAAGTAAGGTCCATGGACTCACAAGCAAGCAAACAGAAGTGAAAAGAAAAACATCGACCACTTACTTTTACAGGAAGTTCCACAGAGTAAACCTTGGACATTTTTGCATCTTCAACAACCAAACAAGACCCAGTGTCTTCAAGTAATAAAGACTTTCCATCATCTTCCTGCTGCTCTTCTGCAATCTGTGCTTTCTGATCTGGAGTCAGTGTTCTTGTTCGCCACAAGGCCATGATTGTCCTGTTAGTATAGCACAATGAAGCACCCGTTTGAAGTAAGAAATAATGCATAAATATCTCTATGGTCATCATATCAGCTTTATGACTAAAAGTGCAGCATTAAATTAATATACGCCATTCATACCTACTAGCTACGTTGAATGACACAAATGATATAAAATAGAACTGAAGCCTGCCTACTTCATCTTGGCACTTTGCACCATGCTTGGCATCAAGACCTCGACCCTCCCGAAGAACAATGACCAACTGAGCGCTGCCCATGGATGCTAGAGATGGGGGAAGCACTTGAATTTCATCAATGTCCTCCCAGAGAAAGAAAAATTTGGTTCTATGTCCAAATAAGTTGGTATAAAACCCAACAATTCTTGCAGATAAAAAAAGGCGCCCCTGCACCAAAAGGATGTCTCAAATTTAATCCAAGTTGTAGACACTTGATCACAAGCAGGTACATAGGAAAAATCATATCTATCAATGAGCTACACACAACATAAAAATAGAAAGGTTTGGATGCTCCCTGGAAACAATATGGCTAAGTTTGATTTAAAAAAATATATATAAAAAATAAAAAATAAAAAATAAAAAAACTAGAAAGTGGAAGTACAAGTAAAGAGAATGAAAGGAATATGAAAATAAAAGGGAAATTTAGCCAAAACACCTCCATTCGGCTCCTTTTTGGTGAAAAGACGGCCCATAATTTTTTCCTTCATAAACCCCCTCACTCGGAGGTGCATACTTTATGGAGAACATGGAAACATGTTTTTATTTCTTTTTGGACAATCTTGCCCTTCCATATATATATCTGAGAGATTTGAATCAAATCTGTGAATGCGATTGTCATTCCTTCCCTATCGTTCTTCTCCTTCATCAATCGTTTTCGAGTTCGTAGTCGCGAGAGAATCATCAAGTTGCGGAACAACAGAGCCTCATCGAGTTGCAGATCTTCATTCAATCTCTATTTGAGTTGGAGTTTCATTCGTGTTAGAGTTGGAGCTTGTTTCAATCATTGTTTGATATGTTTTTGTTGTATGTGATTTGTAATTGTGTTTGTTAACTAGTTTGTGAGTGTGAAAGTAAAATTTCACCTCTGGTTGTTGCGGTTGCTCTTTTAATATGTACTCTCTTTTTTTTCTTTTCTTTTCTTTTCTTTTTTCTTTTTTGGTGTCCCGTTTAAGAATGATAGTAAAATTTTACTATGGTAGTGTGTTCTCGAGTTGTTTCTTTTGTTATACAAATATGTTTATAAATAACAGTCAGTAAAATTTTACTAACTTTGCTATAATAATATGTAGGGGCTGTTTGGTATAGATTCTAAGAGATGATTATACCTTATTTTAATTTGGGAGTCTATGTCAGACTGTTTGGTACAACTTCTGCTGAAATAGCTTAAATAAGATGAAAAAAGTTGATTATTTAGCTTAAAAAAGCTCTACCAAACAGAGCCATAATCTGTCATTTTTTTGTTGATGCTCTATTTTAAATTAACAGTAAAACTTTACTCCGTTAAAGTTATTATTTTGTTTTCCTCTGTAGAAGTTATGTTTTTGTAATTGTTTTTGTTTTACTCCGTTAAAGTAATTATTTTGTTTTACTCTGTAAAAGTTATATATGTATGTATGTAGCCTACTTTGTATTTGCTCACATAATGGTGCTCCCTCCCTCTCTCTGTGTCTATATATATATATACGGGCTACTTTGTCTCTCATCTTAACATTTCCTCTGTCCTCAGTTTACAGGATGTGCGCTTCCGCTCTCTCTCTAGTGACCCCCTGACTCCTGGTAAGCACTACCTACAATGTACGCACTTAGTTCTGTTGAACACTTATTTAGATAGAGGTAATTTCTGAATTTAGTAACAATGGTACTCTCTGTTAATGAACACTCTCTGAAATCAAATGCCACTAATTTAATGGGCTTATGGGACAGGAAAAAAGACGCCCTAAATTTAAAATATAATGCATCAACCATCAAGATATGATTATTATACTCAATTGTATAGGTAACGTTTACGTTTTCAGTTTATATTTACAAAAATTTTATAAACTGGTTTTTGTTTATTTTTTGTTTATTTTTAGAAAAACATAAACTACAAACGCGTTTGGTAATTGACAAAATGTTTTAAAAAATTTAAAATATAAAAAAGAGTGAGAAATGGCAAGTGGTGACAAGTGGCGGCGGAAGACGGTGGTGAAAAGTGGTGATGGTGGGTGGTGGTGGTGGGTGGTGGGTGGGTGGGTGACGGTGGCGGGTGGTAGTGGCGGGTGGTGGTGATGGTAACAGGTGGGTGGCTGGTGGTGGGTGGTGGTGGTGGGTGGTGGTGGTGGCGGTGGTGGGTGGGTGGATGGGTGGGTGACGGTGGCTGGTGGGTGGTAGTGGCGGGTAGGTGGTGGTGGTGGGTGACGGTAACAGTGGCGGGTGGTGGGTGGTAACGAGTGGGTGGTGGTGGTGGTGGTGGTGGCGGGTGGCGGTGGTGGGTGATGGTAACAGGTGGGTGGCTGGTGGTGGGTGGTGATGGTGGGTGGGTGGGTGGGTGACGGTGGCGGGTGGTAAGTGGTAGTGGCAGGTCGGTGGCGGATGGCGGGTGTGGCGAGTAGGTGGCGGGTGGTAGTGGTGGTGGTGGGTGGGTGGGTGACGGTGGCGGGTGGTAGGTGGTAGCGAGTGGGGTAGTGGTGGTAGTGAATGGTGGTAGTGGGTGGTGGTGGTGGGTGGTGGTGGTAGGTGGTGGTGGTGGGTGAATGGCAGGTGGCTGGTGGTGGCAGGTGGTGGCAAGTGGGTGGTGAGTGGTGGTGGCAAGTGGGTGGCGGGCGGTGGATGGTAGTAGCCGGTGGATGGCAGGTGGGTGGCGGTGGTGGTGGTGGCAAGGGGTGGGTGCTGGTGGTGGCGAGTGAGTGGCTGGTGGGTGGTAGTGGCGGGTGGTAGTGGCGGGTGGTGGATGGTGAGTAGTGGTGGCAGGTGGTGGTGGAGGGTGGTGGCGCAAGACGGTGGTGGAAAATGATAGCAGGTGGTGGCTAGTGTTAGGTGGTAAAAAAAAAAAAAACTCAAAATTCAAAACGGAAACACATTTTTTGTGTTTTCATTTTTTGGCCAAATTTATAAACTGAGACTACTGATTTATAAATCAAAAATTTTACCAAACAAGTTTTTATTTGAGTTTTTAAAATTTTTGTAAATATAAACTGAAAACTGAAAACGTAAGTGTTACCAAACGGCACCATAATATTTATGCAACTTCTAAGGACTCGGCAACTTCTGATTTGCAACTTCTTTGTTAATTGTTTGGTGGTACTGATGGGACTAAAGAACTCCAGAATTCCTTCTACTTAAAAAGCATTGAATATGCAATTATTACCTACCTGTAATGGCATCTTTCTTTTCAAGGAGCATGAGAAATCACTGATGAGAAATTCTTCTGGTGGCAAACCAAAATTTTTTTGGAAAGTTGAATTTCTGTGAGGTGATCGAAGGTTCAACTGTCAATTGTGAATCATGGAGTCAGATTAACATTTCAGTAGAGACATTGAGTTGAGTTATAGAAACAACAGAAGGATGCTCAAATAGCAACAATTATTTTCAAGGAAAACAAAAGAAAAGTGATTGGAGTGGTGAATGCAAATGAGGACAGGGTCCCACTCTAGATGATCTTAAACAACTACAAAAAATAATGAAAAATATGTATACCTTCTTTCCGACCTCCTTTTCCATCTTTGTTAAGTAATCTTTAATTGTGTCAACGCCATTGTTATTGTCCAAAAATATTCTAAGGTGCAACTTTGACTGAGAAGACTGAGCAAGTTTTCCCTCGAGGGAAACCCAGATGTCTGCTAGTTCTGTAGATGTGTATTTTAAGAAATTTATCTCTGCATGCCCAAGTGAGGCAGCCTGGTCAAATGGACCATCAAAATCAAAAACCTCCACATCCAAAACTGAGGGAGGTTCTTCAGCAGCATCAAACTCAAGTATCTCTGCATGATTTTTTAGTGAATGGTGAGCCAGACACCAAAATTTGTCAATAGCTATTAACTGAAATGATTCAAATGAACCACACAA
The DNA here is from genome assembly GCA_030407325.1 of Camellia japonica. NCBI lineage: Eukaryota > Viridiplantae > Streptophyta > Magnoliopsida > Ericales > Theaceae > Camellia > Camellia japonica. The sequence goes on from JAPPVO010000010.1 coordinate 57,224,841, forward strand.
AATAATCCAAAGGAAATAAAGATCTCACCGTGCCATTGAGGATCAGGAGCTTGAAGCTTAACAGAGCTTGTTCTTGTTTTACCGTTGCAGGAGAACACCACGTAGGGATCTGGCAACCCTGTTGGATCCATCGATGCTAAGTTCATCCCCTCAATCAAAGCTACAGTGAGCACCCATCCATCACCTTGGGCTTTGATTCCATGATCACTTCCTGTTAATATAATAATGGTAGCAATGAAGTAGCAAAAATAAGCAACACAAAAGTTTTTATTTTACATGAAATTCAGAGCACTTGATAACACATTAAGTGGCGCTGTTCATTGTTTACCTCTTTTGAACCTAGCTTGTACAAAATGTGAAATCATGTTATAAACACGCTCTAATAGAATGCCTACAATTCCACCGGTGATAAGCTCTCCAAAACTGTCTGGCAAATCAAGACCATTAAATTCCAAGCCTTGCAGCTCCCGGGGTCTACAGAGTAGAGTATGTACGAAGACGTACAAAATTACAAAAGCAGCAGAAATGACGGCAAAATTCCGAAAATACTCAGTTGCCAAATCCCAATCTGACTGGTGCTCATTTGCAAAGTTGCCAACATATGATCCTTGTCTAATACGTTTAAAGACTCGAGTGTTTTAATATTCTGAGCCAACAAGCTGGCAAACTGATCAAAACTCTCCTTGAGTCCCTGCCGAGCTCCTCCTTCAATTATACCCCTCATCATAGTGTTCTGAAAGAAGTTAATGCCCCATGATAATACAAGACGGGATGATTCTTCTCCTGAAGGTAGCTGTGGCCCAGGCATTACATTGTAAAGTATTTCAATCTTGAATGTATTACCATATGGAACATCTGGTGTGCTCACATTTACATGAACAGAAAATTCCCTTTCATCTGCCTTAGTATAGGTTTGCTCCTCAGTGGCTTTAACAGCCTTAACTAGCTTTGTTGCAGCATTTGTATAGCTAACAACTCGCGTTAAACACATGTCTTCTGATTTTGACATCCAGGGCCCCTCTTGTACATCTGTCGTTCCTTGCAAGTCTGCCAAATCTCTCCTGAACTGTGAATTGGGAGCGAAAAGAATTGAGTTGAGATCTTTGGATGTTCCCATGTAGGTCTGATCAATAAGAATGCCCCCTTCCAGGTTCTTGGGCATTTCTCTTTCATTGCTCACTGACTGTATCTTTTCCATAGCTTCTTCAAAGCTACCGCAAGATAGAGGTTCTTCCATGCAATCCCCATGTTCAGACAGTGTAGCGGACTGTTCCGAAGAATCATCATTTCTAGAGTTATCCTCATTTCTATTAAAAAGGCTCTCCAAACGGCCTGCAATAGCTTTCATCTTCTGTTTTCCCTCCAGGATCTTCCGAGATGAAGCTGTGCAAATATCTTGATATATAACATGGGGGCCTTCCCATTCTTTAGAATCCCCATTCTTAATATTTGGATTTTCATGGAAAAGGTAGTCGGTGGATATGTCTTGGCCTCTTCCATGCAGAGAAAGCGCAAGGAGAATTTTCCCTGCATCCATGAGGTAAAACTTCTATGGGTAAAACAGGAAGAGCTCTTTCTGCATACACTTTGATGACTAATTCACAATTTTTAAGAGCAACTATAACTTCTTGTGAGAGATCAAGAAAGAGGAGCCAATGCAAGTCATAAAATTTTTTACCAAATCATAAGCAAACCAACAAACTAACAGAAATTATTCAACTTCATGATCCACTTACTGTTGTTGACTTCTTTCAATGTCATTATCCTTGCAATTAAACAAAATGAAACAAGAAAAATTATATCATGTTATTGGAAAATCAATTACATCACTGCAAACAATATGTATAACATAATGGACTATGGCTCAATTTCTGAGGGATGCCCAGATGTCTACTAGTATTTACCAATCAAAGAAAACAATGCAAATGACAGAATCCCTTAAAACAATTATCAGCAAGCCAGTCAAAAGTTCCCAAAGCACTTAAATGTTTGTTTGCACAGACTGGATAGTCTATGGATAATTTGGTTGGAAAGGATGTGCATAAAATATTTGTTTAGTGATGAGATTGATATCAGGAAATGATTATTCTATTGAATCATATGCTTGTTTGGGATATTATGAAAAAAGATAAATGCTCAAAAGACTATTTTATCCTTCGAATTGTTTACTAAATAATAGGAAATCTAAGTTATAAATTATATTTTATTTTTTGGCTAGAACTTTTAAAAAATTAAATAAATAGAACATCAATAAAAATTAAATAAATTTATTTTAATAAATTTTAGTTGAGACTTTTAAATTTTATTTTATTTTATTAAGTACAATAATTTGGAGGGCCAAAAATGTCATTTTACCTGGCTTACATTTTTTGAATAAAAAATGAACAAAAATCAGACTATTCCATGAATGGACATGGAATCCTATCCAACCCTCCAATCCCCTCAAACAAACACGTACACCAGCTAAAGGGAAAAAACAAACAAACAAACAAACTTCCCTCAATTATGCTCATTTTTGTTTCTTCTTTGTAATATGTAATGTTCCCTCAATAATCCAAGGCAGTTAATTTCTAAAATTTCAAAAGACCCTGATGAAATAGTCATATGTAACCCAACCACCTTGATCAAAGTACTTTCATAGGGACATTTTTCCTAATTCTATCTCAATGTACAACTGCTCAAACCTTCATAGATACACACACACACACAACACAAGACATATGAAAGAACACTGTTAAGTTACATTAATCATCAGCAATAAAAATACTGTTCTATCAGTCTACAAGAAAAGACAGACCATCATTGACAGAGCCAAACAGAGAGGTAGGGGCAACTAACCACCATCTTTGTTGATCGATTTTGAAGCCTTGGGCTTTTCTATAGAAATAGAAAACCACGTGGGGGGCAAATTGTGATTCTCCTCGGCCACAATGGACCATACTGGAATCCGAACCCGACCCATCAAATCTCCAGAGGCATTGAAGAACCCAGAGTCATCATCATGGTGATACACAGAGACCACAAGCTCATCATCCATGGCATGTACCCTGAAAGCAAACTCCTCATTCCAAGCTGGGTTTGTGGTTTCCCTCAAAACCCTGGTCTTGGACTTGTGCTTCCCAATCTGAAGCTTTACATATGAGTCTTTCGCTGCCAAATCTTTTCCCTCCAACACATACACATATAGCCTCATGTCTGTATAACTTCACTATTTCTTGAAAGCAGAGAGAGTGTTTGAAAATGGCACGCTTTTGGTATTTAAAGAAACAACTGATGAGAGGGTTGTGTGACTGTCTGGGAAAGCGAGAAAAAATTGTTGGTGAAGCCATCAAGAGGAAACGTGGGGGTGAGAGGAAAGTGACACGAGGATGTGGGAGATTAGAGAGAGAAGAAAGAGAGAAACAGTCGGTTGGTTTTTGGCTCTTTTGGGGACCGATATTGCGGTTTTGGCACAAGTCTCCTCATTTCTCACGATAAGAATTTAACAGAAGCTGACATGGGTTTGATTTTCAATTACTATTCTTTTTCCATAAAAAAGAAATGTCAACAATTTAAAGATTATTTTAAATTTTGTACCTCATACGAAATTCAAAATGTCTATTATATGCGCAAGACACAAGAAATCGGTAGAACTGTAAACAACGGTCTGTGACTCGTAAGTAGTTTAAAGTCCGCTCACAAGTTGAGGTGGGTCCGGCCCATTTAGATATGGGCCTAAGCCCAACTTGAGGTCTTGGATTAGAATTTGGGCCATCGTTTTGAAACCCGGCCCAGCTCACTTGGCCCGACCCATCGGCCTGCTCAAGGCTCACTCAAAAGTCCAGTCCGCCCGAGGTCCAGTGCTATTTTTAATAAAAAATAATAAAATTTTGGTAGAAAAAATTTAAAAATTGTTTAGGCCCGCCCAAGCTTACCTAAAGCCTGAGCTCAGGCCCAGCGGCCTGCCTAAAGCCTGAATACCCCTGGGCCTGGGCTTAGTTTTCTGGCCCATGGGCAGCCTGATTTTGGCAGGAACCCGCAAGGGTCGGGTCGGGCCGGGCCGGGCCGGGTCAAAATTACACCCCTAGAAATCAAATACAAAATGTACAAATGTAATATATATTAACAATTATAAGTGTCCTTTTGGCAACTCAAAAAAAAAAAAAAAATCACCACTTTTATCCAATTTTTTTTTATATCTTCAGTGAATTTTTTTAAAATTTTGTCGAAATTTTTTACTTGTTCAGTCTGTTTTGTCGAGACGAATCTAAAAAGCATATTTCTTTTTGAAAAAATCAAAAAAAAAAAAATTTTAAGCCAAAATATTCTTAAAAATTCACTATATTTTGCATATTGTTTTGTCTTTTTTCTTAATTTTTTAAAAAAATTATAATTTTCTGGTTGAATATAGAAATTTAAAACTTTTTGAAATTTTTTTAAAAATTTTCACTAAAGACTTAAAAAAAAAAAAAAAAAAAAACCACAAAATAAGCAAACCCAAAGCGACTCTAAAATGCAAACAATATAAGACATCTTGATCATTATAGATGCACCACAATTATAGACACAAATATTTTTTTTTATCATATATCTGTATTTTTTATGGCGCATGTTGCACGATTGAAACTCACCTTGTATCTTATTCTACAAAACTGCATACTTCGTCTATGTCCCACTCTATATTTTTTCTTTGTCCACCTAGGGTTGGCCTTGAGGCAACGTAGCCAAGACCACCGTTTCAAGCTCTAGAATTTTGTCTAAAAAATAGAGTCCTGAAATAATATTATGTTAGAAATTGAGCGCCCAAGTGACATGACCCTTTGAACTTTTTGAACTTGAACTTTTTGAACCTTATCCATGTAAGTTTGAATTTGAATTCGAAACTTATTTGGATAACTATTCAGGATATCTATATCTATCATATCAATAGATATGGATAGATGTATAGATAGATATTAGTTGTTATATATGGTTATATATCTGATTTTATAATTTAGATAACAGATTGATATATCAGATACATATATACGATACGTATATCAGATATGTATTATGGGTTTTTACCCATAACATTTTTTCTCAGACTCTCTCTGACTCTCTCCCATTAAAAACAACGATCAAGCCTCTGCACTGTGACTTGTGTGGGTGATACTCATTTTGTAGTATCACTCCACTGCTGGGTTGATTGATTAGATTCTAGAAAGACGTGATTTACCCACGAGGTTCTTCTCTAAAAGGTATGATTCTGATATTTTATCCGCTGTGTTATTATGCTTTTTGATTTGCAATTTGATCTTAAGTTTATGTATGATTTATTGAAATGAAGTGGAATAAAATAATAATTCTATCATCATGTCCATCCTTACGTCTAGTTTACCAATATATATATATATATATATATATATATTACAAACAAAATCGTTATTCAATATTGTAAAAAGAATAGTCATTCTTTAAAGAGATTAAGGAATAATTATTTTACTCACTTTAATTTCATTTCAATGAATCAAACACTACATTATAGTATTAATATTTTAAAAAATAAAGTTTTATAAAATAAATAAAAAATTTGATTTGATGAATTATTTAAAAATAATGGATGGCTATTTTTCAAATGTTTGAATTATTTATAGAATATTGTTTGACTATATCAATTACAATTGCTTCTAAGAAAAATTAAAAATTAAATTTGATCAAATTTTACAATTCAATCTACTATGTCAGGAAAACATACAAATAAATTAGAGGGAAATTACAAATATGTATTTATATATATATAAATATATATCTCAGGGTTTGAGCCTCATAATAAAGGCCTATTTTGGGAAGTGGGTTATAATCCACTTCCCAGATTATAACCCACTTTCTCTCTCACAAAAAAGCTGCTTATAAGTTGTTTATAAGCAGCTTTTCACCAAAAAGCTGATTATAACCTGTTGGACCATTTAATATCTTATATTTATTTATGGAGTTTCATTACTTTGGTAACCTTTCATTACTTTGGTAACCTCTTGGTCATAAATGGAGGTTAATAGAATTCATGATTTGGTTAATGGTCATTATTTTGGTGTAACCATTTTCTTGTTTAATGGTCATTACTTTTGGTGTAACTGTAAGGTCCTTATAGTCTATATATAGTCTACTCTTTTCTATATATAAAAATCACCTATGTTATTTACAAGAGAGATTACTAGCAAAGAAGGGTGTTTTATTGGTGGAGCTTTGGGTTCACCATCTTGTGCAGAGTTGGCCTGAACCATACGACAAGTGGTCGGGCTGTTGTATCCTGGAGGGGACAAGTCATAGTGCTGTGACTGCTGCATCGGTATTTGGGTTCTTCCTACCGCAGTGGGCTTGATCTCCTTAAAGAAAACGAGATATCCGTGCCTCAGCCTGATCTATTTGTATCTCATTTTCTTTACATCATTTATCAATAATATTGTTTAGTTTCTGGTATTTTCTCCAACAATTTTAAGGAGATCAAACATGGAACAAGTACCAGAAAAACCAATGATGGAATTGGAGATCTCAACAAGCCTTTCAAGTTCAAAGGAGTTCATTTTAAGAGGTGGAAAGGAAAAGTTCTTTTTTACCTTAGCCTTTTGAAAGTTGCATATGTTCTTACCGAAAAGAATCCGAACAAAATCCCAACCGAGGAGATGAATGATGAAGACTACGAGGCACATGAACCAAAAGTGGCTTCCTATAATACAGATGAGTATAAACGTCGCCTTTATCTCTTAAATTTCCTTACTAATTAATTTTATGATTATTACTATGACACTATATACATGTTGTCTTCTATTAATTTATGGCATGCTCGCTTGTGTCATATAAATAGTAAATATGTGGGAATCATGAGTAGTTTAGAATTAATTCCTAAACTGACAAAAAATTTTGAGAAATGTGAAGTTTGCAGTAAAGCAAAAATTACCAAGAGGCCTCATAAAAGTGTAGAAAAAAATACCGAATTGCTAGAATTATTTCATACTGATTTGTGTGAGTTTGAAGGAATTTTAACTCGGGGTGGTAACCGATATTTTATCACTTTTATTGATGATTTTTCAAAATACACAAGTGTATATTTGTTAAAACATAAAAATGATGCTTTTGAGAAATTTAAAGAATTCCTTCTTGAAGTGGAAAATCAATTCGGTAAAAAGATTAAAAGAATTAGAAGTGATAGAGGCCGAGAGTATGAATCTCTTGGATTCAACTCTTTTGTTCAGTCTTTGGGAATTATTCATGAGACTACTCCACCATATTCACCTTCATCTAATGGCGTGGCTGAAAGAAAAAATAGAACGTTAATTGACTTGACGAATGCTATGCTTATTGATTCAAGTGCTCCCTCAAATTTTTGGGGTGAGGCTATTTTGACAGCTTGCCATGTGATAAATAGAGTGCCACACAAAAAGACTAAAATTGTACCTTATGAGTTGTGGCGGGGGCATAAACCAAATCTAGGTTATTTGAGGGTTTGGGGTTGTTTAGCTTTTGTGAGGCTTGCAGATCCTAAACGACCTAAATTGGGTGAACGAGCTACCACTTGTGCTTTTCTTGGATATGCGTTGCATAGTACAGCTTATAAATTTTTTGATATGGAAAATTATTATTTTTGAATCAGGTGATGCTATTTTTCATGAAAATAAATTTCCTTTCAAATCTAGAAATAGTGGGGGTCAAATAATATCTAAAAATATTTTATCTATGCCTAGCTCTTCTACTCCTTCTCAAGTTTTTCAAGAAAAAGAAAATTTTCAAATCCAACCAAGAAGAAGTAAACGAGCTAGAGTTGAAAAAGATTTTGGCCCTGACTATTATCTTTACAATGTGGAAGAAATTCCTCAAACGGTGCAAGAAGCTTTATCATCACCTGATGCTATTTTCTGGAGAGAGGCTGTAAATGATGAGATAGACTCACTACTTTCAAATAAAACATGGAAGTTAGTGGATTTACCTCCAGGTTGTAAAACTATTGGGTGTAAATGGGTCCTTCGTAAAAAACTTAAACCGGATGAAACTATAGATAAATATAAAGCGAGGCTTGTCGCTAAAGGTTTTAAGCAACAAGTTGATCTTGATTTCTTTGATACTTTTTCTCCGGTTACTAGAGTTACATCCATTAGACTGTTGATAGCAGTGGCTGCAATTCATGATTTAAAAATTCATCAAATGGATGTAAAAACCGCATTTTTAAATGGAGATCTAGATGAGGAGATTTACATGGACCAACCCGAAGGCTTTGTGGAGCCTGGCCAAGAAAGCAAAGTGTGTAAGCTAACTAAATCCCTTTATGGTTTAAAACAAGCTCCTAAACAGTGGCATGAGAAATTTGATTCCTGCATGCTTGAGAATGGCTATAAGACTAATGAGTGTGATAAGTGCATATATTATAAAACTTGTGAGAATGCACATGTGATTATTAGCCTATATGTGGATGATCTACTTATCTTTGGCTCTAATTTGCATATTATAAATGAGACTAAAAATATGCTTAATAGCCACTTTGATATAAAAGATCTTGGTGAAGCCAATTTTATTTTGGGAATTAAAATTACCAAGACTAAAGATGGCATTTTTCTTGATCAGTCGCATTATGTTGAGAAAATTTTAAAGAAATATAATTTTCTAGACTGTAAACATGTTGCTACTCCTTTTGATGCGAGCATACACTTATCTGTTGTAACAAATGAAAAAGAAGTGATTAATCAAAAGGAATATGCTAGCATGATTGGTAGTTTGAGATATGCTACTGACTGTACTAGACCTGACATTGCATATGCTGTTGGAGTACTTAGTAAGTTTACTAGCAAACCAAGTCGAGATCATTGGCTAGCCATGGGAAGAATTATGAGATATTTATCTGGAACCAAAAATTATGGTTTGCTTTATAACAAGTATCCTGCGGTACTTGAGGGATATAGTGATGCCGATTGGAACACTTTGTCAGGTGATTCTCTCTCTACCTCGGGTTTTGTTTTTACCTTGGGTGGTGGTGCTATATGTTGGAAGTCTAAAAAACAGACGATAATTGCTAATTCTACAATGGAAGCTGAACTTATAGCGTTAGCTTCAGCATGTGAGAAAGCGAATTGGTTGAGAGATATGTTACATGAAATTCCTTTTTGGGAAAAACCAATTCCTCCTGTGTTAATTCGTTGTGATAGCACTGCTGCTATTGGTAGAGTGAACAATCATTTTTATAATGGTAAATCCAGACCTATTAGAAGGAAACACAGTAATGTGAGATCCTATTTGAGTAATGGCATCATAACTGTGAATTATGTAAGATCTTGTGATAATCTTGCGGATCCGTTAACCAAGGCCTTGGCAAGAGATAGGGTCTGGAATACATCGAGGGGGATGGGTTTGAAGCCTATAAAATCATAAATCATGTATGAGGATACCCAACCTAGGGACCAGAGATCCTGTAACTAGGTTCAATGGGAAGAACGAATCATATGGTGGTTGTAAAAATGCACTCTTTAATATTTTGTGATCCATCCCTATGATGTAAGTGCATTTATCCTGTAATGTTGGAGGGTTGAGTTTTACACTCTTAATGAAATTCTGTAGCTCTTGTTGAGTGGGGTGTGTAAATTACAGGAACATCCTTGACAGATTTCACCTATGTGAGCATGAAAGTGGGGCCGCTTTCTATGAGAACAAGGCTTATTCTCAAATATGCTCATGAAAACTGGGATAAGCACAAGGCCGTAATGTGCTAGCTATTAAAGCTCATGTCAACACCTGGATTATTATGTGTGAGCAGTAATTCTTTATTTCCCCTAAGCAGTCATAGTTCAAGTCTGAGACCACTACTGACTCTGGAGTAGAGGTTGCTGTTTCACTAATGAAGGTTCAATGCAGAGCACACCTTCATGATGCATATTAGTCTATCTTTGTTTGGTAATCTTTTTTATCTTTGTTGATATTAAAATGAGTGGGGGATTGTTGGACCATTTTAATATCTTATATTTATTTATGGAGTTTCATTACTTTGGTAACCTTTCATTACTTTGGTAACCTCTTGGTCATAAATGGAGGTTAATAGAATTCATGATTTGGTTAATGGTCATTATTTTGGTGTAACCATTTTCTTGTTTAATGGTCATTACTTTTGGTGTAACTGTAAGGTCCTTATAGTCTATATATAGTCTACTCTTTTCTATATATAAAAATCACCTATGTTATTTACAAGAGAGATTACTAGCAAAGAAGGGTGTTTTATTGGTGGAGCTTTGGGTTCACCATCTTGTGCAGAGTTGGCCTGAACCATACGACAAGTGGTCGGGCTGTTGTATCCTGGAGGGGACAAGTCATAGTGCTGTGACTGCTGCATCGGTATTTGGGTTCTTCCTACCGCAGTGGGCTTGATCTCCTTAAAGAAAACGAGATATCCGTGCCTCAGCCTGATCTATTTGTATCTCATTTTCTTTACATCATTTATCAATAATATTGTTTAGTTTCTGGTATTTTCTCCAACATAACCATCTTCTCAAAATAGCCCAAAATAAACTTTTCGTTAAGTAATAAAATAAATCTTAATCTTTTGATTTGTTTTCAATCTAAACAATTTGTCTATTTTTGTTAAGTAAATTTGATTGAAAAATAGTATTGTAGTCATTAAACTTAATGTAATTGCACGAAAGATGTCTAAAATATCCATTTTCATTGAGTTTATTGACGAATATATATATATATATATATATATTAGAGTTTTACCTAACAAAAATAGGTAAATAGTTTAGATTGAAAACAAATAAAAAAATATTAAGGTTTGAATTGATAAAATTAAAAATTCAGGATTTATTTTGTTACAAGACTCAAAATTTTCAATTTTTATATAATTTTTCCACAAATTAATAATGTTAATAATCGAAAATGTTCAAAATTTATCTTAATAATTATGATTTATGTCAATCTCAATGACTATGATTTATGTCAACCATAAAATTAGGGCGCTCGATCTGTAAATCTAATTTTGATTTTTCTTTGTCCAAAGGTTCACACTCTAACACTCCGTTTGGATCATGAGATGAGGTGAAAAAAGAAATAATTGTGGTTTCTCACCTAGGTGAGAAAAAAAAAATGATTATGGTTTCTCACTATTATATTTGGATGAATAAAAGAGAAAAGAATGTGGTTTCTTACCTATCTTGTTTGGATAGAATAAACAAGAGAAAAGAAAAGAAAGTGTTGTGTTTTAGTTTACCAAAATAACCTTCCATAGATTAATAAGTTATGTTTTTTTATAAGTGTAATTTTGGTATTTTAGAAAACTTTCATTAAACCATATTCCTTTCTCACCTAATCTCACCACTTTTGGTAAGAAACAAAACTTAGGTTTGGTGAGAATCATTTTATCACAATTTTCTCATCATTTCTCACCTACTTAATCATCCAAGTAAGTGAAAGGGTTTCTTATTCTCACCGTTTCTTTTCTTTTCTCACCAAACTTCTCCATCAAAACAAAGTGTAAAATACTTTGTCCCTCAACATGACTAAACTACCCACATATATATATGAATAAATATTGAGAACTCTAATTTTGGAGCTCTAAAGAGAGCTCTAGTGATGTGGCAAGGAGTGGTGCCCACATGTTGTCATGACACGAACCCGCCCCTATAGATTAAGGTCATAACCAGCCAATAATCATGACATTACCTACGGCCTCGGATAAGATTAAACGCATCTTAATAGTAATAAAGGGGCAAAAGCAGAAGCAAACTTAAATTCTTTTTTTCCAATGAGCTTTGCTTACGTGGCACATCAAAAACATTCTCCATATATTGATAATAACTCACATCATAACCAAAATTTACACCTTGTGTATCTAGGATCATTCAAACATATAATCAGCCAAACCAAAAGTTTATATACATAGGTGATCCAACGGAACCACCAAGGTAGCAAAAGAGTAAACAAAAAAACAAAAATAAAGTCTCGTGCGTGAGACATTTGGGCTGACTCCACATAACTTGGATTTCTCTCACATTCTTCACTAAGGCTGGGGTTAGACATCTCTTTGCTCACCTACATAAATATAAATAAGAGTGAGCGAAAACTCAGTGAATAATCCCAAAGTAAAGGAATTATATGAGTAAGATTCATATTAAGTACATCGAACCCATAAATTTCATATACAAATGGCCTTCGGCCCATTATGTGTTTTTGTTGTATATGTCAAACGGCCTCGGGCTCATTGCATCAAACACATCAAACGGCCTCGGGCCCATTGCATAACTTTGTCAGACTCATCAAACGGCCTCGGGCCCAATTTAAACACTTCGAAGTATCAAACGGCCTCGGGCACATCATTTCCATTTTCATATTTATGCATATTTCACATTCATGATCATGATCACTTTTCATTCAAACGGCCTTTGGCCCATCAAAATATTCAAACGTATCAAACGGCCTCAGGCCCAAGTCATACATATCAAACGTATCAAATGGCCTCAAGCCTAATTCATATTCTTTACAAAGCCTTATACAAAACTTCGGCATATCGAATACTCATTCATAATTCAATCCAACAAATCTATGAAGCTTATACAGAAGTAGCATTTGGAAAATAGCATACTTGAAAATATCTCTACTAAGATATTACTCACAGTGTTCCATCGATGGATTTGCCTTTGTGCTTGACCTACACATTTCATAACACATTGGGTCATAAGCAATTCAATCCGTTCTTAACTTGTTTATTTCTCTTAGGCCTCTTTCTTAATTCTTTAGTTCATTTACAATGCTCAATACATGTCTAAGAGTGCTTAGAAATTAAAGAGAACGAAAATGGAACATGAAGTGATTTTTCAAAATTTTGGAAACAAGGCACTTCGCTTGAGCGTAGCTTTGGTCATTTGAGCAGTCTGTAAAACTCTATAAAAGTACTGGTTACATGATTTTTATGCTCGAGCGAGATTTTTGTCGCTCGAGTGATGAGTCTTGCAAAACAAGGTTCACTCGAGCGCAAGGTTTGCCGCTCGAGCCACCGCGCAATTCTTTGTGAAACTTCTGGAAGCTTGATTTTTATGCTCGAGCGACACTTTCCTCGCTCAAGTGGACAAGTCAAATTTTGGAATTTCCAGAATTTTGTTTGAAGTTCAAAACACATTTCCAAAGGCCAAAATCATGCATGATTTACCCAAAAACTTCAAAAATATGTATTTGAACACTAATACTTGATGAATTACAAGAATTTGGCAAATCATTATTCTAAACTTCCATGCAAGCATGAATCCAAACTTAAACTCTTTTATATCATCATCAAGATATGGATTTGAGCTCTATAGCTTCAAAAGTCAAGCAACCAATTTCCATAATCCTATAATTCATGGATGCATGTCTAAAATACTACCAATTCTACATGATTAACATGCTTCAAGCTCAAATATACATAATCATAGTGAATGCTTACATGCATGTATATATACAAACTTCAATTTCATTATATTTGACTCAAATCTCATTCTTAGCTTCATTTATTTTTGATTTCACATAACCACAATCTTGAACTCATAAATTAGAGTTTAATTACTCACCTAAAGCTTCAATTCTTTCAAATTTAATTAATCTCTTGAGCCTAGTTTCCAAATTCCCAAGCTTTGAGCCAAAATCCACAACTTGTGCCCTCTCTCTCTCTCTCTCTCTCTCTAGAACTGTCCCTCTCTTTCTAGAGTGTAATTCAACCAAGTATGAGAAATGGGCTCAAGTTTGAGCTTATACATTAATCTCCCATGTATTTATAAGCTAGACTAATCAACATTACTAATCCAAGCGTAATATTAATCAATTAGGCTCAATTAATCATTAAATTAATCTAATTATTTTAATCCGAATCAATTTTTAATTAAATCTCACCGTAAGCTCTAAAAATCAAGCTTATCGCTAAAATACGGTCAATTTCAATTTCTATTGCCTCTACAACCTACAATTTAATCTTAAAGCAGAAAATCAAACATGTTTTCCTACAGTGGTGAATAGATAGAAACTCAAAAACACATATAATCATATAATTGGCACTCAAAATCATATCAAGCACATAATAACAATCATAATTAAGATTAATTAATATAACACAGAACAGGGTTATCATAATCTTCCCCTCTTTAGGAGGTTTGGTCCTTCAAACTTATTTTTCCTCCGTCCAGAAACAAATGTGGATAGTGTAAGCGCATCTTATCCTCCTTTTCCCATGTAGCGTCCTTCCCATAGTGTTCTTTCCATTCTACCTTCAGCATTGGGATGGACTCATTTATCAATTGTTTCACTTATTGGTCAATGATCCATTCTGGCCATTCTTCGTATTCCATATTTTCATCAAGTGCTATCCGGTGGTAGTCAATCACATGAAATGGATCTTGGAGATAATCCCTCAACATTGATACATGGAATACATTGTGCATGTGTTCGAATCCCGATGACAAAGCAACTCTATAAGCAATTGGACCAAGCATTTCTAGAATTTGAAACTATCCAATGTAACGGGGTGACAATTTTCCTTTCTTACCAAATCTCGATTGGCCCTTCATCGGAATCACAAGAATGAATACATGGTTGCCAACCTCATACTCAAGAGGCCTTTTCTGAACATCTACATAGTTCTTTTGCCAGCTCTGTGTTGTCTTGATCCTTTGTTGGATGATTTTAATCTTCTCAGAAGTGTCTTGCACAATTCTGGGCCCAAGTAAAGCTTTATCCCTAACTTCTATCCAACAAATTGGCGATCTACACTTTCTACCATACAAAGCTTCGTATGGTGCCATACTAATGCTGGAGTGGAAACTGTTATTGTATGCAAATTCAGCTAATGGCAAATAGTTCTCCCAGCTCCCCTGAAAATCTAAAGCACACTCATGTCTTTCAAGGTCTGTATGGTTCGTTCTGATTGCCCATCTTTTTGTGGATGGAATGTAGTACTGAATCTCAGTTTTGTTCCCATTGCTCTTTGTAGGCTTTTCCACAATCTAGACACAAATTTCGGATCTCTATCCGATACAATAGATACCGAAACTCCATGTAAATGAACAATCTCATCAACATATATAGTGACTAATCTATAAGCATCAAAAGTAGTTTTCACAGGCAGAAAATGTGCAGATTTGGTTAGTCTATCAACTATAACCCAAATAGAATCCGTATAGGAGTTTGAGGTCGGCCAACAACAAAGTCCATAGTTATATGCTTCTATTTCCATTCTGGAATAAGAAGAGGTTAAGTAGACCGCCTGGTTTTTGGTGTTCAGTTTTAACTTGCTGACACTAAAGGCACTTGGACACATATTTTGTGATCTCTTTCTTCATATTGGGCCACCAATAGCTTTGTTTCAAGTCTCGATACATTTTGTTGTTGCCTGGATGCATAGTAAACACCGACTTGTGAGCTTCATCTAGGATTCTCCTCTTTAGCTCAGGAATGTTTGAGACATACATTCGGTTTTGAAATTTTAACACCTCACTATCAACATTGAATTCTGGTTTCAGATTTGCTTCAAACTTATTGATCATTTTCTTGAGGAATTCATCCTCTCTTTGGCTTTGCTTAACTTCATTAATTGTTGCTGGCTCAGCTGAAATGACAACTATCAACCAAGTTTGCTCATGTGACACAACTTCAATCTCAGTTTTCTCAAAATCTGGCAAGATCTTATCTTGTTCAGTAAGTAGACAAGCTAAGTTCCTCGTTGATTTTCTACTCAATACATCGGCAATTGTATTGGCTTTTCCCGAGTGGTACTGAATCTGAAGGTCATAATCCTTTATCAACTCCAGCCATCTTCTCTGTCTCATATTCAGCTTTTTTTGAGTAAAGAAGTACTTTAAACTTTTGTGATCCATGTAAACTTCACATCTCGCCCCATACAAGCAGTGCCGCCAAATTTTTAAAGCAAATACGATTGCGGCTAATTCCAAATCGTGTGTTGGGTAGTTCTTTTCATGTGGTCGTAACTGTCGGGAGACATAAGCAATTACCCGTCATTCCTATATTAATACACAACCCAGACCCTGATAAGATACATCACTATAAATCACAAAGTTTTTCGTACCTGTGGGTATTGTCAACACTAATGCAGTAGTGAATCTCGTTTTTAATTCTTGGAAGGCAGACTCCCTTTCACCATTCCATTCAAATGGTTGCCCTGTGCGTGTGAGTTAAGTGGTACGACTGTTTTTGAAAAATCTTTTATAAACCGTCTGTAGTACCCAGTTAATCCCATGAAACTGTAGACTTCCGTTACATTTGTTGGAGTGGGCCAGTTCACAATTGCTTCTATCTTCTATGGGTCTACTAAAATCCCCTCTCTGTTAATAACATGGCCCAAAAAGACAACTTTATCTAACCAAAATTCACACTTCTTTAGTTTAACAAATAATTTGTTTACTCTAAGTGATTGTAAGACGATTTTTAGATGTTGTTCATGTTCAAGTCTAGTCTTTGAATATATCAAAATATCATCAATAAAAACTACAACAAATTCATCAAGATAAGTCTTGAAAATTAAGTTCATCAGATCCATAAATGCTGCAGGGGCATCAGTCACTTCAAATGGCATAACAAGAAATTCATAATGACCATACCTTGTCCAAAACGTAGTTTTCTCAACATCTTCTGCTTTTACCTTCAACTGGTGGTACCTAGATCTCAAATCAAATTTGAAAAATACTCGTGATTCCTACAATTGATCAAACAAGTCGTCAATACGAGGCAAAGGGTATTTGTTCTTTATCGTTACCTTGTTCAGCTCTCGGTAGTCAATACACAGGCCCAAAGTCCCATCTTTCTTTTTCACAAATAATATTGGTGCACCCCATGGCGAAGTACTTGGTCGGATAAACCCTTTGTGAAGTAAGTCTTGCAATTGTTCTTTCAGTTCTTTCATTTCAGTAGTAGACATTCTGTAGGGGGTTTTTGAGATAGGCTGAGTGATTGGCACAATATCAATAGTAAATTCTATCTCCTTGTCAACTAATTCTCCTAGTAGTTCATCTGGGAATATATCTGGAAATTCTCTAACAATAGCAATACTGTTCAATTCAATATTCATAGATTGTTCAGACAATACACTACACAAGTAGCCCTAGCATCCTTTCTTGATCAGTTTACATGCCTTCATTGTAGATATCAAATAAAGTGGAGACACTACCCCATTACCCACAAACACAATTTCTTCTTGCCTTGGTGGTCTAAATTCAACTTGTTTCATTACAAAATTGATAGTGGCACATTATTTAGATAACCAGTCCATACCTAGAATTACATCAAAATGTCTAAAGTCCAAGAGTAACAAATCTACATACAAAGTAGCACTCCCAATACGCACATCACAAAATCGACACATAGATGTACATAACACAGATTCCCCGGATGGAGTAGAAACACGTAACAAATATGGCAATGATTCTAGAGGTCTACTCAGTCTAGATGCAAATGCATAAGTTACAAAGGAGTGTGTTGATCCGGAGTCAATTAACACAAAAGCATCATGATTACATATAGAGATAGTACTTGAGACGATAGCTTCTGTGTTCTGTGTATCACCCAGAACAAGTGCAAAGACTCTTCCCTGCCTCATAGTATCTCTGGATGTAGTAGGCCCCGTAGTATTCGCCAATTTTGGAATTGATCTAGTTGAGCTCACAGCTATTTTTCCACTGGTTTGGTTACAATCCCTTGCCATATGCCCCGTTTTACCACATTTAAAGCAGGCCCTTGAAAGACGATATCAAACCCCGCAATGTCTCTTACCACATTGGCTACACATTGGGGATGTATCTCTGGAGGAATTTGAAGTACTTAAAGATCCTGTATTTTGTTTCTTTGAAAGTCTTTTCTTTGAAAAGAAATCCTACCTTTTATTTTCCCAGTCAGTTAATGGTTTACTCTGCTTGGCTATGTTAGCTTATGATATTATGGCCCGATCTAGCACATAAATATAGGTTTCTAGCTTTAGCACATTCACCTTCTCTAAAAGATCATCTTGAAGACCTCTCTCAAACTTCCTTGCTTTCTTATATTTAGTATCGACCATGTGCAGTGCAAATCTGGCCAACTCAGTAAACTTAGCCTCGTACTTGGCTATTGTCATGTTGCCCTCCTTAGGTTCCATAAATTCCGACACTTTTCTATCACGGACACATTGCGAAAAGTAATATCCTTATTGTTTTCACGCATCAACATCCACCACCTTCTTGCTTCATCTTCCAGTGTAAAGGTAGCTAGTAGTACTTTCTATGTTTCAAGACACGGAAACACCTCAAAAAGTTTCTTTATGCCAAGGATCTACGCTTCAGCCTTTAATGGATCCAATCCCCCATGAAATTGTAGTGGTTTCATATTCTCAAACTCTTTAGTGAGAGCTATTGTTCGGTCATCATTTTGCAAGTCTTGTATAGGTTGTACCGGAGGCGAAGGTGGAGGTAAGGGGTGTGGCTGTTACTGCTGCTGTTGCTGCCACTGTTGTTGTTGACTCAACGTTTCTACCATTTCCTGTATTAATCTTTCCATCCTATCCATTCTGGCAGTAGAGGATTCCTTTAACTCATTAGCTTTTGTTTTCACTATTATCTAATTAAACTTGCATTATTCTTCATACAAAATGTATACAAGTAGGCATATACAAGAAGACAACAATTCATATGTCATAAAGTCATTCATTTCAAACATTTAAGCATATTCTCGATGCACTCCATTACATACTTATCACATGAATGCATCTTAGATCTTTTCTAGACTCTTTATTGCTCCTTTGGACAAGTGTGTGAGTTATTAACTCATACTCTGATACCACTCTGTCACGACCCGAACCCGCCCCTATAGATTAAGGTTATAACCTACTAGTAATCATGAGATTGTCTACGGCCTCGAACAAGATTAAATGCATCTTAATAGTAATAAAGGGGCCAAAGTGGAAGCAGATTTAAAAATTTTGTCCAATGAGTTGTACTTACATGGCATATCAAAAACATTCTCAATATATTGAAAATAACTCATACCATAACCAAAATTTACACCTTGTGTATCCAAGATCATTCAAACATATAGTCAGCCAAACCAAAAGTTTATATACATAGGTGATCCAACGGAACCACCAAGGTAGCGAAAGAGTAAAACAAAAGAACAAAAACAAAGTCTCGCGCGTGAGACGTTTGGGCTGACTCCATAAAACTTGGATTTCTCTCACATTCTTCACTGAGGCTGGGGTTGGACGTCTCTTTGCTCATCTACATACATATAAATAAGAGTGAGTGAAAGCTCAGTGAATAATACCAAAGTAAAGGAATTATATGAGTGAGATTCATATTAAGTACGTCGAACTCGTAAATTTCATATACAAACGGCCTTAGGCCCATTATGTGTTTTTGTTGTACATGAAACAGCCTTGGGCCCATTTTAGGTCCTTAGCAAACATATCAAACGGCCTCGGGCCCATTGCATCAAACACATCAAATGGCATCGGGCCCAATTTAAGCACTTCAATGTATCAAACGGCCTCGGGCCCATCATTTTCATATTCATATTTATGCGCATTTCACATTCATGGTCGTGATCACTTTTCATTCAAATAGCCTTTGGCCCATTACATTCATATTTAAACGGCCTTTGGCCCATTACATTCATATTCAAATGGCCTTTGGCCATCAAAATATTCAAATGTATCAAATGGCCCTGGCCTAATTCATACATATCAAATGTATCAAATGGCCTCAGGCCCAATTTATACATATCAAACGTATCAAATGGCCTCAAACCAAATTCATATTCTTTACAAAGCCTTATACAAAACTTAGGCATATCGAATACTCATTCATAATTCAATCCAACAAATCTATGAAGCTTATACAGAAGTAGCATTTGGAAAATAACATACTTGAAAATATCTATACCAAGATATTACTCACAGTGTTCCGTCGATGGATTTGTCCTTGTGCTTAACCCTATACATTTCATAACACATTGGATCACAAGCAATTCAATCCGTTCTTAACTTGTTTATTTCTCTTAGGCCTCTTTCTTAATCCTTTAGTTCATTTATAATGCTCAATGCATGCCTAAGAGTGTTAAGAAATGAAAGAGAACGGAAAACGAAACATGAAGTGACTTTTCAAAATTCTTGAAACAGGGAACTCTGCTCGAGCACAGCTTTGGTTGCTCAAGGGGTTTGTAAAACTCTATAAAAGTACTAGTTACATGATTTTATGCTTGAGCGATTCTGTCACTTGAGCAATGAGTCTTCCAAAACAGAGTTCGCTCGAGTGTAAGGTTCGCCGCTCGAGCCACTGCGCAATTTTCTGTAAAACTTCTGGGAGCTTGATTTTTACACTCGAGCGACCCTTTCCTTGCTCGAGCGGACAAGTCAAATTCTGGAATTTCCAGAATTTTGTTTGAAGTTCAAAACACATTTCCAAAGGCCAAAATCATGCATGATTTACCCAAAAACTTCAAAAACATGTATTTGAACACTAATACTTGATGAATTACATTTCTTATACACAAAACTTCATGAATTTGGCAAATCATTATTCTAAACTTCCATGCAAGCTTGAATCGAAACTTAAACACTTTTATATCATCATCAAGACACGGATTTGAGCTCTATAGCTTCAAAAGTCAAGCAACCAAGTTCCATAATCCTATAATTCATGGATACATGTCTAAAATAAGTACCAATTCTATATGTTTAACATGCTTCAAGCTCAAATGTACATGATCATGGTGAATGCTTACACACATGTATATACAAACTTCAATTTCATTATATTCAACTCAAATCTCATTCTTAGTTTCATTTATTTTTGAATTCACATAACCATGATCTTGAACTCATAAATTAGAGTTTAATTACTCACCTAAAGGCTCAATTCTTCCAAATTTAACTAGTCTCTTGAGCCTAGCTTCCAAATTCCCAAGCTTTGAGCCAAAATCCACAACTTATGCCTCTCTCTCTCTCTCTCTCTCTCTCTCTCTCTCTAGAGTGTAATTCAGCCAAGTATGAGAAATGGGCTCAAGTGTGAGCTTATACATTAATCTCCTATGTATTTATAAGCTAGACTAATCAACATTACCAATCCAAGCTTAGTATTAATCAATTAGGCTCAATTAATCATTAAATTAATCTAATAATTATGATCTGAATCAATTTTTAATTAAATCTCACCGTAGCCTCTAAAAATCATGCTTATCCAAAAATACGATCAATTTTAGTTTCTGTTGCCTCTGAGACCTACAATTTAATCTTATAGTAGAAAATCAAACAGATTTTCCTAAGGTGGTGAACAGATAGAAATTCAAAAACACATATAATCATATAAATGGCACTCAAAATCATATCAAGCATATAATCACATCATAATTAAGATTAATTAATATAATACAGAACAGGGTTATCACAAATGTGATGTGATGTGTGTACCTATATATATATATATTTTTTTTTCTTCTTCTTATTCTTTAGTCACATCATTAGAGCTCTTTTTAGAGCTCCAAAATTGTAGCTCTCTATCATTGTTGCATATATATTGTTTCAGCTCGTCTCTGACCAATTGATTTTCAAACCAAACCTTAACCCTCGCTCTCGCTCTCGCTCTCTCTCTCTCTCTCTCTCTCTCTCATCTTTATCTTCTTCCGATCTACCGACTGACCACTTATCATGATCTTCTTCTGATCTGTTGACTAACCACCACCTCTGTCACCACCTATCTGAACAAATCGTGACCCAATGTCGATCTCACTGACCGTTGAAGGCCGCTGATCGTTAAACGCTTTAGATCTCGCCATCATGGTCAATCAACAGATCTCGCCCACCATGGTGCTTTGATTTGATCTGACAGAGTTTAGAAGTCGGCCTCCTTTGCCACCGTGGTGCTTTGATCGGAGTTGATCTGATTTGATCTGTTTGTGTTATAAGCATTTCTATCAAATCTGTGTTCTTCTCTCTGGTTCCATCATATGCAAATAGTTCATCAGTTTTGGTCCGTGCAAGACATGAAAAAGAAGCTAAATTCTTTCATCGCATTCGTACACCAGAGTTGGAAGTTGGAATTCCATACAACAGCCTATGAACTTGAGAACATTCATGTGGCTGAACATCTTTGATGTTACCACTATGTCACAAACAACATAACAAAAAGCTATTTCTATGCATCTTAATGAGAATTGGGCATTTTTTAGAAAAGCCCTTGTACAATGAAGAACAATATTGTTCGACAACCTTTTATGAGAATCGTCAAAGTTTCTTAATGAGCTATTTGGTAGAGAAAACATAGTTAGGAACATAAAATTTGCCATTTGAAGAAGCAATGATCTACTCTAATAGGCTCTTGTAATTTCTTAAGTCTAACAACGAAGTTTTTGATTTCTTTAGTACTACGTTGTTATTGTTGTTGTTGTTGTTGTTGTTGTTGTTGAAGAACAATAACAGATCTGTGTAGATCTATTATATATATATATATATATATATGGTTGTTTTCGTGAGAAAGAATTTCAATAGATAAGTGATCCGAGAAAAAAATTTAAACAGATCATGGATTTAGAAAGATAAAATTTGTATAGATATGAAAAATTTATACAGAGAAGAAAATATTTGAATGGATAGTCAAAAAAATTAAACAGATAATAAAATTTGGACAGATAAATTTAAATAGATAAGCAAAAAAATTATCAGATAATAAAATTTGGGCAGATTAATTTAAATAGATAAGTAAAAAATTGAATAAATAGTATAAAAAAATTTAACAGATAAAAAAATGTTTAAATAGATAGTCAAAAAGATTAAACAGGTAGTCAAAAAAATTCAACAGATAGATTAAGTGGTAAAATTGAAAATAAAATGTCCTCCAAAATAACTAAAGGATTTCTCACCAAACTATTTTACAAAGAGTGGACATCTCACCAATAAAAAATATCCACTAGACCTAATACTTTATACCCTTTTTAGATTGGACTTTTCAACAATTTTCTCTAAAAATTATAGTATGAATTTTTTAAATTGAATTTCTCACTTAATATTTCAAGTGATTTCATGGGTAAAAAAATAGTTTAGCGTTTATATATACAACAAAATTTGTTTAGGTACAAGTAAAAACAAACAAATAAATAAAATTGAAGATTTTTACTATTTTTTCATTATATATTTTTTAAGATATGTACAAGGATCGAGCTCTTTGTTTTTGGTTCACCTTTGTGAAATCTTGTATTTTTTAGGTTGTAAATATTTTAATGAGATGTATTGGTGTTTTATTTTATTTAAGATAATAGTTTGGTGGTGAAATTTTTATATAAGAACATAGCAATTTTTCTTGTAATTCTATATTTGGTCTATAGTCTTTTCACACCATAATCTTACCTTTACAAAAATATATAAAATAGAATGTAGAGAGAGAGAGAGAGAGAGAGGCCGACCATACCTTTCCCAATGCCATTTGGTTTTTGATTAATATACAGGGGTGATTTCAGAAGTTGGTTAAAAACTGATTTTTTGATTTTTTTTTGACTTTTTTGTCCATTTGTCTGTAAAAAATGTGAGAGGTGATGTGATCCAAAACGGGTTAAAAGCTAAAAGTTAGCTTTTTATTTGCTTCACAAATGGCCCCACAAGCCACATGGATTACCATACCATATCATGCCTATGCCATGCTTCCTTTTATTTTCTTTCACTTCAATCAAATCTAGATGATGGATGATTGGTTGCTTATATATATAGATAGAACTAGGCAGTTGAGAATGAAGAGGTAGAGTGTGGTGAGGTTGGGCAATGGCCTTTTGGGCAAAGAGAGAATGGTATTTTTTTATTTTTATTTTTATAGGTGTGAGTTGTTAAACTAGTAGATAATGATATTTTGATATGGCATTGATGATGGTGAGATCTAATTATCTTGTGGTTATGATCTTGATTTGAGGTAATTCGGTGATATATAATATATTTTCTCTAAATCTCTTTTCAAATAGTTTTATTTTAGTTACTTCTAATTCGTATTCCATTTGTTTATATGTTGATATCTTTGATTGCTACAGTCATTTGATTAATTCAGTGAAGTTATTCTGTATTGACAACGTTAATTTGTCTGACTAAGTGTCATGGAACTACGTTGTACATGGATCCAGTGGATCCTATCAATATTTGCCTCAACTAATAAGCCCAGATAAGCAGTTGGGCTTGGGTGAGGTGGATGAGACCAATCACTAGTCATGTACCATAGAAAACTGGGTATTTGATCATATACAAGTTATTGTTTATTGAATTGAATTGTTTGTGCAATGTCGTAATTTCTTGGATCACCGTTGATTTATTCTCTATCTGAGTATTGTTTCATTTATCATATTGTATACTTCCGAGTTAATTTATTTTTCAGGTGCGAAACAATTTAGTGGTAATTGAGGTTGAAGCATTAAAGAGATTATTTAAGTTAGAGATTTTGGGTACACCACTGTAATATTATTTTTGGAGATATTTGTATATATAATTTTTGGAAATGAATTTTATATTTAAAAGTTATTTAATTTTATCGCTTCAGAAGTTGGCCCATTACAACCTAGACTCCGAAAAGGTCAGGATTGGTCTGTGTCAGGAATGGCAACGGGACGGGGCGGGGTCGGCGATCACACTCCCCGTCCCCGATCCCCGATGGTGAAAATACCCCCGGCCCCGATCCCGATCCCGATCCCGATCCCCGACGGGGAACTTATCCCCGTCACCGCCCCCGCCCCTAATGGGGATCAGGTTTCCCCGACCCCGTAAATTCCCCGGCCAAAAAAAAAAAACAAAAGAGCAAACACAGCAGCTATCATCATCATCAACATCAACACAGTCGACAATTCATCATCAATGATCATCATCATCAACATCAACAACAACAAAATATATATCTATATCTATATCTATATCAATGATGTTGATATAGTGAAGATCTTGAGAACTAGTGTGTATATATGTGTGTGTGTGTGTGTATATATATATTATCTCAGAACCGTGGCTGAAGATCTAGAGACGAAGCAGAAATGTTCATCGCGATTCAGATCTGGAAGGAGCCTTCTATCGCCGATCTCTCTCTAGATTTCTCCGTCGCGGCTTCGATCTGAAGGTGCTCATTCATCTCAAGCTGCTCATTCATCTCTCTCACAGAGAGTAGAGAGAGAGAGTGAGAGTTGAGAACTGATGATAGATATTAGATATAATAGATATATTAGATATTAGATATATAGCCTTCTGATAAAAATATATATATAATAGCCTAAACATATATAATAAAGCTTAAACATATATATATATACATACGGATTGTCGGGGACGTTCGGGCCGGGGCCGGGGTTGGGAACCTATCACCGTCCCCAACCCGAAAATCATCGGGAATTTAATTTTTAATACCATCTCCGGCCCTATGGGGGTAATCTTCGGGAAAAATCCGTTTTAATCGGGGTCGGGGGGTCGGGTCCCCGTCAGGCCAAGTTCAAATTGCCATCCCTAGTCTGTGTCCACCTTGCACTAGCAATGTTGACTCTATATGAGTGTTCTATTATTTATTTATTAGAGTTTCCATTTACCGCTACCAAATTTCTTTGATCCCAACTTCTCAATAATTTTTTTTATTACAATTTTATCTTAACATGAAATTACAACCCTACTCTTATCCGTAGTCTTCAAAACCTAGCCAGCTCCACCATTAGTCATCGTTGACAAAGTCAAGCTTTGGTCTGAAACAGACAAAGTTGTCACTTTAGGACTCCAAAAATTGAGTAAAAAATAAGGCTTCGAAACTTTCGTAATTACTATACCAGCCCACGAAAAAAACCAATCAGCTTGCTTGCTTTTATTTTTTAAAAAACACTTTTCAAAAAATTTTATATTTTTATTTTTCGTATTTTTTTATTTTTACTGAATTGTTTTAATATTTTAAGTAATTTATTTATTTTTTAGACACACCTAACATAAATATAACTAAAAAATAAAAAAAATTGTAAAAAAAATCTTTTAAAAATTCACTAAATACCAAAAATACAAAAAAAATACAAGAATTTAATACATTTTTTGTATTTTTATGTATTTATTAATTTTTTAAAATATTTTTTCACAAATTTTTTACTTTTTAGATACATCTAACTAAGGTGCATCTAAAAAAGTAAAAAAAATATTTAAAATTTAAAAAATATTCACTAAAAACAAAAGAATACGAAAACCAAAAAACTCCCTTTTCAAAAAACTTAATCCAGAAAACTCAAACCAAACACACTCAATATGATTTTAACATACCTTGATAAAGTTAGGTGAAAATTCAAAACTAATTGATGGTTGATGTGATAAATTATTTAAAATTAATAGATGATTGTTCTTATCAGAAAAAACCAAAAGCTAATTAATGTGGTGAATTATTTGAAATTAATGGATAGTTATTTCTTAATTGTATGAGTTAGAATATGATTAAATATACCAGTTACAATTGTTTGTGGAGATTTTGTTTTTTTTTTTTGTTTTTTGTTTTTTTTTAAGATTTGAAGTGTATTAAATCTTACATTTCAAATTTAATGGATAGTCACAAGAAAGATTGAACGGATTGATAATTTTATTCATTGAAAATGATTTAGTTGATGAGTTAAATTAAGAAAGTTTGCTTAGCAATTTTAGGACTAAAAATGTAAAAAATAACTAAATAAATAAATAAAAATAAAAAGAAAAAAAAAAAATATTTTATTACAATTTATTCACTTTTCATTTAATACTTGAGTTTGAAATAATTTTCTTACTTTTTGTTTTCTTATTGTAAAATTTGTAATAAATAAATTTTGAAAGTTATATATAGAAGCTTTTCACGTGACATCTCAAAAATCGAGGACATCAAGGGATGGAGTAATAAGGAAATATAGGGTTATGCTAAGATTTCACATCCAAAGAAAATCTTAATACATCAGAATTTAATAAGGAGTAGAAATTCCGATATTAATCTACGCCTGCCGCAGCTTCCCAAGCTCTTCCACAAAATCTTCGTCACCAGTGAGAATCCTTTAGAACATGTGTCACCCTTAACTTTTGTAAATTTTATTAGGTTCTAAAATTTTGAGTTATTATACAAAGTCTTTAATTCGTTGATTGCTCGCAAATTAAATTTTAGAGTCAAAAACGTATCACGGACAAATCCATACAAACCCAAATCGACCCTAGAAGCTTAGAATCATAACACTCTAATATTTAATTATTTAACTCTCAAATTTTAGATTAATTGCTCAAAACCCTAACTTCCGGATTTTACAGTCTTCATTCAGTTATTTACCTTTAAATTCAAAACAAGATAATACAAACTGAATTATTTTTTTTTCCTAGACACTAATTTATTAACTCTTCACTTGAAATAGATATTTTAATTAAGCCCAAGCCCTCACATTTTTATTAAATCACAAATTGACCTCAAACAAGTACCATCATATATTTATATATATACACTTGTACCCAAAATTTTTTTTTAACATTATGTTTTACAATTTCCAAGATTTGTACACCAAATAAATAAGAAAATCTTCCCAAATTTTGAGGATATGACTAGGCATCATCATTATACTATAGTACAAACAAATCCCTTGAATCTTGGAGCAATAATGACTTTAGTACCAATAAAGATTTGCTATGAGTATTTAAATTAGCCCTAAATCTAACTAGATCATAAGTAAATACATAAATAAGATTCCAATACATGAGTTTAATTCCAAGCCCTCATTTCTTTTATTAAGCATTACCCCAAAAATAGCACATGTACCCTAATGTTATTAGTACCATCAATCTTGTAAGATATATATATATATACACACCTTGAAGAGTGTGCTCTAGGACCAAAACAAATAAAATAATAACCCATCACACTCCTAGGGAAGAGTGAGAAACCAATTTCCAAGAACCACCATGATGGAATTCTAGAAATACACAACCTAATACCTAGACCTAGGATGCTAATTCCCAAAACTAGTTTCATTACAACCAAGTGTTACCTAATCCTTGAGTAAACCACTCCCCAAGTCACTTCTATTCATTTGAACTTCAAACAAATCCTAACATTTCCATCCATTTCCAACTAAGGGGCTTTTAGGACTTTTTGCATCAAAACTTGTCTATAAATACCAACACCCCCTACCTTGCAAGCCCATATAACACACCACACCCACACACACATTTTGGCTAGAGAGAGAGAGAGGAGAGCAAGGAAGAGAAGTCTAGGAGAAGAGGAGGAAGAAAGAAGAGAGCTTCCTTGTGCAAAGCTTAGTAGGTAAGCCACAACACAACATTCTCTTTCATTTTCCTTTTTCAAATACATGTTTCTAAGGGTTCTAAATAATGTTTTCAAATATGTTATTGATGAGTTACTTGTGTTAAAAATGCTAAAAGTTGAGCATTGATTCCATCTCTCTTGTATTTTTCCCATTTTGGCACAAAACCACCTCTTTTCTACCAATCTCTCAACTTTTCAAGAGCACTCTGTCAAACAAATTTTCTGAGTTAAACATGTGATACTTAGTATATTTTCTTCACAAAAGAAATGAAACTTTCCCATGGTGGAACCCTCTTTTTTATAATTTTTCTTGTTTTGGGCATTCTACCTAAAAATCTGTTTTTGCAGCCCACTTTCAAAAATTCCAGAAAAATATACAAAAATATTCTGGACCTCTATTTTATGTCGAAACCTTCCTTAATGAGTTAGCTTTCAACTAAAATTGGTTTCATCAAAAAAACATTAAGCGGTTTGCAAGAAAATCAAATTTTCGTAACGGTCGACAGATCTGGACAGATTTTGGACAGCGCTGGAATGTTTTCTAAATAACTTAAAATCTGGAAAAGCAATCCCATTTCCGAAAAATGTTCTAGAAACTAGATCAAATTCTCTACAAACCATAGGAAGGCCAAGTCCGGTAGAAGATCTAAAATAGGCCTTTCATTTTAATCTTTATGTGATATTAAATCTGGAAATTTTGTTATGCATGATTATTTTATGCTCTTGTATTCATGATAATGTTTATTAGCTTACGATCATATCTTGGCATGATATTGTATGTGTTATGTTATGTTCTTCATCTTCTTCACCTTATTGATGCATGCTTATGTGGATATTATTATCTTGTAAGTTGGACTAACCTTGTCTTAAAACATTTAACTCAACGAGAAACCTAATTGGGTGGGTATTAGGTTTTCGAGCACTTGAGTAATGAAAAGATGAGAATATGTGATATATGGATTTTTGGGATGCGTTCCCTAATTGAAAGTTAAAGTCTTGCGCAAGCAGTTGTCGCGTAAACCCTGGAATGGAACGGACGTATTCGGACTCTTTGCGAGGGATTGATTGGTGAGATAAGGTTGGGTCCGGATGGGACATTCAGGATGATAGAACTTTTTCTAGAAGGATGAGGTTGGATTCAGGAGATAAAACTTTTTTTTCTTTTCGCTGTCCCTTTTGAGGCCCTGCGGTTGGCGCTACGCGGTATATAACCGTTGGTAGGCATCCGAGGTTAGTTCTGCAACAAAGCAGCAAAAGGGGGAGTTCTGAATAGTCCGGTGTCCAATTCTTGCGGTTGGGAGGATGAAATCTCTTTGGGGGAAGAATACTAACCACTAACATTATAACCTTGTTATCTATTTGAATGACATGCTCCTTTTCTCTTCTATTACTATTCTTGGCTTGGATATCATGCTCCACTACTTGTTTGCCATAAATGTGATGGTGTATTGGATTGGGAAAAAGGGACGGGGTGTGTGTGTGTTTACTGGGCATTCAAAGCTCACGGCGTGTCATGCCAGGTGCCGAAGAGGAGCTTATAGCTGGAGACGACAAACCCGAAACCTTCGAAGACTTTTGGCTATCTTAGGAAAGTTAGAAATCCCTTTTGATATTTTGTAAGACTCATATGAAGATTTAAGTTTTCTCTTGGGATGTAATGTAATGGATCAAGCTTTTGAAATTAATGATATTTGAGGTTGTTATGTACTTATGTTCTATATATTTATATGTATGAACCTTATTGTTGCTTATGAGACCTTGTGTCAATACCTTTTAAGATCTGTCAAAAGGGTAGTGCGCTGCCTAAGAAAGCCGAACTTAAAGGGAGGCTAATTTGACTCCTTCGGCGATCTGGGATCTTACTTGGTTATTGACCATAGGACTCATTAGTGACTCTCCCTTAACTGCAACCAATAGTGTAGATTCGGGGCGTCACAACTGGCATTGACCAACATGGAAATAAAAAAAAAAAAAAAAGGTCGTGATCTGCGAGGCCCAATAAAAACTCCAAACCCCTACTTTATACACCCCTTGGATAATACGAAAAAGTCTAGATATAGCAGTACAATTGTATAAATAATAACAACACACAAGTAGTATACTGAAACATATGATAATAATATACAACAAAAACATTAATTGAGTAGAAGCATTTTATCAATTAGATGACATGATAACAACAATTATAATAAGCACATTGTGGAAGCGTTCAAAAGTATAATCACCATTGTTATAGATTCCAGTTCTCACAATGTAGACATCCCATTTTTGACTAACATTAAAATTTTGGGTGCTTGTAAGCTTTCCAATGATGAAATGGTAATTACTTCATTCTTAAAGATATTTGAAGCTGTTAAAAGCTATTGTGTAAACCCGTTTTAGCCAAAACTCATTTTTTTTTTTTGGCAAAAATAACAATTTTACCCCTAAACCTATTTTTATCTAAAATCAAACTTTTTAGGTCCCACTTAGAAGGAAAAAGTCCAATTGACTTTGAATCGATGAACGATTTCAAAACCAATACCTATTTTGTGTAAAAACATCAATTAGGAGTCAAACAGACATACTTAGGTCATAAGAGGGTCCAAAGGCCCCAAACCACGTACTTATGCATGCATGCATGACACACATGACCAGGAGAAATGTGTGGCCACACGTAGATCTTACGGTCGTACATGGGTTGTGTGCCCACACATGGCCTGTGCAACTGCACAACCCTATGACGTCCATATTCTGGTTTATGTGTGATTTCTTCGAGAGGCGCAAAGAGAATGCGATAGAGAAACCCTAGGATGACCTAGAATGTTCCCCAAGCATCCCATAAGGTTATAAATAGGACCCTTACTCCTCATCTTTGAGGACCAAGCTTTTAGTCAATTTTTGAAGTGTTTTGAGTGAGTCAGAGTTGCAAACTTGACCTCCCCACTTACAAATCCAAAAATTATAGACCCTAACAGCAGCTCTGTGTAGCTCGACTTTTTGCGCTCCTTTTCGGAAAACGACAAGCCCTACAATTCGGACTCCCATGGTTCTGAATCTGATTTCACAAAGTGTAATGTGAAACAATAAAAACACAAAATAGTCCAAATCCGATAATTCTTTGGAAAATCGATGTTTCAATCAAATGCCAAAAATGGACTACTTTGCCAGATTTCAAAGTCACCACCTAAATATTTTTTTTAGGAAAATTTAGGAAACCCAAGACTCGTGCCAAAGGCCATTATTCCATTATCACCAAAGTGTCTCGGCTCGGGAACTTAGGTACAAGGGGGTAAGGTCATGAATTGAGCACCCCACTCGCCCGACCAAAGATCGGCCTCTACTAATCATGATGTGATTCTTATTTACATTATATGCTCTTGTTCCGATTTATTAGCAATATTACTATGTGATGCGCACACAAGGTATAGACTATTTTGCGAGAATTGGAACACTTGACCTCATGTTTTGTTTCGAAATTGTTTTGTGAATTTGTCACTTGAAAAAGTGGGCTAAAATGGACATTTGATCAAACCATCCCAGTTCAAGCAACTAGCCTTCATCCACAGGCATTCAAACAGTTATATCATTTAAGCAATTAGCCTCATAGGAGTATGCTTTGACATGGCAACAACTAGATTCATGCAATATGCTAAAGCTCAAAATAGCTAACCTAGTACTCCAAGCCAAAACAAAGAAAAATAATTAGAAAATATGCATGTTCCTAATTAATGCAATATGACTAATGCAACGCATGCATTATGTATGTGGGAGCCGAATAATATAATTACGTAGGGAAGCCGATTTAGTTTAAAGAAAGAAATCAAGTTATGTACTATACGGCTCTATCTTGGAGGGACAGAGGCCGAATTACCAGAATGGCCATAGAATCAGCTGTAAGCTGTGCCGGGTACGAATAGGTAGGACATAATAGCCGAATAACCAATTATTCGGTGGTTGAAAGGTGGGCCCAACCATCAATATCAAGGACGACTATAAATAAGAGGAGCATCAGCTAAGAAAAGGTATGTGAGAAAAAATAAGATTAACTTGAGACACAAGCAACCATGAGTATACACCGACTTATCCGTCAGAGTGCTAATTCCGGTACCCTCGACCAGAGTGTTCATTCCTTTTCAGGTGACTAGCTGAGGATCAAGAGCGCCCTATAGGATCCAGAGAGTATTTCCAAACCATATCTCCACAATTGGCGCCTTTTGTGGGAATACTCAAGCACATCCATGGCGGGCGTGACAGAAGATCCTCCGGTAGTCGTTGACGACCTTACGCCATGAGATTATACCACTCCAAGAAACATGCTTGGGCCAGAGAACATTGCCGCACGAAGGGCTTTGAACTTCGACTCAGTTGTCCAGACCTCACCCTCGACATCAACACATGAGACAATGCAAGCGATTATGGATCAGGTGAAGCAAAATGAACAAAGGTTAGAAAACATGATGGCTGAGAATGAGCGCCTTCAATAGGATTTGGCCCTAGAGGTGGCAAAATCCCAATAGGCCGCGTGCCAAGATCGAGGATGACCTTTGGGAAAGGATGGTCGATGACCTCGAGTTCGGAGACATGATAGTGGCAGTGACTCTGACTCATCATCCCCATAATCCAAAAAGAAGGAACGAGTCGAGGTCTACAGTTCTTCAGAGGAAGTCCGCGTGTGCAGAATAAGCGAAGAAGAAATGATTCAGACGAAGAGGATCAACACGACCCCTTTATGCGACGGATCGCTAGGGCAGTGCTACCCAAAAAGTTCAAAGCTCCATTGTTCACCTTATACAATGGAAAATCGGACCCCACTGATCATATTCGTCATTATAAGCAAGCCATGACGTTTCATGCAGACGACGAGGCCCTCATGTGTCGAATATTTCGGAGCAGTTTGGGACCATTGGTCGTCAGATGGTATTATAAATTGGAACCGGTATCGATTAAGAGCTTCCACCAACTCCAAAAATCCTTCAGGGCAAGGTTCATCACCAATGAGGTCAAGCCAAATCAAGCCGATTCTCTGGGCAATGCAAATTCAACAGGGAAAAACCCTTCGTGCATATTCGGTGCGCTATTGAGAATGCTTTAATCTAGTAGACGATGCCTGCAATGACTCCATGGCCATCACCGCCTTTAAGAAGGGATTGTATCCTGATAGTGCCCTCCGCAGCTCCTTGACCAGACGGCCCCTTAAAATAGTCTGGTCGTTAATGAAGAAAGTCGAGGAATATTGCAAAGTGGAAGATGATGCCTTGCGGGTCAAAGTTGGACACAAGGCCAACAAGACGGCCCTATCTGAAATCGTTCAGTCGATAAACTCTGTACCATCACGGAGCCCTGAACCACGAAATTGGGCTAAATGAGAGAAAAGACGAGATTCGTGCCGATCAAGTGACCAATGTTCACATCGAGTTAATGAACAACTTCAAGTGGATAGCAGACGCATAAGGTGCGCGGATAAGAAATATACGGAGTTATCGGAGCTGATCAGTGCGGTTATGTCTAAAGTCCAACACCTTCTGTTCTTTAAATGGCCATCCAAGATGGTGGGATCTCCCGACACGAGCAGACGGGATAGGCGGTGCGAATATCACAAAGACCACGGTCATGATACCGACAACTGTTATGTGTTAAAGGACCACCTTGAGGAATAGGTACAAGATGGTCGGCTTATGCAACACGTCCGAAAGAGAAGTTCAACAAAAATAATAGCTTTACGGCAGGATTCACCTCCACTCGGCGTAATTCATATGATATACAGCTTGCCGACAGCATCCGTGGTACATACAATTCATTCGCATCCTAACCCCCAAAAGCAAATCACACCAGCAAAATGGCCCCATGAAGTTGCAAGTATTACTTTCGATGATTCTGATTTGGTCGGCGTAACGCTCCTCTACACTGATCCTTTAGTCATCGAATTATGCGTAAACCGATTCACCGTTGAACATGTTCTCATTGACTAGGGAAGTACTTCGGAAGTAATGTACTACAAGACCTTCATTAAACTCGGCTTCACTGAGTCGGACCTGTCTCCAGTTGATTATCCGTTATTCGGCTTCAATGCTAATCCGGAATATCCTTTGGGCAAAATCACACTACCAATTCGGGCGGGCTCCCGATCAGTGGATGTAGAATTTTTGGTTGTCAAGCTTCCTTTGCCGTATAATCTCATCATGGGACGAACTTGGTTTCATACCATGCAGGCTGTGCCAAGCACCTATCATCAACTACTTCGCTTTCCGACTGAACGCGGGATAGAGCAAATCCGAGGATCCTAGAAATCGGCGCAGGCATGTTATCTTCTTGCTGGAAAAACACCAAGAGAGCTGGAAGTAAATTCAATTGAGGTGCCAGATCGGGAGAGCCTCGACGACATTGGGTGGCTCCCAAGTGAAAAGGCAACTGGAGCCTTGGATCGGGTTAAAATTGACGGGAATCCTGGCAAGTTCTTCATGGTCGGTGCTTCCTAGAATAAAGTCGACAGACAAGAGCTAATATCCTTCTTACTCGGCAACCTTGATGTATTTGCATGGTCACCATATGAGATGCCGGGGGTGGATCCATCTGTGTCCCAGCACCGCTTAAACGTTGATCCCAAATGTAAGCCAATTATTCAGAAAAGCTGGCGGTCAGCCGCGGAACACACTGTTGCTGTGGTTGAAGAAGTTGATCAATTGCTTGATGTCGGGGCAATCCGCGAAGTGACCTATCCTACATGGCTGTCGAATATTGTAGTTGTAAAGAAGAAAAATGGAACTTGGTGTGTTTGTGTGGATTTCACGGACTTAAACAAAGCTTGTCCCAAGGATTGCTTTCCCCTCCCCAGAATAGACCAACTTGTAGATGCAACGACATATCATTGACTTATGAGCTTTCTGGATGCCTACAAAGGCTACCATCAAATTGCCATGCATCCGGAGGACTAAGAAAAAATTGCATTCCTCACCCCGAGATGAACCTATTGCTATAAAGTTATGCCTTTCGGGCTGAAGAATGCAGGGGCAACCTACCAAAGACTAGTGACTGCCATGTTCAAGGAGAAACTCGGTCGTACTATGGAAGTATACATCGACGATATGGTGGTCAAATCCAAAGAAGAGCAAACTCATCTAGCCGATCTGGAAGAGACATTCGGCATTCTTCGCAAATACAAAATGAAGCTAAACGCTTCCAAATGTGCATTTGGCATCGGATTTGGCAAATTCCTTAGCTACATTGTTAACCACCGCGGAATCGAAGCCAACCCGAGGTAAATCACAGCAATTCTAGAACTTGGCTCCCCTCGGTCGGTCAAAGAGGTTCAGAAGCTGATGGGAATGGCCGCCGCACTCAACAGGTTCATCAGTCGTTCCACAGATCGCTGCCGACAATTCTTTCATACCCTTCCGCAGGGTAAAGCTTTTGAATGGACCCCCGAGTGCGAAGCCGCTTGGACGGTTTGAAAACTTACCTTCGATCAGTTCCACTCTTGACAACACCTTCGACAGGTGATCCGCTCATTTTATATCTGGCAATTTCCGACCGGGCGGTCAGTGCCGTACTGTTAATGGAAGAACTAAGGGAGCAGCGGCCAGTTTATTATGTGAGCAAAGCAATGGTTGACGTCGAAACACGTTACCTTCCATTGGAAAAACTCGTCCTTGCTCTCGTGATGGTAGCAAGAAAACTGATGCATTACTTTCAGGGGCATACCATTGGGGTACTAACGGACTACCCCCTCCGGTCAGTGCTCTGTAGCGCGGAAGCATCAAGGCGCGTTTCAAAATGGGCTCTTGAACTCGGCTAGTACGATATCCAATTTCTACCCAGAACCTCAATCAAGGGATAAGTGGTCGCCGACTTTGTGGCTGAATTCACTAGGTGTCTCGTCGACTTTAAGTCTAATGAAATTCAACCTAAGCCGAACTGGAGAATTTATGTTGGGGACATTTGGCAGTTGTATTGTGATGGGTCATCTAACCAATGTGGCAGTGGGGCGGGTGTAGTGATCATGGCCCCTGACGGGGCAATAGTCGAGCAGGCTGTTAAACTGGGCTTCGAAGCATCGAACAATGAGGCAGAATACGAAGCATTATTAACTGGCTTACGGAATGCATTTCTCCTTGGTGCTCGGCGTCTGCTTATCTTTTGTGACTCAAAACTAGTCATCAACCAATTGAAGGGGGAATACACGGCCAAAAATGACCGTATGGCAGCCTACATGAAAATGGCGAATTCTTTGCTAGCAAAATTCGACCATCATGAATTGAATCAAATAACCCAGGATCAGAACACACATGTAGACGCCCTGGCTTGCCTAGCCTCCGCCATCAACTCAGAAATTAAATGGACAATTGAAGTAGGGTTTATCCCTGAGCTGAGCATTGCCCCTTCAGAGTCAATTCAGATCAATATCATAGAATCAGGTCCAAGTTGGATGGACCTTATCACTGCATTCCTATCTTCTGAATAGCTCCCGACAGACAAGAAAGAAGCGCACAAACTGCGAAGCAAAGCCCTGCGATATTACTTAGATCCGCAAGGAAAGCTCTACAAAAAATCCCTTTCTAGTCCATACCTAGAATGTGTTCATCCGGATAAAGTCAAGGAACTCTTGACTAAAATACATGAAGGAAGTTGTGGTGCCCATTCTGGCGGGCGTTCTTTGGCCCATCGAGCTGTAACACAGGGGTACTATTGGCCGACCATGAGAGCTGATGCCGAGTGTTACGTCAAGAAATGTGAACAGTGCCAGAAGTTTTGCCCTTTAAATCATTTTCCTGCTAAGGAGTTAAACTCTATCACCAGTCCTTGGCCGTTCGCTCAATGGGGACTTGATATTGTTGGACCATTGCCACGGGCCCCTGGGAACAAGTGATTCTTGATTGTCGCGACAGATTATTTTACGAAATGGGTTGAAGCGAAGGCACTAACACACATTTGAGATACTGATGTTCGGCATTTTGTATGGAAAAATATGATAACACGATTCGGCATTCCAAGAGCACTCATTTCAGACAACAGCACCCAGTTTGATTGTGGCGTCTACCGAGAATTATGCAACACGTATGGTATTCGGCCTTATTTCTCCACCCCGGCTTATCCACACAGCAATGGTCAAGCTGAAGCCTCCAACAAAGCCATCTTGGAAAACATCAAGAAACGGTTGGAGAGAGCCAAAGGCAGGTGGGTCGAAGAGCTCCCCAGTGTGTTGTGGGCTCATCGCACTACACCAAGGCGGTCCACTGGGGAAACGCCGTTCGCCCTAAGCTTTGGAACCCAGGCAATTATCCCCCTGGAGATTGGCTTACCTACTATGAAAACGAGCCATAATGACATGATGTTAGCATCTGATCGAGGAACATCGAGACTGTGCCCTCGCATCTATGGCGCGATATCAGCAGCAGCTCACTAAATCATATAATCAACATGTGTAGCTGTGATGTTATATACCTGGAGAATTGGTCCTCAAGAAAGTTCTTCCTACTACTCGGAACCCCGTTGACGGAAAACTAGGTCCCAATTGGGACGACCCCTATCAGGTTGAATCAATCGCCGGCACAAGGGCATATCGGCTCAAAGACATGTCTGGGAGAAGTCTGCCACGACCTTGAAATTCCACGCATTTGCATAAATTTTATCATTAACCTAACTTGTGGGGCACGATAACTTGTTTTGAATGTTCGCCGTGTACAACTTTCACTTTTACAATGCAAGGCTTCTTATTTCCTCGCTATGTGAAATTTAGTTCGGTAAATCAAAAGCCTCCAGATTCTGAGCGCCCTTCGTGGATACCACGATTGGCCAAAATAAAAGCCTCCGAATTCGGAGCCCCATCTGTGAATGACACGTTTGGGCTGAATAAGCCTCCGGATTCGGAGCGCCCTTCGTGGATAACACGATTGGCCAAAATAAAAGCCTCCGATGTCGGAGCCCCATCCGTGAATGACACGTTTGAGCCGAATAAGCCTCTGGATTCGGAGCGCCTTTCGTGGATACCACCATTGGCCAAAATAAAAGCCTCTGAATTCGGAGCCCCATCCGTGAATGACACGTGTGGGCCGAATAAGCCTCCGAATTCGGAGCCCTATTCGTGAATGACACGTTTGGGCCGAATAAGCCTCTAGATTTGGAGTGCCTTTCATGGATAACATGATTGGC
Organism: Camellia japonica; assembly: GCA_030407325.1. Taxonomy (NCBI): domain Eukaryota; kingdom Viridiplantae; phylum Streptophyta; class Magnoliopsida; order Ericales; family Theaceae; genus Camellia; species Camellia japonica. The sequence continues at coordinate 57,263,201 of JAPPVO010000010.1, forward strand.
CAAAATAAAAGCCTCCAAATTCAGAGCCTCATCCGTGAATGACACGTTTTGGCCGAATAAGCTTCCGGATTTGGAGCGCCCTTTGTGGATACCACGATTGGCCAAAATAAAAGCTTCCGAATTCGGAGCCCCATCCATGAATGACACGTTTAGGCCAAATAAGCCTCCGAATTCGGAGCGCCCTTCGTGGATACCACGATTGGCCAAAATAAAAAGTCTCTGAATTCGGAGCCTCATCCGTAAATGACACGTGTGGGCCGAATATGCCTCCGGATTTAGAGCGCCTTTCGTGGATACCACAATTGGCCAAGATAAAAGCCTCCGAATTTGGAGCCCCTTCCGTGTGTCATGGTTGGGCCGAATAAACATCCAGAATTGGAGCGCTTCGTCGACATCGCAGTTGGTCGTCATAAACGCGATTAACAGTAATTGATGGTCATGACTTAATTTACGAACAACAATTGAAACAATAGACATTTAAAATAAGATGTTTCATTCAATAGATCGTAAATACATAATTCGCACCAAATTTGTAATAGGTCATGCATATCTGTGATCTGTTTCATTCAATACATGCATAAAAAAAAAAAATCTATTATTCGACACCGTCTTCATCGTCAGTTCTCTTGGCTTCAAAAACCGCGAAGGGCAAATTATAACTCTGATATAGAGGCGACGCCGAATCAATGCCACTGCCTGTAGAGCCTCGGTCCACCCATGTTTGAATCCACGATTTTCGCAACGGCAAACCTCTTCGGCCAGCTTTTCCCTCGTCTTCTCTATACCAATCTTCCGACTGTCAAAAAATCCCTCTTCATAGGCCTTTGTCCTTATCGCTTCTTTAGCGAACATGCTCACTGTATCTCGGTCGGCAATGGCCTGGTTTAGTAGCCGTTGGGTCACCCTTTCCTCTACAATCAGGTTACCTTGACCTGCCGAATGTTGCCTAGCAGTTTTTGCCTGTTTTAGTTCTCGCTCGGCTCTCTCTACGCGTGCCTCTATGTTTCGAATGTGCTCGTCTTTTGCTTGATCTCCACCGTGCGGCGCAGAGACGCATGCCGATTTCATATGACGTATAAAGCTCTTTCATCGCTCCATGGATGCCCTCCTGAAAAACTTCAAAATCAGGTCACCTAACTATCAACTGCTGGACTTCTGGCGGAAAAATCTGTCGGACGAATTCAACTGCCACGTTTGGATCGCGGATGATCGAATCTGCCTCTATCATAGGTTTATTCCCCACGAAGACTGAAAAGCTCAACAGGTGTGGTGCCCCACTGGTCTCACTTCGCGAGTGAGGGGAGTTCCCCCGTTGTTGCCTTTCCTTCCTAGGTGACCTGTTTCAACGACGCGGAGAATGGCGCCTTTCGCGATCCCCCGACGTCCTACTTCCCGTTCACAACGGTTTGCCACCTCGATTCATCGCTGAATCCAGCTCAGCCAGTGTTTTACCCTCTCCTTTGTTGTTGAAGAATAGTCTTCTAGACATCTAGTTCAAACCCACTACTCTTCTCCCTCCTACAATTTGCCAAATTTGGACACCAATATTGACCATAAATGAAGACAACCCCCACCCTTCTTATTCATTGCAGGTGCAGCGTTCCCAAAGCGTTCCCTTCAATGCTCTGCGCTGTGACCTGCCGTTGTTCAGCGGTCATGTTCATCAATTTGCTGGGGCAAGGGCAGATTCATTAATCTATTTGGCGTAAGTATCAGAGTGCGCCGAAATGTTATTCTGCCCCAGCCAATCCCTGAGCTGCCGTTATTCGGTAGTCCTGTTCATCAATTTGCTGGGGCAAGGGCAGATTCATTAATTTATTCGGCGTAAGTATCAGAGTGCGCCGAAATGTTATTCTGCTCTAGCCAATCCCTGAGTTGCCGTTATTCGGCGGTCCTATTCATCAATTTGCTTGGGCAAGGGTAGATTCATTAATTTATTCAGCGTAAATATCAGGGCCATGTACCAAAATGTTCCTATGCCCCAGCTAATCCATGAACTGTCGTTCGACGGTCCTGTTCATCAATTTGCTGGGGCAAGAGCATATTCATTAATCTATTCAGCTAAATCGCAGTACTATGCAGTTATTTTAGCGCTGGATTAATTCAGTAGTTTGTTCGATTCATGTTTTTACATCTTACTTAGCCGATTAACAAGCACATGCATCAGGTAGAAAGGCAAAGGCAATTTTCATTCATAAACTAAGTACAAACAGAAGTCACTTTACAAATGAAAACTACCCTACGATAGCTTCTCACAAAAATAAATAGTCAAAAATTTAATAAATCTAACAAAACCTACATACACACGATACCAAAACAAAATGAAAAATACTTTGACCCTAGGTCAGTCTTCAAGGTCAGACTCCAACGGCTCAACGTCTACCTGCTCGTATGGAATCGGCTGCTCTGATACCACATTAGCGGCAGCTAAGGCTTTGAGCCAGCCGTGTTTGAACCCCCTATTTTCGAACTTAGGCACTTTCTTGACATAGTTCTCCAAGGCTGCATCCTTGCCAGCTTGGAATGACTTGGAAATCTCGGATTTGGCGCTTTCCATTGCCCTCTTCGACTCCTCTAAATCGGCCTCTAGCTTGGCAATGATCTCATTGGCCAATTTGAGCGCTTCTTCGCTAGCGTTCGCCCTTTCCTCAACGGCAATTCTCAGTTGGTTAGCGGTCTTGGCCTTATTTGCTTCGGCATCAACCCTCGCTCTTTCTGCCGCCGCTTTCATGGCCTCAGACTCGGCTCTGAGAAAGGCCTCTGCTGCCTTGCCCTTTTCGTTTTCCACCTCGGCTGTGAGAAAGCCGATCTGTTCGATAGCGTCATGTTGGCGACGCCCAATCTCAACTATCCTTCCTGCCGCCTACAAAACAAGGAATCAGTAAGTTAGCTGATATAAAAACTTTTCTTTTGTTTAGCCTTGCAAAATTATAAAAAAGGATCATGTACCAATATCGCCGATTGAGCGGCTAATGCGATGGACAGCAGATCGGGCTTTGCCCTAAAGGTTGCTCTGTCAACTGGCAGAGAAGTGGAGGAGGCCAATCTCAAGGCCACAGTGGTGTCTTTTACAGCCGATGCATCAGAAGCAACCGACACGTTTTTTTATCCTTGGTTGTATTGTAAACGACACAACCAAGTCTGATTCTTCCACGCGTGGCCGTTTATCCACTAGGTTTTCTAAATAATTGGCTTTGTGTTCGGCCGGACTTTTTCCCCCCTGTGCTCCGTCACTTGACCCTCCTGTTGATCGACAACAGGTTTTGTTTTGACCACATCAGTCCGAACCGTCTCCTCAACAGGAACAGGTGGAAGAGATTCTGCCCTAGCGTTGGGTGGAGGGGGTGGAGGTTTAGTTCGCTCGGTTTCGGCTCTCCTATGAGTAGCTATCCTCTCAGTATTTTTTCGCCTGGCCACGTGACTAAGCAATTCTCCAGCTATGTTGTCAGGATATGAGCCGGGTAGGTCCCCTAAGTCGGTGAAAATATCTTTGAAGGACACGTCCGCTTGGCTAGAAGTGGATGGAGGATTGAGGCCGGCTTCTTGAAAAGCCAAATTTAGTGTCGCGTCAACCTCCTCCTCTAGTCCGTCGGATCTGTCCAAGAGGGTTGATTCGGCTGCTCGGCGACTCCTTTGGCTGCTTGTTCGTCTACTGGCTCCGAATTTGAAGCTTCAAGACCAATCTGCCTATGGTTCTTGAAGCTCAAAAAAATAAGCGCCGCAAGGTGCTGTTCACCCCTCGGAATCGGAATGTTGTCTGCGGCCGAAAAAGTAGCGTAAGTCGGCTCATATCTCAGAAGAATGTGGGCCGCCCTCCCTTGCTTCTGGAGATTCGGACGGCCAAAGAACTGGAGTGTGGTTCTAATCTGCCCAAGTATAGCGTTGTCGGCCGAGACGAGACCTTTTTTCAAATCGTTTCCTGCACAAATAAAACGGTAAATACGCAGAATTTGAACCAGGTAAATACTTAATAAAAATTTGTGGGAGGTTAAATGGCCACCTGGTTCGCCTCTTCACCTGGGCACTGGATCTAAGCAATCTTCGCCCTCGTCGAATTCCCAGTTGCCACGGACAACGACCATGACATCATCAACATGCTTACCAGAGCTGGCAAGAATAGTCACCAAATGATGGTCGGTGCCCTTGGTCTTGAGGAAGTAGCGCCCCTACTGGCCAGAAGATTTGGCCAAGGCATAACAATGCCGAATAGCAGGGATTCCAAGGTTAAGCCTAAGGTGTCGGTTTAGTTCTATAATTCCCATTATTATTCGGTAAAAATTTACGTTCGGCTGAGAAGGGATTAAACCCCAATGGCAAAGGACAACCCTTAAAAATGGATGAAGGGGCAAACAGACTCCGCCCTCAGTGATTGACAGGAGAGGAAAGACGATTGTATTCTTATCAGTCCTCTCCGTGTCAACTACGTTCTCTGCCAAGAGTGACAGATGGACGTCGGCGGGGATGGAAAAATAGCGACGGAAACCAGAGACTCAATCCGCAGAAAGAAGGGCTCTCAAATGTTTCACCATCATAACCAATAAAGTGGACACTCTAAACAGAAAACAAACAAGGAAATGGGAGTCAAAATGGGAGAGAGAAAAACTTACAAGAAATGAGGAGGGCAATGAAGAGCGGAAAGAAGTTGCAGAGGATGTTAAGCGAGGGAGGTGAACTGACAGGCAACGAGAAACTTATGTATTCAAAAAGCATACAAACGAAGAGATAACACGGTTTCAAATAGTATTAAATAAATGAAACGTATGAAGGGGCGGGAGATTATAATCGTTACTAAAAAGAGTAGGCGTTCTGACGCTTGCATTGGAATAAGGGAAGCCGCCGTATTTTTTGACCCCCCAAGTCCAAGACCAAACATGCCGAATAACTGACATTAATAGGATGTTTGGGGGGCAATTGTGGGAGCCGAATAATATAATTACGTAGGGAAGCCGATTTAGTTTAAAGAAAGAAACCAAGTTATGTACTATACGGCTCTATCTGGAGGGACAGAGGCCGAATAACCAGAACGGCCATAGAATCAGCTATAAGCTGCACTGAGTACGAATAGGTAGGACAGAATAGCCGAATAACCAATTATTCGGTGGTCGAAAGGTGGGCCTAACCATCAATATCTAGGACGACTATAAATAAGAGAAGCATCAGCTAAGAAAAGGTATGTGAGAAAAAATATGATTAACTTGAGACACAAGCAACGATGAGTGTACACTGACTTATCCATCAGAGTGCTAATTTCGGTACCCCCGACCGGAGTGTTCATTCCTTTTTAGGTGACTAGCTGAGGATCAAAAGCGCCCTACAGATCCAGAGAGTATTTCCAAACCATATCTCTACAATGTATATTATAGGTTCAGCTATGAGCATAGCATATGATTCCATTCAAGACATGCGAGAGTGTACATAGTCAAGTAATAAATTTGAACATTTGATATCGGGTTAGCATGATGAGCCAAACCTTGGATGCATGTAAGACAAATGGATGCGAAACATGGAGTATGCTAACAAAACGTGATGTTTCTAAACTAACCATTATAAGTAAGTAAGTAAAAGGGAGAAAAACGTGGGGTTGGAAGACATACAACTTATTACAACATTGCCCTCATGCAAGAGGGTGTGAATCATAGTCTAAAAGTCTGAATTAAACTACTTATTACAAAACTGAATGAATAAATTAAAGAATAAACTAGCTAACTAGGCTATTATAACAAGGATAACCATGATAAGTAAACTAACTATTTAAGCTAACTAGCTATAATAATTACAAATAAACAATAATAATTAATTAATTACAACATTCGTAATTAACAAGACTAATTACAACAAACAATATTAAATAAATTAATTAACTACAATAAAGCATGGAACATTAATACACAAGGTCCCAGAACACCATTGTCTGCCTTGGCTTGCTTTGTTTCACCTTCAGTCACTGCCTTTTGTTTTCTGCAAAAATACACTGCTGACCAAACATTGACGACCAGCCGGCCCTCAATGAAGCCCGGCCGGGCCTAAAGAAGGCCAATTGTGCCTCAATGTCAAGCAAAATTCTATTTTGTGCTCTGAAGTGAAAACAGTGTAGATAGAGTGTTTTGGACTCTGTTTGTCCCTCTCACACTTCTTTGTCATAGGAAAGCCTTGAGAGAAGATTAGAATTGTTTCCAAAACCATCAATGAGAAAATTGATTGCTTGATGATTTCGATGCACAACTTGGACAAAAAATAAATAAATGAAATGAACAACAACCACCCCTCTCTCCTATCATGGAGTGAACTCAAAGAAGGAGGTAGAGACACTTCAAAGTTCATCCAAAACATCATGAATTGATGCTAGACGACCCTTGACACAATGGATTCGGTATAACGTCCGGCCAAACCCTAAGCAATATAACTCATTTTCTTTACGTGGTTGGTTCATTTTAAGCCAAATTCATTAGCCTTTACCATCCTTTAATCCATTAAGTCCAAGGTGATTGTTACGTCCACTAAGTGAGAAATATGTCAATTGAGAGGTGATTCTAAACGTGAAAAAGAGACTACACCATTGGCAATGAACCTCCGTAGAGATTAAGCCATTAAGCATAAATCGCTAGTTCACGTTTTGAATAACCATCAACCGATTGAAACAACTCTCAAATGAAAGAGATGAATGACAAGTTGATTATTAAAATGAGGTTCTTAAACATGGAAATGAGTTGAAGAAAAGCTTAGAGCAATATACAACATGCTATATATGCAAACTTATGAGACAACAACCAAGTTAATCAAAGCATGAACTATTTAACCAACTTAAGACAGACCTAAGCAGATGAAAAACAATGGCTAAAAATGCATGAAAAGAGCCTAAAAAGCTAATCAACAAAGAGAGGAAACAAGGCTAGTAAGCAAGAACAAAGAGGGGTGGCTAACCCCTCCACTTTGAAAACTTCAAAGCCTGATTTTTAGCCCTTCTTTTAACTCTGAAAATCAATGTAGAGAACAAAGAAAAAGAGTGTAAAAGTAAGGGTTTGAGCTATAGGTAAATGTGTAGAAAGTGTAAACTCTCTCTACCCTTTCGGTAGCTCTCCAAACCCAAACTTAAACACTTAGAATAGGAACAAAACAACACAAAACAATGAAAACTAGGTAGCAAATGAAAGAAATGAAAGCACGAGGGAAGATAACAAGCTTATACCTCTTAAAGAAGTAAGTTTTTGATTATGAACTAAGCCAAGTCTCAACACACTCTCAAGCTTGAATTATGGTGTTCAAGGCTCAACTAAGGTTCCTAAGCTAAGGTGTGAAGGCGTATATGATGTATCGATATAGGTTCAAGGTGGTAGGTTAGTTCAAAGTGTTGCTTGCACAAGAAGAAGGAGAAGAAGGAGCTCTCAAGGTGATATAATGGTTTTCTTGAAATTCTTCAACCCTTAAAACAGAGATATATGGTCGTTTTTATAGAATTTGAGCCAAAAATATCATAAATATCTTAAAAAAATGGACAGCTGGTGGCCTCCCGCCCACAATAGTGTTTCTCACTACCAAGGCCCAGCCGGCCCTCAATAGCCACGGCCTGCCCTCAATGAGGCACGGCCGGCCCTCAATGCATTTCCCTGTTTTTCTATTTCAGCCTAAGCATAGGGTGGCACAATGTGTAAAAATGGATTTCTTGGGTATAATTAGTGGGAATATAGGAGGTTTGGGATTGTTTCGGAGTTTTAAACAAGGCCCCTTCGTTGAGACCTCGAACAACGCACAACACCACTTTCATCATTGAGTGTACCGGACAAAGCGCTCGAGCCTTGCGAGTGGTCAAAAATAGGGTGTCCACACTCTGTAAACTAAAGTAGATCTAGGGTTTGAAGCAAAGTAAGTCAAAGTGAAAGCCAAGCTTGAGGGAAGCAATCAAGCAAGGAATCTCACCTTTTTATGTGCTCTTCTGCCATGGCTCGAACCCACTCCTATGGGTTTAGATTGTAACCGGCCAGTAATCCCAGATTACCCGGCCTCAAAGAAAGAATTAACAGAATTTATAATATGATATGCGGGGCCACAAGCATAAGGAGAATTTAAAAACTTGTCCATTGAGCTGTGCATACATACAAATAACAAAACATACATGTTATATCTCACATCAGACCATAATATATATAAACATTCATCTTGTAGATACAAACCTAAGATCAATATATATATATATAACATAACCAACTGCACAAAACCAAGGCTTCTCGAGCTTGGCCAACATAAAACTAATGCCTCGACGCAAAGGCATAACTCAAGTGGCTTCAGAAAAGGCTGACTCCAAACCAAGCTCTAATGCGGAACTTCCTAATGCTCACCTACATACATATATATATATATGTATATAAACAAAGTGAGCTGGATGCCCGATGAGTAATCTCTAAGTAAAGGGGTTTAATGAATGAGTGTCATAACTTATTAGAGTGATTTAAAAGGTTCATGTCATAATTGAAACTTGTTTTGAAAACATGTAATAACAAATATGGTTACCAAACCTTTCATAACTTGTCATATTGCGAAGTGCTCGAAGGCCTTATGTTACTTATCGAAATGTCATGTGGAACATTCATATTGAATGACTTTGCTCGGAACACACGTCTTGGTGACTCGTACAGAACATCACATTGATGGCTTATGTGGAACATCATTTAGATGACTGATACAGAATGCGGAACATCACATTGATGGCTTAGCAGAACATCACAAGGATGGCTTATAATATGGAATCCAGATTATCACAATGATGGCTTATACAGAATGTATAACATCACATTGATGCCATATACAGAACATCACTTTGATGCCATATACATAATGAGCTCATACAAAATGTCTTATATGTGTAGATTCCATACAGAATGATTGCCATCAAAGTCATACAGAACAATCATCAAGATCGATATCATGCAGAACGTTTACAATGGTTCATTATCTTTTAAAGAACGTTACTTGCGGATCATAGACAAAATAGCGATTACCGAATGGTCAAAGCACATTTTCATGTCATTGTTCAAAAGGAAACTCATTCATTCTTAGCAAATCACATTTTCGGAAAGCTTATATCATTTTACATAATTCAGAGTTTTAGAGCATAGCTTAGTGTCACAAAATACTTGTTCGAAAATCTTGAATCATATCTAATTACTTATACAAAGTGTAGGTTTCATAATTCATTGCACAGTAAAACTACTTTCAAAGTAATTCATACTAAAATACTGTTACAAAGACATCACTCACCTTGAGTAGGTTGATGTTCTTCCATAAGGTTCAAACCTACACAATTCACATATACACATATTGGAACACATTGTTCGAATCATATAATTTATCTTCTCTTTCTAATTCAATCATTCATGTGGCTTTCTCACTTATTAGTTCCATATTGAGTCATAATTCATGCTTAAAAATGCTTCAGAGAAGATGAGAACGAAGATATGAACACAAAAGAACTTGTCAAAATATGCTGAAATAGGGTTCTTCGCTGTAACGCCCTGAAAAAATTACAATATATATAAGACAACGTAATTAAAATAATAAACTTCCATTAACCTGAATCATTATACAAATGTGACATGCAATATACATTCATAAATAGTTCATCTAAATCTACAACATGTGTTACAAGTAGTAGAGAGGAATGAAAGTTAATTATATGTCCCAAAGGCTTACATCCTTACAAGTCATTGTTTGGTTACAACAAAAATGAGGTTAGCTCAATACAAATAAAGCCTTTGGCTACACAAAAGAAACACAACAAAAGAAAGCTCTTGCTCCAAGGTTCCTCCAAGCTATTGCCTTGGTGGAGGCATATCACCAACACCTGAAAATGGTTTTTTCCAGATAGAGTGAGCCAAAGCCCAGTAGGAACAATCTAACACAATATATGAGTTTTAAGGAAGGTATAAGTAAAATGTGCATTTACAAGGCCAATGATAAAACATTCATTTTCTATAAAATCATAAAATGCCAAAACTTACATCTCAATCACTTTTTACTTCTCGTCAATTCAAGTTAATTCATTTCATCTCAATTGATGAGCCAGTTTCATTATCGTTCAGACGACCCATCTGAGACAACAACTCAGTGGTCCGCAAATTAACACAATTATCACATAAATACTTCAATTTTTCCATTTTACGAAAATTTCGTTCGCGGGATCGATACCTATGTATACGAGCGATTTCGGGACTTTTACCCAGGACACACAGGCCAACTTAATTCAATGGAGTCCATCCCTTATCTCCTCCCAAACATGGAGTACATCCCTTTTTCTCCTCCTAACCAATCATACATATACAATGTATTTAAAACATAGTCATATTCGATGGCAACCCATAAGAGATTAGTTTTAATTCACCTAATCCTCATGCAATTTCTTCAACAATCACAGTTATCCTCCACCGATAGCCCAATATAGATATTTCTAAACAGATATTAAATCTCAAGATAGATAATTTATTCATAATTTCATAGGTGAGGGGTAATGCATATCCAACTCCACCATTCACAAATATATTCATCAAATTTCACATTTTCAATACCAATTCCATTTATTTATACAAAACAAATATTTGAAACATTTTAGGGCAAACTCCCATCTTTCCCAAATATCAACCCAATAGCCAAAATCAACTATTTTGCCATAATATAACCTCATATTCAACCCCATAACCATCTATAACTCATTTACTTAGAAACCCCTCTTTTGATTCTAAACCCAAATCCTAGGTTTGCTCAAAATACTCCCAAGTCCCACAATTTCTACACAACAACCAATAACTAAGTTAAAACCCACAATAGAGTACAGAAAATCCCTACCTCAAAGTTAGGAGTTGAGCACAGCAAAGGAGAAACTCCAACGACGCCGAAATCGATTTCTCTTCAGATGAAAACGTAGCTCTTTGAAGGCTCCAACTTCTTCTCAAAGACACTAGGGTAGAAAACCCAATGGATCTAGGTTAAAAATTAGAGAAAGAGTGAGTTTTAGAGAAAGATGGTCACAACTTTAGGGTTTTGGAGGAAATAGATCTAAAAAAGTGATGTAAAAAGTCATTTTCGCGAACAGATATATGCACAATTCGCTCAAGCGCAAGAAGTGATGCTCGAGCGTCATACACAACGAGTTGTTCCGCTCGAGCGCCAAGACACAATGAAAAAGATGCTCACCGCTCGAGCGCAAAAAATAATGTTTGAGCATAGAAAACACACATCCAGTAGTTTTGTAGATATTTGACCAACTGCTTGAGCGTAAGAAATGGCCGCTCGAGCTAATACCGCTTGAGCGCAGAAAGACCTGCTCGAGCGTTGAATACATTCTCCCAGTAGTTTTGTAGACCTGTAAAAGTACTGAGAGTTTGTAGAGCTTGCTCGAGTGCAAGAAGTGCTGTTCGAGCGGAGGGGCAAAAATCTGGGCAACAATAGTTTGGAAACCAAGCAACCAACCTATCCCAAACACATCCACAACAATCCAAAAGACAAACTTAAGGGAAAACCAAGAGAATAAGAGATGAACCACAACACTAAACCATGAAACCTGAGTCCGGAATACAACAAAAGTCAGGTCAAAACCGGAATCGCTATAATCTCCCTCCTTAAAGAATTTCGTCCTCGGAATTACAAATCAAGTTCAAAATATCAAGTAGTCCCAATCTGATAACTGGTTTTTGTAAGAGTGGAGGTTGCCTCCAACCATCCTTAAAATTGAGGGGAGTGTTATCGATTGAGGTTGAGTGTTTGAGAGATTCATATTGTGGGTTGAGCTTGGTGAGTTCCTATAGTGAGGCTCATGTTTAATCTATTTTCTAATGAGGTTTTCTGTTTGTAGGTGTAATATGAGGAAGCTTTTCAGTGAGGGATGTGAGGTCACTATAAGAAGGTTGAGTGATGTTAGCCATATACGGAGTGCTAACTTATTTATTTACCTGCAGGTTTTGACAATTGGCTGGTACTTGGTAGGGGATGTTATTGTAGTGGGTTGAGATTTGTGTGCTATAAATTGTTGGAGTAGTTTTTTTTATTTCTCTCTCATAGAGTCCATGGTAATTCCCGAATACCTATCACTGTTATTAGTCTTTGTTGAGTTGTGTGTACAGTGTGAGTTGGGTGACTTAGCCAATATATATTGTGAGCTTTGTGCAACACAGTGTTATAGGTATGTGCTGTTGGTTTTCTCAATTTACTCTAATCAGTGGTGGAGTAAGCACTGTGTTGTCCCCATTGAGGCTGCAGCTTGTCAAAGGATCACCAGGACCAGGCTGGATTGCTGCGCCAGTCTAAGTGGAGTTCCTTCACACGGAGAATACTTTGTTTTTCCTTTTACTTTTTGTAATAGTTGTAACACTTTTTTTTTTTTTTTTTTTTCAGTTCTTACAACTGGGATGTTTTACATAAGTGTAATATTTGGGTTTGTAACAGTATTCTTACCAATCTGTGCAACTGGCACTGAGAAACCGGTTGCTTGATTCTCATTTTTTGTTGTAGGGTACGTGTTCCTTAAGTTGGTCTAAGGCTTGTGACAAATGGTTACATAGGTGTTTGATATCTAGGTAATGTATCTGTTTAGGTTCTCTATCTTTTGATTGGAATATGGATCTTGAACAAGTTATTTGGTTGTTTTTTTCATTCAAAGTTTGTCTTTTTTGTTTGTATTTAGCTGCTTTAGGTCATGGGGTATGCCCCTTGTATTCTTGTAAATCTTTCGTTTTTATTTATGACTTATTCACAAAAAAAAAAAGAAAAGAGAAAAAGAGTTCAAAATCCTTATTAAACCATTTACAACAATGATAATCTAACAAGTTCAACACCATGATCCATTCTCCGGTCATCCATTCTCATTCACTCGATGCACAAGTTCCCAAAATTGAAAGTGTAGTTTAAAATTTTCCAAGACATTTACAATGTTCATAAGTAACTCGTGCTCTTCACAAAATACACAATATTTCCATATTCTCAAAACATATGCAATGTTTATACTAAGTCCATGCTCCCAAAACATAAATGACATGTACAATGTTCTCATATTTCATTAACATACAAAGTTCAATACATATTCAAACATCAACAAACAAGTCTGGATACTTCTCATGGACCTCCAACTCACGCTCTTAAGTTGCTTTCTTAACCCCGTGATGTTTCTATAATACCTTAACCAAGGGAATTGTCTTGCCTCGGAAGACTTGTTCTCGAGTATCCAAGATTCCCACCGGTCTCTCCTCATACCAGGCATCCTCATCTACCTCTAAGTTGGTCCAATCCAACATGTGTGATGGATCCGACTCATACTTCCGAAGCATAGTAATATGAAACACGTCATGAACTCCGGAAAGCTGTGGCGGTAATGCCAAACAGTAAGCTACCTCCCCGATCCGCTCATGGATCTCACCTCAAAAGACAAAGGTCTCCTCGTACGATTGGCGTAACTTTTCTGGCGACTCTGAGCTGTAACTAACCACTTACGGATAAGTGCCATTTTCTCCGTCGTTTCCCAAACTAACTCCAGCCCCAACAAAGGTGCATCACCCACATCGGCCCAACATACCGGAGATCTATACGGTCGGCCATACAAGGCCTCAAATGGTGCCATGCTAATACTCGATCAGAGGCTTTTGTTATAGGCAAACTCCACAAAGGGCAAGTGCCTCTCCCACAGCCCCTTGAAGTCAAGGACATAACCTCGAAGCATATCCTTAAGGATTTGAATAGTGCACACGGACTGCACGTCAGTCTAAGGGTGATACGAGCCCAAGGCACTCTGTAAGTTCTGCCACAACCGAGCTGTAAAACGTGGATTTCTATCTGAAACAATCGTCACAGGGACCCTGTGCAATCTCACTATGTCCCTGATGTAAAGATCGGCAAGATAGTCTACCGAGTCACTCACACGCATAGGCAAAAAGTGCGCTGACTTGGTTAACCAGTCAATTACCACCCAAATTGTATCACTACCCTATTGGGTCCTCGAAAGGCCCATAACAAAATCTATCGTGACATGCTTCCACTTCCACTCAGTTATAGGCAAGGGTTGCAACAAACCCGCTGGCCTCTGATGCTCGGCCTTCACTTGCTGACAAATAAGGCACTTCAATGCAAACGCGGCTACATCTTTCTTCATACCTCTCTGCCAAAACTGGCGACTTAGGTCGTGATACATCTTTGTGCCTCCCAGATGCACCACAAGGCATGAATGGTGAAACTCTCGGAGTACTTCTTCCTGACATGACTCTGGCACAAATAGATGGTCAAGGTATCTAACATTCGAGTCAGAATACACGTTCAGGCCCTTTTCTACTTTCCCACTGGAGATCTTCTCTCGGAGGGTTTGTACCTCAAGATCACCCTTCTGTGCTTCTAACACTCGGTTCACCAGTGAGGGTTATGCAACTACCGTAAACAACGTTGTAGTCTTAACGGACTCGCCAAGGTGCAAGTCAAACTCACCAAGAGCACCTAACATCTCCCATTCCCGGATGGCAATTCATGCTACACTACTAATAGACTTCCTACTCAAGGCGTCGGCCACAACATTAGCCTTCCCCGGGTGATAATGCAACTTAAAGTCATAGTCCTCTATGAAGTCCATCCATCTTCTCTGCCTCACATTCAAGTCTTTCTGTGTAAAAAGATATTTCAGACTCTTGTGATCAGAAAACACTTCAAAGTTCTCACTATACAGGTAATGCCTCCAAGTCTTCAAGGCAAAGATTACTGCCGCTAACTCTAAGTCATGAGTAGGGTAGTTCCTCTCATGACTTTTCAACTGCTGTGAGCCATAGGCTACTACCTTCCCCTTTTGCATCAAGACACAACCCAAGCCTTCTCGTGAGGCATCACAATACACTGAATAACCCAAATCCCTCTCCGGAATAATCAAGACTGGAGCAGTGGTAAGTCTAACTTTAAGCTCTTGAAATGACTTCTCACAAGTCTCACTCCAAATAAACTTAACTCTCTTCCTCGTCAGTCTAATCAATGGTGAGGCTAGCCTAGAGAAATCCTTCACAAACCGACGGTAATACCTAGCCAACCCCAAGAAACTACGGATCTCAAGGGCATTCTTAGGTTGTTCACAACCTTGCACTGCCTCTATCTTAGATGAATCTACAGTCACCCTTTCCTCAGATGCCATATGGCCTAAGAACTTAACCTCTCTTAGCCAGAATTCACATTTCCTAAACTTAGCATATAACTTGTGGGCTCTAAGCAACTCAAGTACTACTCGTAAGTGTTCTTCATGTTCCTCTTCAGAGAGTGAGTAAATCAAGACGTTGTCCACAAAGACGACCACAAAACGGTCTAGGAACTCACAGAAGATCCGGTTCATCAAATCCATAAATACAGTTGGGGCATTGGTTAGCCCAAAAGGCATCACTAGAAACTCGTAATGGTCGTACTGTGCACAGAATGCCGTCTTCGGGATATCTTCCTCCCTTACTCTCGACTGGTGATAACTCAATCTCAGGTCTATCTTAGAGAAGCAACAAGACCCTTTCAACTAATCAAATAAATCATCTATACGAAGCATTGGGTACTTGTTCTTAATGGTTACCCGGTTTAACTTCTAGTAATTAATACAAAGTCGCAACGCTCCATCTTTTCCTTTTTTTTTTAGCAAAGAGAGCCGGTGCTCCCCAAGGCAACGTACTAGGGCAAATAAAACTCTTATCTAATAACTTTTGGAGTTGAATCTTCAACTCACTCAACTTGACAGGTGCAAACTTATATGGTGCCATAGAAATCGGTGCCATACTAGGCACTAAGTCAATAGAGAACTCGATCTCTCGGTGAGGTGGTTAACTGGTAAGATCATCCGAAAAAACATCCAGGTATTCACAAGCTACCCTTGGCAACTCAACTCAGATTTCATGACATTCAGTATTCAGGAAGTTGGCAAGAAGACAACTAAGCTCACTCCGCCCACGCAGATCATACACCGGTGATAAGACTATACCAACCCGATCCCCCAAGAAATGGAAACAATCATCGCTCAAGGTACATACAGTAACCCTCTGATGGTAGCAATCTATAATAGCCCGATATGAAGACAACGAGTCCATACCCAAAATAACGTCAAAGCTAGACATATCAATCAACACAAATGCAAAATAAAGTCAGCGACCGACAACCTCTATGTCACAACCCTAACACCCCTGCCTCAAAATAACCTCGCCACCAATAGGTGACCCTACATAAATAGGGGATGCTAACTGTGCCAACTCAAACCCCAAAACCGATGCAAATGCAGACGAGATAAATGAATGGGATGCACCCGTATCAATCGACACATTAGCAACTGAATTGAAAAACAAGAAACTACCTCCCGCAACCAAAGGCACTGGTGCTATATCCGGCGTGGTAACAGCATATACGCACCCTGTAGGTCTCTGCCCAACCTGATCACCCCTCAGAGCATAAGCCGGATGTACTGACTAAGTTGAAGAGGCTCCCTGATTGGCCTTCGAGGCCTGTGCTGACTGTACAGGCTGGTGGCTTTGTGCTTGCCTCGAATCAGACGCACCGGGTGTGCCATCCAACCGTGGGCAAAATCTCTTCAAATGCCCTGCCTGCCTACACTAATAACAAGTGAGCGACTTCCCTCTCCTTTGGCTTTGGCTCTAGCTCTAAGAACGAACTGAAGATGATGTTGCTCGCTGCCCTCCTCCTCTCTGCGGGCAAGTTGGAGACTTGTGGCCCAACTGACCACACTTAAAACAAGTGAAATCTCCCTGGCCACTCCTCCCAGAACCCGAACTCAGTACTGGAAAAGTGGATCTCGACTGCAGAAACTAGGACGACTAGGGATTAAAATCCCTTTGCCTCTTGCTATCCCCCTAATTATCCTGACTCCTCCTGTAGCCCCTCATTCTCTCCTCCTCCATCTATATAATGGTTTTAAGATGGGCCGCCACCTCCACAAGGCGCCCATAATCTTTAATCATGGATCCGGCCATTCGAAACATGAGCCTGGTCCTCAACCTATTCTCAAACTCCAAGCAACGGTGGTCCTCAGTTGCCAAAAGCTCAAGTGCAAACCTAGACAAGCTAGTGAAGGTGGTCTCAAACTCGGCCACTGGTGTGTTCAATTGCACATAAGCACGTAGTCACATAAACACATACGAATATCATTTTGGATAATGGCCGTCCCGTGGCGTTGCCAGAGTTCCAGTTAGAAATGGCAGTGATCAAGTGCCATTCTAATAGGACTCCCAAGAACCTGTGGACTTGATCAACATCCTAGAAATTAAATCACATACCTATATAATCATATAAACATGTTATCACATAAGCATACAATACCTTCTAACGTCTTAGCTAAGTGAGACAAACCCATTGTGGTAATAATCACTTCCCACGTACCAAAAGTATTCAAACCCAGTACGCTCTGATGCCAAGTTGTAACGCCCCGAAAAAATTACAATATACATAAGACAACATAATCAAAATAATAAACTTTTATTAACCCGAATCGTTATACAAATGTGACATGCGATTACATTTATAAATAATTCATTTTAAATCTACAGCATGTGTTATAAGTAGTAGAGAGGAATGAAAGTTAAACAGATAATTATATGCCCAAAAGGCTTACATCTTTCTAAGTGGCTTGGTTACAACAAAAATAAGACTAGCTCAATATAAATAAAGCCCTTGGCTATACAAAAGAAACACAACAAAAGAAAGCTCTTGCTCTAAGGTTCCTCCAAGCTATTGCCTTTGGTGGAGGCATATCACAAATACCTGAAAATGATTTTTCCCAGATAGGGTGAGCCAAAGCCCAGTAGGAACAATCTAACACAATATATGAGTTTTAACAAAGGTATAAGTAAAATGTGCATTTACAAGGCCAGCGATAAAACATTCATTTTCTATATAATCATAAAATGCCAAAACTTACATCTCAGTCCCTTTTTCCTTCTTGTCAATTCAAGTTAATTCATTTCATCTTAATTCATGAGCTAGTTTCATTATCGTTCAGATGACCCATCTGAGACTACAACTTAGTGGTCCCCAAATTTACACAATTATTACACAAACACTTTAATTATGCCATTTTACGAAAATTTCGTCTGTGGGATCGGCACCCATGTATACGCGCGGTTTCGAGACTTTCACCTAAGACACACAAGCCAACTTAATTCAATGGAGTCCATCCCTTGTTTCATCCTAAATATCGAGTACATCCCCTTTCTCCTCCCAACCAATCATACATATACAATGTATTTAAAACATAGTCATATTCGATGATAACCCACAAGAGATTAGTTTTAATTCACCTAATTCTCATGCAATTTCTACAACAATCATAGTTATCCTACACCGATAGCCCAATACAGATATTGCTAAACAGATATTAAATCTCAAGATAGATAATTTATTCAAAATTTCATAGGTGAGGGGTAATGCATATCCAACTCCACCATTCACAAACATATTCATCAAATTCCACATTTTCAGTACCAATTCCATTTATTTATATAAAACAAATATTTGAAACATTTTAGGACAAACCCCCCTCTTTTCCAAATATCAACCTATAGACATTTCATTTTGACCAGCCCTAAAATTTGGACATTTTTTTTGACCACCGCATGATGAAAATTGGAATATGCCATGTTATGAATTTCTAAAAAAAAATAAAATAAAATCAAATTGACTCTTTAATCGCAAACCTCACCTATTTTGGCTAATTTATTTTATATCACTAATAGTTTATTAATTTGTAGTATGTTATAAATTTTATATATTTGTTATCTAATTTTATGTGTGTACATATTTTTAGGTATTCTTATATAAATTGATATAAATAATATATTTGAAATATGTAGAAAATAATTAAAACAAAAAGAAAAAAGAGAAATCAACAAAAACAAAGAAAAAGAAAAAAAAAAAGAGATCAAGATATGTGGGGCGGTGGATGTGTGGGGCGGTGGAAGATTTATTGTTAGAGAGAAAGAAAAGAATGAGTGGAAAATAAAGGACATCATCTTATCTTTGGCTTGGTGGAGGAGAATGAAAAAATATACACTGCACTATCTCATCTCTCTCTGGCTGGTGGATGATTAAAAAATAAAACATGGGCTGATGGCTCTCTCCCACTCTCGGCAGTGTCTGGTTTTGAAAATATAAAAAAAAACAAAACATGCATCATATAACTCTCGCTCTCTCTCTCTCTCTCTCTCTCTCTTATCTGGGGCTGGGGTTGCATTTTGAAAAGAGAGGACACGCACACACTGCCGCTCTCTTCCACACACACACGGCAGACCCATGCACACGGGCACACACCCAGCACACACATACCACATACACACATACACACAGGCATCTGCTCTCGGGCTCTCTCACTCTCTCGGCAATTTTGGGTTGGAGATGAACACGACACATGCACTCTCCCTCTCAACTACGCACTCTCTCTCTCTCTCTCTCTCTCTCTCTGGGGTTGGAGGAGCTAAAGAGAAACACACAGCACATACACATATGGGCAGCTCTCTCTTTTGGGCTGGCATGGACTATCTCTCACTCTCGGTGGAGGGAGCACCGGACACACATACATAGGGGCTCACACACACAGGTTTTCAGGAGGGGGGGAGAGGTTGACAGCCATGAAAATGTTCACAACCAAATGCATCCAGGTCTCTCTCTCTCTCTCTCTCTCTCTCTACAATTGATATAGGCACACACATGATACAGGGAGGGAGAGGAGAACCAATATAGCAAACTCACCATGATGGATTCATTCACCAAACTCTCAACCTGATCTCTCTCCCTCTCGGATAGATCACACAGATACACATGCATGAACACACAAGCTCTCTCTCGCTCTGGAGGGTAATAATCAACACACATGGGCTCTCTCTTTAGTTGAAAGAACAAAAGAACAACAACAAGTGATCCCTCTCTGGCTCTCTCGGACAGAGGCTGGCAGCAGCTCTCTCTCTCTCAAGGGATCAACACACACATTATATCTCCTCTTCTCTCCCTCTCGGCGAGGACACCGGTGTACACACACATGCATGGGCTCTCATCTTTTCTCCCTCTCGGCTATACCAGCGACATCTCTCACAGACACACACAAATATATGCCATCTTCTCTCTCTCTCTCTGATCTCTCTCTAGGTGTGCATCGGGTAGAGCATTGATCTAGAGCAAAAAACAAAGACATGCATAGACTGATATGGAGACTTGACCACAATGTGGGCTGACTGGTGGTGGTGAGATCGACCCATGAGATTCATCTCTCGTCCCACTGTCCTTACCGCTGCTGGCTGCTTCACTTACACAATGGATAGCTCAAACAGATTGTCAAACTTGAGAACTTCCCCATATCCAGGCAGACCGACGCTGCTACTCCCCCCTATAGGATGGAGTTCTTCTCTGTAAGCTCATCAATGTTGCTGTCCCTGGTGCAATAGATGAGCGAGCTATCAACACGAAACGGGTCCTTAATCCATGGGAGAGGAATGAGAATCACACTCTTTGCCTCAATTCTGCGAAGGCTATAGGCTGCACTGTGGTTAATATTGGCATACAGGACTTAATTGAAGCAAGACCGCATCTGGTAGTGTGGTTGATTTCGCAAATAATCAAGATTCAACTGTTAGCTGATCTCAATTTAAAGAAAACTCCTCAACTGGTCAGGGCCGGCCCTGAGTTCGTCGGGGCTTAAGGCGAACTTTGGAAATTGGGGCCTTTTTATATTGAAAAAAAAATTCATGAATAAAATGATAAATTACAACTTTTTTATTTGTTTGTAGCTATAACAAAATTTACTTACACATATAATCATTAAAATTATAAACAAAACAATTTAATAAAACAAAATTAGAACAAAAAATTAGGAAAAAAGTATTCAATTAAAATTGATAAAGACCTAGGTAAAAAAATTTGAGCAAAATTATCTATTCCACTAAAATCTAATAGATAAAGAAGGTAAAAATAGAAAATAAAAAAATAGGGCCCATATATTGTATGTATTATTTTTCTTGAGCCTAAACACTTTTTTTTTTTAATATATATTTTCATTTTAATAAATATGGACCAAACTACACTTATAAATAAATATGGAGTAAATCATACATGGACCCAAAAAATATTTTGGGCCCTTTAAATTGATCCTAAAACCAAAAAAAAAAACATTGAGCCTATAATATTTTACCAAATTTAGAGGCCCTATTTTTGGGCCAAATTTAGGAGTCCTATGTTATATATGTTTATATGTTTTACCAAATTTAGGGGCCCTATTGTTTTTTTTATTTATTTTATATTTTCATTTTAATAAATATGGGCCAAACACATTTATAAATAAATATGGACTAAATTATACATGGGCCCAATAAAACATTTGGAGCCCTTTAAATTGATCTTAAAACCCAAAAAAAAAAAAAAAAGGTTGGACTTATAACAAATTTTTAAATTTGGGGGCCCTATTTTTGGGCCAAAATATGGGGCCTAAGGCACAAGCCTTACCTGCCTTAGGGCAAGGCCGGCCCTGCAACTGGTGGAATTGGTGGATGGCAGCAAGGATGTTGAAGAACTCATGAGGTTACCTCCCGAGAAGGTTTTACTCAAATGGATGAATTTCCAACTGAAGAAAGCAGGCTACAAGAAACAGGTTACAAATTTTTCATCTGATCTGAAGGTGGGGCCTCCATTGTAGATGAGTTTACATGGACTGAGGCCTGCTGGATCGGATTGAAGACAAGTGGTTCTTTGCCAGTTGTTAGCTTTATGAGTGGCCGGGGGTTTCAAACGTTGGGTTTCATAATTTTGAGCTTACTTGTTGGGCTCATATTTCATTGAAGAAAAAGAGTGGAATGTGCCAGTGGGCTACTGAGTTGGGCTATTAATTGTGGGCAGTCTGTTTCCCCAAAGTACATGAAGTTCTTTATTTTATTTTTTATTTTGAGTGTTTGTGAGGATTTTTATTTTTATTTTTATTTTTATTTTTATTCACCTCCTTCGGATCTGTAATATTTAAAGTGTTGTAATAATCCCTCATCCCCGCTTCTTTCTATCACATTCTTTTATCGCTTTCCCTAACCGTACATATGTATATATTTGACATGCCATGCATATCCATACTTTGCATCCATGTTTCATGCATCTGGATTCGGCTAAGTTTGCATTTATGGATTTCATCAATTCCTACGTGATTATGTGCGCTATCACATGTTTTGCAATATTTCACATGTCATATTTTAGAAGCCGAATCTTTAGTTGCATCTCATGCATGTATTGCATTAGGATTTTGTATATAAGATCATGCATGTTTTACTAACTTTGTTTTGTAGCTGTTCGCGGGATGTTGGTCAATCTGTGAGTTTTTATGCTTTAGCATCCCATTTGTGTATGTTTTTCTTACTATGTGTTAGCATTCTACCATGAGGCTACTTGCTTATTTGATATGACTGTATGAATGACTGTGGATGAAGGCTTGTTGCTTAAATTGGAATAATTCAATAAATGTATGTTTAAGCCCACTTTGTTGAGTGGAAAATTCGCAACACTTTAAGCCCACTTGATGTGACAAAATCAAACCCTTTTCAAAACAAACATGAGATTGAATTGTTCCAATTCTTGCAAAGTTAGTCTATACTTGTATGTTTTACATAGTAAGCTTTAGGATTTGTTAAATAATCAGATTATGAACATATAAAGAAAATAAAAGTCATATCATGATTTAATAGAGGTCGATCTTTGATCGGGTGAGTGGGGATGCTCATTATTGACCTTCCCCTCTTATACCTAAGGTTCCCTGCCAAGCATCTTTGGTTACGACGAAAAGTGGCCTTGGCACGAGTCATGGGTTTCCTAATTTTTCAAAATATTAGGTGGCGACTCTGAGATCTGATGACGCAGTCCATTTCTAGCAAATGTTTTTGCAATAAAATGGATTTTCTAAAAGTTACCAAATCTGGACTCTCATCTACGTTTCACATTGCACTCGTGAGACTAGATCAAAGAGATCTCGGGAGTCTGAACTGTTTAACGCGCATGGGTACCCCCCGAGCATGTGACACAACCCAATAGCCAAAATCAACTATTTTGCCACAATATAACCTCATATTCAACCCCATAACCATTTATAGGTCATTTACTTAGAAACCCCTCTTTTGATTCTAAACCCAAACCCTAGGTCTGCTCAAAATACTCCCAAGTCCCACCATTTCGACACAACAACAAATAACTAAGTTAAAACCTATAAGAGAGTGTAGAAAATCCCTACCTCGAAGTTGGGAGTTGAGCACAACAAGGGAGAAACTCCAACGACACCGAAACCAATTTCTATTCGGATGAAAACGTAACTCTTGGAAGGCTCCAACTTCTTCTCAAAGACACTAAGGTAGAAAACCCAATGGATCTAGATTAAAAAGTAGAGAAAGAGTGAGTTTTAGAGAGAGAATGTCTCAACTTTAGGATTTTGGAGGAAACAGATCTGAAAAAGTGATGTAAAAAGTTATTTTCGTGAACTGATATCCGCACAGTCTGCTCGAGCACAAGAAATGACGCTCGAGCATCAGACACAATAAGTTGTTCCGCTCGAGCGCAAGAAGTGACACTCGAGTGCCAAGACACAATGAAAAAGACGCTCACCGCTCGAGTGCAAGAAATGATGCTCGAGTGTAGAAAACATACATCCAATAGTTTTGTAGACATTTGACCAACTGCTCGAGCGTAAGAAATGGCCGCTTGAGCTGATCCCGCTCGAGCGTAGAAAGACATGCTCGAGCGTAGAATACACTCTCCTAGTAGTTTTGCAAACCTAAAAAGGTACTGAGAGTTTGCAAAGCCCGCTCGAGTGCAAGAAGTGCTGTTCGAGCAGAGGAGCAAAAATCTGAGCAACAAGAGTTTGGAAACCAAGCAACCAACCTGTCCTAAACACAACCACAACATTCCAAAAGACAAACTTAAGGGAAAACCAAGGGAATAAGATTCTGTCATGCTCACAGCTTGCATGGCTTACTAGAAATATGTAGAAACTCATCATAATGCAAAAATTCATGAAAATTATGAAACCACATACACAAATCCCTTGCAATTTTCCAAAACAAAGTTCAAAATTCCATGTTCTTGACTAGAATGTAATGAATTAACTTTCTTTATTTTTCACACTCATGAATTTGACAACTTTGAGCTCAACATGGTAAAACTCAACAATTTAGCACATGCATGTAAAGCTTCTTCATATTCTTGACTTCTCATATCAAACTACATGCAAATGATCAAATATAAACCACGAACTCAACTCCAAATCACAATATCTTCATGTATTGAGGGTTGAATTCTTACCTAGAGGCTTCAAACACAACAATTCTTGCACTAACTTGATCAAATGAAGCTTCTCCCTCAGATTTCTTGAACTCAAATGAAGAGGTATAATGAGCTTAAAGGAGCTTATGACACAAATATATTATAGTGGCTTAATACAATAATTAGAACATTAGGCCAATTAAACACAACTTAATTAATTAATTTGAATCAATTTTTGATCAAATTTACCATATGGTTCTAAAAATTTCAATTAGTCTAATCATGTACTCAATTACTATTTCTGATGCTGTTAAGGCCTTTAATTTCAGATTCAGAATAGAAGTCATAGCAGATTTTCCTACGATCAACATATAGTTTCCAAATTGAATAGATATACTCAAATAAATCACATGACACATATCACAATTAATAAATAATACATAATTAAATAATTATAATTATGATATGTATGTTGGGGTCGTCACATCTTCAGTTTGATATTCAAACCAACAAGTAATCTAATTTCTTTGTTTTTAAATATGATTTAAGCATGTTTTCATTGTTTGATAATTGTTGGGGTATTAGTAATCATGAGTCATCATCTAGGTTATCAATCTTGCATGTTCTTACTTTGTTTTGAATGTTTTGGTTAGTTGTATACTTGTAATATGTTTAGGCTAGTTTATTCATCATATTAACATGCATATACACCGGTTAAATCGTCATATAATATTCTTCATATTTATTTTTATGTGTTAGTTGCTTTGTTTGCATTAAATTATGTTAGTAGCCTTAAATTGGGCTTAGGTTCATGTTCCTTGTGTTAGTAGCATGTTTAGGTTCATTGTATTTTGTTTAATCATATTTTGCATGGTTGGATGCTTTGTGGTGGAATTCGGGTAAGTCTCTTGACCTTATTGTCTGTTAAATAATGAAGTTGTGTGCTTTTTGTGCTCAATTGGTTGTTTTGGATGTTTTTCATGACTATTGCTTAGTTTGGGTTGAGTTTATAGCCATATGATTTGAAATCTTTATTTTAATTGGAAAATCAGGAGTTTATGGACAAGATATGACTATATTCATTTAATCCAAATTAAGTGATATTTCTTTATTCAATCATCTAGTTGATTAGGTTTAGTAAAGGATTACGGTAAATAATGAATTTTATGGAATAATTAATCATTAAATCTCATAAAACAAAAGATGAGTAGAGGCCAATTATGTGATTGGGCGAGAAGGAGTGCATTATGTAATGACTTTATCTTCTCATACCTAAGTTTGTGAACCTTGATTATTTGGTTGTGATGGACCAGTCCTATCATGACCCGAACCCACCCTCATGGATTAAGGTCATAACCGGCCAGTAATTAAGAGATTACCTACGACCTCAAACCCGATTAGATATATTTCAACAGAGTTAAGGGGCCAAAACGGAATCAACTTAAAACTTTTGTCCACAGAGCTGTGCTTACATGGCACATCATAACATTTCACATGTATTCGTTAATAATCCACATCAAAGGAAGTTAACATATAAGCTTTACACAATAGGATCATTCAAGTCATAGTTAGCCAAACCAAAAGCTTACATACAAGGTGATCCCAAGTTTTCACCAACGTAGCAAAAATTATAACAAAAGAACAAAAGGGTAAAACAAGTCTCATGCGTGAGACGTTTGGGTTGACTTCTCAAAACTTGACTCTTCGTCATATACTTCACTGAGGCTGGGTTTGGACATTTCTTGGCTCACCTACAGACACATGAATGAGAGTGAGCGAAAGCCTAGTGAATAGTATCAAATAAAGTAGATACATGAACGAAATTTGAAATAGATGAATCGGACGACCTTGGGTCCAATTCATGTTTCTGTCTAGTGTGTCAAACGACTACAAGTCCAAACGTATCAAACGGCCTCGGGCCCAATTCATTTGCATCAAACGGCCTTTGGCCCATTCATTCATGTCAAGCGGCCTTTGGCCCAATCGTTCATGTCTGACGACCTTTGGCCCAATCATTAATGTCAAACGGCCTTTGGCCCAATCATTCATGGCAAACGGCCTTTGGTCCAATCATTCATGTCAAACGGCCTTTGGCCCAATCATTCATGTCAAACGGCCTTTGGCCCAGTCAGTCATATCCAACAGCCTTTGGCCCAATCATTCATGTCAAACGACCTTTGAGCCAATCATTCGGCATGACAAATATTGTCCACCTTTCAAATTAACAAGCTTACGAAATTCAACTAGGAGTAAGTAATTGGACCATGGCATACTTCAAACCATCTTTATTAAGATATTACTTACCATGTTCTGCCGGTGGATTCGTTCTTGTGCTTGACCCTACATAATACATAACACATATATGGGTCACAAACGATTCAATCTGTTCTTAATTCATACATCCCTCTTAGGCTTCTTTATTATCCTTTGTGCTCATTTGTAATGTTTAATGCATGCCTAAGAGTGCTTAGAAATGAAAGAGAACGGAAAACAGAACACAGAACATCTTTACAAAATTTCTGAAACAGAGCTTCCCGCTCGAGCGGACCCCCATTGTCTTCAAAAGTACTGGTTGCCCTATATTCACGCTCGAGCGCGACTTCGGACGCTCAAGCTGAAGGTCAAACATGTGACTGGATGCTCAAGCGTGATTCACCCCGCTCGAGTAGACATCCATGTTTGCAAAATTGCTGGGAACTCACACTTCATGCTCGAGCGGCCAATACCCCGCTCGAGCGGACACGTCGGATTCTGGGTTTGCCAGCAGCCATTTTGAGCTTCAAACTTGCATTCAAACTAATGTAACTTGCATATTATGACTCATACTTCACATGCAAACCTTCTAACATGATACAAATGCTAAATTACAACATTTTGAAGTTCAATTCCCATGGATCAATTTCATACTCATACAATTCTTGCCAAATTCATCTCCAAAACATGTAGTTGAGTCCATAGTGTCATTTTCATGGATGCATGTCTTAAATGACTTCCAATTCAACCCAATCAACATGTCTTATACACAAACATGAGGACTCATAACAAATTGCTACATGCATGCACACATTGATCTTAATTTCATCATGATTAACATGCTTTACCTTCTAATATGCAACTATATGGCAATTCATGGTAATTATACACTTGCATGTACACACAAGCTCCATATTCATCAATTACGTCTCAAATTATGGTCTCAATTGTCATCTAACTTTGGATTCACAAAACTACAAACTTAAACTCATAAGCTTTTGCTCAATTACTCACCTAGGAGCTTCAATCCTCACAATTGTAGTTAGATCTTGGAGTTCAGCTTCCAAATTCACAAACCTTGAGCCAAAATGCAAAATTCTCCCTCTTTCTCTCTCTAGAATCGGCTCCCCTCTCCCTCTTTACAGTGATTTCAGATTTTGAGCTCACCAAAAAGAAGAGTTGAGCGTAATAAGGCCCTTATATAGTCCTTCTCTTAATCAAATTGATCAAGGTTAATAATAGAGCTTAATTCAATCAGTTTACTCGAATGATTTTGATCCGAATCAATTTCTAATTAAATTTCACCATAGGCGCTAAAAATTACGCTAATCACGACGGCGTAATCAATTTCGGCTTCCGTGGCCGATAAGGCCTTCAATTTTCAATTTCTAACAGTAAGTTGAACAGATTTTCCTACGGTGAATAGATAGAAATTCAAAATCACATATAATCATATAATTGACATTCAAAATCATATTAAACACATAATCACAATCATAATTAAGACCAATTAGCATAATACGAAACAGGGTTATCACAGTCTTCCCTCCTTTAGGAAGTTTGGTCCTCCGAACTTATTTTACCTTCGTTGGGAAACAAATATGGATAGCGTAGTCGCATTTCATCTTCTTTTTCCCATGTAGCGTCCGTCCCATAGTGTTCTTTCCATTCTACTTTCACCATCGGGATGGACTTGCTTCTCAATTGTTTCACTTGTGGGTCAACGATTCGTTTCGGCCATTCTGTGTATTCTATATTTTCATCAAGAGCTATCCGGTGATAATCAATCACATGAAGCGGATTCCGAAGATAACCCCTCAACATCGACACATAAAACACATTATGGATTTGTTCAAATCCTGGTGGCAAAGCAACTCTATAAGCAACTGGACCAAGCCTTCCTAGAATTTGGAACGACCCAATGTAACGGGGCGACAATTTCCCTTTCTTACCGAATCTTTCTTGGCCCTTCATTGGGGTCATGCGTATGAACACCTGGTCACCAACCTCATACTCGAGAGGTCTTCTTCGATCATCTGCATAATTCTTTTGCCGACTCTGAGCTATCTTGAGCCTTTGTTGAATAGTTCTGATCTTCTCAGAAGCGTCTTGTACAATTTTAGGCCCAAGTAGAGCCCTATCCCCAACCTCTGTCCAACAAATTGGTGATCTACACCTTTTACCATACAAAGCCTTGTATGGTGCCATACCGATGCTGGAGTGGAAGCTGTTATTATATGCAAACTCTGCTAGTGGCAAATAATCTTCCCAACTCCCTTGAAAATCCAAGGCACACATTCTTAGCATATCTTCCAAGGTCTGTATTGTCCGTTCTGATTACCCGTCTGTCTGTGGATGGAATGCGGTACTGAATCTTAATTCAGTTCCCATCGCCTTTTGCAAACTTTTCCACAATCTAGACACAAACTTCGGATCTCTATCCGAGACAATGGACCCTGGAACTCCATGTAAACGAACAATCTCATCAACATATATAGTAGCCAGTCTATAATCATCAAATGTAGTTCTAACAGGTAGAAAATGTGCAGATTTAGTTAGTCTATCAACTACAACCCAAATAGAATCCATACCTCGAGGAGTTCGGGGTAGACCAACAACAAAGTCCATAGTCACATGTTCCCACTTCCATTCAGGAATAGGGAGAGGTTGAAGTAGACCGTTTGGTTTTTGATGTTCAGCTTTAACTTACTGACATTGAAGGCATTTGGACACATACTCTGCAATTTCTTTCTTCATTTTGGGCCACCAATATCTTTGTTTCAAATCCCGATACATTTTGTTATTACCCGGATGCATAGCAAACACTGACTTATAAGCTTCATCTAGAATTCTTTTCTTTAGTTCCTGAATGTCTGGGATACACATCCGGTCTCGGAATCTCAATACTTCACTTTCAATGCCGAACTCTGCTTTCGGGCTTGTCTCAAATTCATTAATCACATTCTTGAGGAATTCATCCTCTTTTTGTTTCCGTTTAATCTCATCAATAATTGCTGGTTTGGCTGAAATGACGGCTATCAATCTGCCATGTGCACACAATACTACCTCAATCTCGGACTTCTCGAAATCTTGCAAGATCTCTTTTTGTTCAGTAAGCAAACAAGCCATATTCCCCATCGATTTTCTGCTCAAGGCATCAACAACTGTATTGGCTTTCCCGGAGTGATACTGAATCTCAAGATCAGTCTTTTATCAATTCAAGCCATCTCCTCTGTCGCATGTTCAACTCTTTCTGCGTAAAGAAGTATTTCAAACTCTTGTGATCTGTGTAGACTTCACATTTTGCCCTATACAAGTAATGCCGCCAGATCATTAAAGCAAACACAACTGCGGCCAATTCTAAATCATGTGTTGGGTAGTTTTTCTCATGTGGTCTCAATTGCTGAGAGGCGTAGGCAATTACCCTTCCATTCTGCATTAGTACACAACCTAAACCTTTATAAGATGCATCACTGAAAATTACAAAGTTTTCCGTACCTGATGGTAGTGTCAATATTGGTGCAGTGGTCAATCTCGTTTTCAGTTCATGAAAGGCAGATTCTCTTCCATCATTCCACTCAAACGGCTGCCCTTTGCGTGCCAGTTGGGTAAGAGGCACATCTATTTTTGAAAAGTCTTTCACGAACCTCTGATAGTACCCAGCTAAGCCCATGAAACTGCGGACTTCTGTTACGTTTGTCGGTGTAGGCCAATTCACAATTGCCTCTATTTCTGTGGGTCCACTAAAATCCCCTCCTTGTTGATAACATGCCCTAAGAAAACAACTTCATCCAACCAAAATTAACATTTCTTTAGTTTGGCAAATAGTTTCTTTTCTCTTAGTGTTTGCAAAACAGTCCTCAGATGTCGTTCATGTTCAAGTCTATTCCTTGAGTATATCAAAATATCGTCAATGAAAACTACAACAAATTCATCAAGGTAGGTCTTAAAAATTCGGTTCATTAGGTCCATAAACGCTGCAGGGGCATTAGTCACCCCAAATGGCATAACAAGAAATTCATAATGTCTATACCTTGTTCGAAACGCAGTTTTCTCAACATCCTCAGCTTTCACCTTCAATTGGTGATACCCGGATCTCAAATCATTTTTGGAAAACACTTGTGATCCCTGCAACTGGTCAAACAAATCATCAATACGAGATAAGGGATATTTATTCTTTATGGTTACCTTGTTCAGTTCTCGATAGTCGATGCACAAGCGTAGGGTTCCATCTTTCTTCTTCACAAACAACACCGGTGCACCCTATGATGAAGTACTAGATCGGATAAACCGTTTGTCAAGCAGGTCTTGCAGCTGTTCTTTCAATTTTTTCATTTTAGCAATAGCCATTCTGTACGGAGTTTTAGAAATAGGTTGGGTGCCTGGCACAATTTCAATAGTAAATTCTATCTCTCTGTCCACCAATTCCCCTGGTAGTTCATTTGGGAACACATCTGGAAACTCTCTACCAATAGGAATACTGTTCAATTCGACATTCATAGATTGTTCAGATAGCACACAACACAAATAACCCTGGCACCCCTTTCTGATTAATTTACATGCTTTCATTGCAGATATCAAATAAGGTGGAGGCACTACCCCATTACCCACAAACACAATTTCTTTCTGTTCTGTTTGTTTAAATACAACTCGTTTGGTTACACAATCAATGGTGGCACAATATTTAGTTAACCAATCCATGCCCAGAATTACTTCAAAATGCCTAAAGTTCAAGGGTAACAAGTCTACATACAAAATAGCATTCCCAATACGCATGTCACAAAATCGATATACAGATGCACACAACACAGATTCCCCGGATGGAGTACACACATATAGCAAATATGGTAATGGTTCTAGAGGTCTACTTAGTCTAGATGCAAACGTACAAGTTACGAAAGAGTGCGTTGATCCGGAGTCAATTAGTACAAAAGCATCCTAATTACATATAGAGATAGTACCTGAGACAACGGCTTCAGCATTTCGTGTATCGCCCGGAACAAGCGCAAAAACTCTCCCTTGCCTTACGGTATCTCCAGTGATAGCAGGTCTCGCAGCTGAGCTAGCAGCTATCTTTCCACTGTTCTGATTACAATCTCTGGCCATATGCCCCGTTTTACCACATTTAAAGCAAGCTCCTGACACACGATAACAAACTCCATGATGCCTTTTACTACAAATATTACACATTGGAGATGTATCTCGGGAAGAATTCGAAGTAGTTGAGGAGCCCGTATTTTGCTTCTTCGAAAATTTCCTCTTCGAAAAGAAGCCCTATCTTTTACTAACTTTCCAGTCAGTTGTTGTTTTGGCCTGCTTGGCTATGTTAGCTTCCGATATTATGGCCCGGTCCAGCACCCCAATATAGGTTTCCAGCTTGAGGACATTCACTCTCTTCAAGATATCATGGCAAAGCCCATCTTCAAAATGCCTCGCTTTCTTGTAGTTGGTGTCGACCACGTGTGGCGCAAACTTGGCCTCATATTCAGCTACTGTCATGCTGTTTTGCTTAAGTTCCATGAACTACGACACTTTCCTGTCGTGGACACATTGTGGGAAGTACTTATCATAGAAAATTTCCAGGAATTGCGCTCAACCAATGTCTTTATGATTCTCACGCATTAACATCCACCATCTTCTTGCTTCATCTTCTAGCATAAAGGTGGCTAGAAGTACTTTCTGTGTCTCCGAACAAGGAAACACTTCAAATAGCTTTTCGATGCTGAGAACCCATGCTTCGGCCTTCAGCAGATCTAATCCCCTTTCGAACTGTGGCGGTTTTATTTTCTTAAACTCTTTGGTGAGAGCTATTATTTGGTTATCGTTCTGTAAGTCTGGCATAGGTGGTGCCAGAGGTGGAGGTGGAGGTGGAGGATGTGGTTACTGCCACTGCCGTTGCCATTGTTGTTGTTGCCTCAACGTTTCTGCCATTTCCTGAATCAATCTTTCCATCCTATCCATTCTGGCAGTAGAGGATTCCTCTATCTCATCACCTCTCGTTCTCACCATCTGATTAGACTTGCATTATTCTTTATACAAAAGTTTCACAAGTATGCATATTCTAAGGAGCATACATATTCACGTAATTTATAATGCAAGTAAATCACAATCATATAACATATAATCATTCATCTTGAAACATTTAAGCACATTCTTGATGCTTTCAGATTCGTACATATCACATGAATGCATCCTAGATCTTTTCTAGATGCTAACTGCTCTATTGGACAAGTGTGTGAGTTATTAACTCGTGCTCTGATATCACTCTGTCATGACCCGTACCCGCCCCCATAGATTAAGGTCATAACCGGCTAGTAATCAAGAGATTACCTATGGCCTCAAACCCGATTAGATATATTTCAACAGAGTTAAGGGGCCAAAACGGAATCAACTTAAAACTTTTGTCCACAGAGCTGTGCTTACATGGCATATCATAACATTTCATATGTATTCGTTAATAACCCACATCAAAGGAAGTTAACATATAAGCTTTACATAACAGGATCATTCAAGTCATAGTCAGGCAAACCAAAAGCTTACATACAAGGTGATCCCAAGTTTTCACCGACGTAGCAAAAATTATAACAAAAGAACAAAAGGGTAAAACAAGTCTCATGCGTGAGACGTTCAGGTTGACTTCTCAA
Organism: Camellia japonica; assembly: GCA_030407325.1. Taxonomy (NCBI): domain Eukaryota; kingdom Viridiplantae; phylum Streptophyta; class Magnoliopsida; order Ericales; family Theaceae; genus Camellia; species Camellia japonica. The sequence goes on from JAPPVO010000010.1 coordinate 57,296,356, forward strand.
AACTTGACTCTTCGTCACATACTTCACTGAGGCTGGGTTTGGACATTTCTTGGCTCATCTACAGACACATGAATAAGAGTGAGCGAAAGCCTAGTGAATAGTATCAAATAAAGTAGATACATGAACGAAATTTGAAATAGATGAATCGGACGACCTTGGGTCCAATTCATGTTTCTGTCTAGTGTGTCAAACGACTACAAGTCCAAACGTATCAAACGGCCTCGGGCCCAATTCATTCGCATCAAACGGCCTTTGGCCCATTCATTCATGTCAAGCGGCCTTTGGCCCAATCGTTCATGTCTGACGACCTTTGGCCCAATCATTCATGTCAAACGACCTTTGGCCCAATAATTCATGTCAAACGGCCTTTGGCCCAGTCAGTCATATCCAACGGCCTTTGGCCCAATCATTCATGTCAAACGACCTTTGACCCAATCATTCGGCATGACAAATATTGTCCACCTTTCAAATTAACAAACTTACGAAATTCAAATAGGAGTAAGTAATTGGACCATGGCATACTTCAAACCATCTTTATTAAGATATTACTTACCGTGTTCTGCCGTTGGATTCGTTCTTGTGCTTGACCCTACATAATACATAACACATATATGGGTCACAAACGATTCAATCTGTTCTTAATTCATACATCTCTCTTAGGCTTCTTTATTATCCTTTTTGCTCATTTGTAATGTTTAATGCATGCCTAAGAGTGCTTAGAAATGAAAGAGAATGGAAAACAGAACACATAACATCTTTACAAAATTTCTGAAACAGAGCTTCCTGCTCGAGCGTGGCTTTCGCCGCTCGAGCGGACCCCCATTGTCTGCAAAAGTACTGGTTGCCCTATATTCACGCTCGAGCGCGACTTCGGACGCTCGAGCTGAAGGTCAAACATGTGACTGGATGCTTAATCGTGATTCTCCCCGCTCTAGCAGACGTCCATGTCTGCAAAACTGCTGGGAACTCACACTTCACGCTCGAGCGGCCAATACCCCGCTCGAGCGGACACGCCGGATTCTGGGTTTGCCAGCAGCCATTTTGAGCTTCAAACTTGCATTCAAACTAATGTAACTTGCATATTATGACTCATACTTCACATGCAAACCTTCTAACATGATACAAATGCTAAATTACAGCATTTTGAAGTTCAATTCCCATGGATCAATTTCATACTCATACAATTCTTGCCAAATTCATCTCCAAAACATGTAGTTGAGTCCATAGTCTCATTTTCATGGATGCATGTCTTATATGACTTCCAATTCAACCCAATCAACATGTCTTATACACAAACATGAGGACTCATAACAAATTGCTACATGCATGCACACATTGATCTTAATTTCATCATGATTAACATGCTTTACCTTCTAATATGCAACTATATGGCAATTCATGGTAATTATACACATGCATGTACACACAAGCTCCATATTCATCAATTTCATCTCAAATTATGGTCTCAATTGCTGTCTAACTTTGGATTCACAAAACTACAAACTTAAACTCATAAGTTTTTGCTCAATTACTAACCTAGGAGCTTCAATCCTCACAATTGTAGTTAGATCTTGGAGTTCAGCTTCCAAATTCACAAACCTTGGGCCAAAATGCAAAATTCTCCCTCTTTCTCTCTCTAAAATCGGCTCCCCTCTCCCTCTCTAGAGTCATTTCAGATTTTGAGCTCACCAAAAAGAAGAGTTGAGTGTAATAAGGCCCTTATATAGTCCTTCTCTTAATCAAATTGATTAAGGTTAATAATAGAGCTTAATTCAATCAGTTTACTTGAATGATTTTGGTCCGAATCAATTTCTAATTAAATTTCACCATAGGCTCTAAAATTTACGCTAATCACGATGGCGTAATCAATTTCAGCTTCCATGGCCGGTATGGCCTTCGATTTTAAGTTTCTAACAGTAAGTTGAACAGATTTTCCTACGGTGAACAGATAGAAATTCAAAATCACATATAATCATATAATTGACACTCAAAATCATATTAAACACATAATCACAATCATAATTAAGACCAATTAGCATAATACGAAATAGGGTTATCACAAGTCCTTTGTTTAGGTTTCATTGTTAAGGGTCTTAGTTTCCCTTAAAAATTAAGTGGTGACTCTTGAAGGCCAATTGGTATAACATAGTGTGGTAACGCGCCTGATACTTAAAAATGCACGGCGTCCACAATTGGCAACTTCACAGGGGATTAAGAGAATTTGACTTGAAAACTTTTATTTTATGAGATTAATTGGTTAATTATTCATTGCGTTGCATCATTGTGGGCTCGAAAAATTCCTTCGTTGCTTAATATCCCTAATGGATTGCCACTCGTGGGCTATGTTAATGTCAACAAGCAAGTGTCAGAGTTTGGCTATCACGTACTGTTTGATCATTCCCTTACACATCCAAGGTGGTTTCGAGAGGTATATGGATTGTCATAGTTGATGTACCCTTTGACTAAACCTACTTCTTTGTATGTAGCAAGCAATAGAACTTTCCAAATTATGACAGGAAATTTATCGAATTCAAGATTACTTGATGGGCATTTTGTATGATTTAGTGAAACCCTAGATGTACTCTCACAATTAAGACAGGGAAACCCTAACCCCCATATGCATTGGATGCAAATTATGTGCTTATGTGTTCTGTTACAATTGAAAGAGTAGAGTTTGAATTTCAGTGAATTCATTACTTTTAATTTTACAAGTAGTAATTGATTGAGGTCACCTAGTAATTAAATTTGAGTAGAGTTGTAATTCTACAAGAAGTGTTTAAACGAGAGACAGTTTCTTAAATGTTGAGTTTGAGTAGAGTTTTGGAATTACAAATGGTATCTGACTGGGAGACAGTCTCTTAGTCATTGAGTTTGGGTAGAGTTTTGGTTTTATGAACAATGTTTGGTTGAGAATTGGTTACCTACTCATTCACTCTGAATAAAACTTTAATTACCTAGTCATTCACTTTAAGTAAAACCCCAACTCCTTGAATGGAATTTGAATGGGAGATAGTTAATCATACAGTTCGAGTAGAATTATGATTCTTTGGATGACATTTGATTGGAAGATAGTTACTTAATCATCCACTTTGAGTATAACCCTAATCATCATTTAAAAAAGGGGGGAAAGGGGGGAATATTTTTAGATAGTCAAATCAAAATATTGGGAAAATCTAGTTCAAAATACAAAATCATATCAGAATCAAAATAAAAGTCCAAATTCAAAGATCGTGGTTGAATGGGTTACCAAATTTGGTAGAGAAATCAAAATTTCAGAGATTTTGTTTGAATAGGTCATTGAATTAAGAATTAGAATTGGGAGTAAAGATTGTGTCTCACCCTATTTCAAAAAGTTCCTTGATCTAATGAGATACTTTCTTTGATGCCAGGATTACCAAGTTAAATGAGTCCGGTCCAAAATACTTTTGTGCATCCTTAAATAAATAAATAAAAAAACCTAGTCTATCCATCCTAGAAAAAACCTAGAAAAAGCCCAGTCAACTCAGAAAAAGTAGCACAGAAAAAAAAGAAAAAAAAGAGTCCATCCAACACAGAAAAGCCTAGCCCATCCAACTTAGAAAAGCCTGATTCAATTAAAAAGAAAACCAAATCCAACAAATTCAGAAAAAGCCTAGGCCAGTTCTATTCACCAAGTCATGACTAATTAGCTCAGAAAAAGCCCAACTCAATTAACCCATACAACCCAATTCAGTTTAAGTGCACCAAGTTTATCCACAGCCAAACCCAACTCTACCAAGATGATAAGAATGATACGAAGACATTCAATGAACTATGGTGTGGGTGTCGTGCCTTTTTTCAGCCTAAGGCAAGCATCCCACACCGACTTGCTTTATTGACATAAAGTCACCACCTAATTTTTTAAGGGGAACTAAGAAATCTTTAACAATGAAAACTAAGTTAAGGCCCAGTCCATTGTAACCAAGAAAATTCTGAGTTCGGGAGATTAAGTACAAAAGGGGAAGGCCATTTACATAGAAGCACCCCCTTTTGCCCAATCCAAAAATTGGCCTCTACTCACTCTCTATTTTATGATTTTAGTGGTTAATTGTTCACATAAACTCATTTTAGAATTAAAAATCCTTACTAACCCAAACTATGTGATTTGAAGAAAAATGAATACCATTCATTTTAGATTGAAGAAATAAAACTATATCTTCAAAAGAGCAACGATTTTTAGAATAAAAAGTGGATTTTATCAATCCATGGCCATAAACCCAACCTAAAATAAACAATACTCAGAAAAACATTCAAAACAAACAATTTTACATACAAAGAGTATATAGACTTGGATTATTGAAAAGGACAATGCAAGGACACAAGCATATATTATGGAGATTTGAAGGACTTATCTGGATGCCCACTTTACGCTTCTTATATGCAATACATAAAAAAAAAATATGACCTAAAATATGCAACTAAACATACAAGGATGGTCCTAGGCCTGGTTAGAGGCTACTACATGATGCTTAGGCATAAAAAGGCAAATAACAAGTAAAAGGTGAAAATACTAACTATTTACATGATGATCAAACCGAGTCATGCATGCTTACTACATGACTAAAATAAGCCTAAAACATGCTGTTTTAACAAGGTAGAAAGAAATATGCGAAATAAAGCGAGAAAGTACAAAAAATGAATAAACAACATGATGCTATGATGGATTATCAACCTAGCATAGATTGACTACTAAAAACAAGCAAAGAGCTATTGAAATATAAAGTGTAGGAGGGATTTACCTTCTGGTTTTGAGAACTAAAGAGCACACGAAGAAAAATGCAAAGAAACTTAATTTTCTTGCTTGCAAGCCTCCCTCAAGCTTAGGTTTCTAATTGTATTTCAGTTCTCTAAGCCTTAGAGTGATTTTTCGTGTTTAAAGTTGCTGTGGGTAGGGTATTTTCAGAGGTAGGGCAAGAGAGGGAGAGAAGAAGGGTGTTTGGTTCTTAAACTTGCAAAAAGCTTTCAATTTCTTAACCCTCTTCAAAGAGAGGGGAAGGGACTGTATATATAGAGCTGGGGAAGCTTTTGGAACCCATCTAGGGTGTCATCGCTTCCCCCTCCACCATTCCCACAAAAAGTGCACCAAGATTGAGTTTCCAAAAGTAACTCTACGATGCTTCAATGCAAGCACGTACAGACAATGTGTGCACTCACATCTAACATTCGCACATGCATTTTTCCATGGTACACGTGTCATGTATGCATGCCCAAGTACGTGTTCCTATGCCCTTGGCTTACTCGTGGCACAAGTAAGCCCGAATTGCATTCTGATCAGTGTTTTTGATAAAATGGGTCACTAATTTTGGAAAATGCAATCAATCAAAGCACAATCCGGCTTTCCGAGGTTAAGAAGTTGGTTTTTGGCTTAAAAATAGGTCTAGGGGTAAAATGGTCATTTTTGTAAAAAGTTGGTTTTTTGGCCAAAACATGTTTATACAACACCCTTAAGCAGCTTTAAACATTCTAAAGATGAAGTAGGTACCATTTCATCATCAAGAGGCTTGCAAGCGCCTAAGTCTTAGTGTCAGTCAAAATGGGTTGTCTACATGTGGCTAACCTGACCTTCAGGGTTTCAACTCCATCATTGGCCACATCATATGTTTAGAATCTTGCACTAAGGGGTCCTTCAACTATGAGGCAAACTAGAGATGAAATAAGCTAACTCCAATTTGAAGCTATTATAAAGATTGATGATGAAACAAATGGTAGAGCTCGATTTGAGACAGTATCGAAACACACCTTAAGCCTTGGTGACACCATGTAAAATGTAAAGGAGCTTTATGCAAATCCATCTACCCATTTCTGTGATAAAGCCAAGTTGAGGACACCAAAAGTCAGAAATTGATAAGCAAAGGAGGATCTAGCTGTGACAAGAAAGAATTCAACAAAAATATCCATTCTAACTCCAATACTAGAAATACTCAACCAGTACTTGCCAATCCCTTTGCAAATACCTCTAAAATTGATATGGGCCACTCTAAAAAAAGAATCTTCCGTCCCATGTACATACCTCTACCCCGAGCTATGCAAATCCTTATAGATAAGGGCCATCTAAAAACCGTCAGCCTAAGGCCCTTATTAGACCCCCTTCCAACCAACCATGACCCTGCCAAATATTGTGCCTTCCACCAACAAGTTGGTCACGATACCAACCAATGTGCTTCTCTCTGTCATGAGATTTAGGATCTCATTGACAACAAAGTCATCACCCTACCTGAAAACTCTAATATTCCAAAGTGCTTTCCCCCTGATCACGGCAACATCAGTGCCATCCAAACCTTGCCTTTCACCAACTTTGATCCTAGCCAATACATCAAAACTGCTATTGAGCCAAACCTATTGTGGTGATCCTTGAATCCTTGGATCTTATTTCATCAAAAGCAAGAAGAAAGAAGAGTAGACTGAAAAGCCTTTCAAAGACTTGGAGGACCCCTATTTGACCTAGATGAGCTTGACCTTAGTAGTGTTGAAGCAAAATGGTGGGATCCACGTACCATCATCAACAATGATGGATGGAGTAATGAACTACAAAATCAACTAGGGGCAATTGTTGATCTTCATTTGGAGGAGTCCTCTGAATTAGGGACAATTTTTTATTTTCCTTTGGAGGAGCTTGTTGAACTAGGGGTGATTAATGAATGCACTTTGAAGGAATCTTTGGAACAAGGGACAATTATGGAATGCACCTTGGAGCGAATTTCCAAACAAGGGACAATATGGAAGAGTTTTGAAAAGGATGATACCTTGGCCAAAGAAGATGCTACAAACTATAAGGCTAACAATGTGACTCAATCCGACTGTTTTGAGTAAGCTTATTGGGTATAAATGATAATGATGCTACAAGGACGATAGAGTTGAACTTGCTGATGGACAAATGGATGCTTGTCTCAGATTCTAACCCTTTTGTGTTTGAGATAATGATAGTGCTATTTTGTTAAAATTTGAGTCGTGTCATTTAGTGATTGAGTCATGTGTTGTAGTTAGGTTTTGCTTTTTCTTATCTTCGCTTAAATCTTTGAGTCGTTTATTCTTTATTGAGTAGCATACTCTCTTGCCTTCATCATATTAATGAGAGAGAGTTGGGTTTCGATCTTTCAATTGTGCCCATAGTCATTCATGTGGGACCTAATGAAAACAAGAAAAGCTTTGATAATTCAAATAAGCAAGAGAATGGTGTAAATTTGCTAATGTGCTAATGAGAATGAAATTCTACTAATAACCGTGAGTGTTGAGAAGGATCCCTAAAATGGTCCGAACGAATTCTAAATTGTCCTCATAAGACTGCTTGAGAGCTTTCAAACAAAACTTCCAAGACGATTTTTCTATAGACTTATAAGGATGAATTCATAAATGTGCATGATGTTCTACACTATTTTGTGAGTCCTCTTCAAACTCAAGTAATTACTTTGGCAAAAACAAGGTGTTTTCAAACTTCACAGTGCATCCAAGCCTCACAAAGACAGATTTCCTCTCCGGGAAATTTCTAGTTTTACTCTCCATGATTAAAAAAAAGAAAAGAAAAGAAGATGAAAGAAAGAGAAAAAAATTATCATCGTCAAGATAAGGGTATCCATGGAACAAAATCCAATCAATTGTGAGGAATAAGAGTTTTTCCATCAACATTTGAAGGAATTGATGTGAGATATCGTTAACATATAGAGAAAGGTGATACTATATTTTGAGGATGACCAATTGTTAAGAAAGCAATTATGTTCAAGTGCACAATTTGAGAAAATAGCAAGTTCAAACCAAGAAAAAACAAGTTAGACTGCTAGGGTAAGGACAATTGTTGGTCACACTCATTAAAACTATTGTAATACTACCCTTGAAAGGCTCACCGGTTTGAAAACCTGAAAGGGTGACTTGTGCAAAACTTAGAGCATGAGAAGATGAAAAATGAAAGACTGAGAGCTTGCAGGGCCAAAAACCCCAAAAGGGCGACCTTAGCAAAAGTTAGAGCCAAAAACAAAATGTCAATACCTGAGTGAACCCTAAACCAGAACTATGTCTTGCCTGATTCTCACCTTGAGATATGTAGGCAACCTCTTCTTGAGGTTGGTGCCCATGTCCTTACCTGATTTACATCCTTAGTTTCGCAATCATTCATGAGCTACAATTACCATCATGTATTACACATCTTGTGTGGAATTAAGAGAGAACTAGGTTTGATCAATAGATCAAGCAATTTTTAGCACTTGAACTTATCGATGGTATTTCTAACTTGAGCTTGAAAGGAAATGAAATTCGATTTTTACAAAATTGAATTTCGAAAGCAATTCTTGAATAATAAGGAAACATAAGGAAAGCTAGGGTCATAATGAATGATCAATTATTTTGAGTTTTGTCTCTTTTCTTTGGCATTTGGTTTAGTTGATAGCTGTGTCTTGTCTCGTGTCATGATAATGTTGTCTTGTTGCTCTGTATCGTGGGTACGTCATCCTACTATTTCGTGTCATGGGTGTGTTGCGGTTCACATTCTTTTCAATTGCCTACATCCAGTCTTTACCATGACTCTCAAACTGCACTTAGTTTCAACTATCAGAAGATGATCAACATTGTCAGTTGCCTCAATTGAAGAATCTTTCATCTACAAGATTACATAATCTATTAGCTGTTGTGCTACCAAACTTATGCAAAATTCCTGCCAATACCATATCCTCTAGGAAACTATTTGTTTAATACGATGAAAAACACCAAAATGTGGGTATGTGTAGAAAAGAATAGTGAGATAAAAGAAAAGTGAGGTGTGAAGTGAATGAAAAATAAGGAATTTCCATCAAACCAAAAAGAGAGCAGAAATAAAGTGAAATAATGCTAAAGTACCACAATACAAATCACAATTTTCAAGACACAATGTCAACAAGTTCAACTCATTCAAAAGATGAAGTAGAACAACTCATGTTGATTCGCAATGGTGTAGACACCCTATTTTGAACAGCTCTAAGACTTGGACGATTTCTTTTGATTATCCGATGATGAAAACAAAAACATGCTATCTCACAAAATTCTTAGTGGAAATATGAAATTTCAGTTTTAATCCCAACCTTTACCTATTTTGGCCAAAATGTTTTAAACCGGTTTCAGCCTAAATTTTACATATTTGGCCGTTTATGAATTTATCGGTTAATCGTGAAATTTATCAGATATGGATTGGAAATTTTATCAATATTTGCATTATATTAACAGGAGGATAATTTGTTTACAAGATTCAAACTGTGCACAAAAACAATAAGCAAAGGAAAGATTACTTACCGTGGAGGCATCGGCGAACAAGTGCTCCATAGGCTCTCGCAGCAGAACGCCCTTGTCAATCCTAGGGATAAGACCCTCGAAGCCCAGAATACCGCAAGGGGTCAAAACATGTGTGCGTGGCTGTAGACACCCCATTTTTGACCGTCCTCAAGACTTGGACGTCATCGTTTGAACACTCGATGATCATCCATGCTTATGTTCATTTTGAGTTCTCGGAGGTCTCGGCTACACGCCTTACCTCAAGATCGCTCAACTTGTCTGTTTTGTGCTTGGTTGTGGACCAAACACCTGTGTTTTTGCTTTTGAGGGAAGAGGGTGGCTTGTTGACCATTTTCTCAACGCATCGGCCAAGGCCTGAGGCCATCGGCCCCTTTTTCTTGCCATCGGCTAAGTGTGTTGGCCGATTGAAACTTTATTTGGTCAGTCAACCATTTATTTGGTCGGTCGGCCACATTTTCTGGCCGAGGCCTTTTCTTTGCCTTTTTCAGGCATTGTGCATGCCAGCTGTACCAGCTTCTTACTATTGCACATAAACACCTACCATTACACTATCCTTGGTTGCTGAGGCACTAGAAGAGTTGATTTTAGAGTTTTTGAGTTGGTTTTGATCAGAAGGAGGTGCTGGAGTGGTGTTCTTGAAGAGGTTCTTCAAGGGTGAGAAACTATCCTCTTTATTCCCCATTCTTGCATGAGCTTTTAGCCTATCTTGCATATTGTTTTAAGCTTCGCTATAAACTGTAAAAAGTTCTGATTTTGTATGCTTAAGATGATTGTTTAAGGTCACTTTTGTGTTGGGGGTTGTCTACCTCCCCTTTGGCCTTGTTTGGCCTCATTTTGTGCCTCTTCCTTTTGGCTTTGAAACCTTTCTGGTTTCAACCTTCTCACCACTGAAATCCAGAGGATTTTCAGTGGTAGAGAAGTGGTTTTGAGGCCTTGCATAGGGGAGGGACACCCCTCTCTCCTTAGGTATCATTTGCTTGCCTTAGTGGCTCATAATGGTAGCGTATTTACTTAGTTTGTTTTAACTCCATTTTAGCAAATATTTGGTGTTGTTTGGTCATGTTGTACCTCTGATTCATGTTGGTTTGATGGCCTCATGCATACACCATACACTTGTCTTGCAATCCTCTTATTTGCCATAACATGTATCTTGCATTTGGACTAGCATGCTTGCATATTTTGACTCGACCCAAAGGAACTTTTAGTCATATTTCAGCATGTTAAAGCTCTGATTGGTGTCGTTTTGATCATATATGTCGTGTTTTGTATAGCCTTAGTTCATCCTAGCTTGTTAGCTTTGGAGGCCTAAGTCGCATGATTGCATTACTTGGCTCATTTTCATGATTTGGAAACATTCCACTTGAGATTTCAGTCCATACAATGTGGCCATGCATTCACATTCATAACATTTTCCATGCATTAGAGGGTTCATGTTTCATGCTTCAAGATTGGGCCATTGTGCATGCCTTTATGCTTAGACTATTTAGACACCATCTAAGTGGGTTTTTGAGCTTGTTTCAACATGTCATAACTCTGTTTTCCATTGCTCAAATCATGCCATGTTTGGTTGTGTTAGGCGTAGCATAATACCTCTTTAATAGCATTGTATGCCCCATTATTTTGGCATTGCATTCTAGCTTGTTTTGGCTAGCTTTGAGCTCACTTTTGGTCTTGTTTGGACCTGCCTCGGGGCTGTTTTGGGTCCCCTTGGCCCTTTGGGGCTCGCTTCACATAGCCATGGCTTGAGCCCCTTGACTAGTCTCAAGTTTTAAGCTCCTTTGTATGCTTTACTTGCATGGCTTGGTTGATTTGGCATCATCCCTTGCATATTTTCAGAGCTTATCATGCTTGTTATTTGTCTATACTTGTCTCTTTTAAATGTGCTTAAGAGTAGACCCTTTTGTGCCTAAGTGTTGAACCTTTACATGCGCATGTTTGGGTGTGTTTTGTCCATCATTTCTTGGCACTTTGGCCAATGATTGTGGCATGGCTGAGGTCTGTCCTTTTGGTTTAAGTCCATTGAGCATGTTTGCTTTCATGATATTTGCATGCTTTGCATTTACATGGTCCATTACCATTGCATACTTGCTCCAAGATGTATTATTGCATGCTTCCTCCATTGTATTGGTGATTGCATGTTTGGGCTGTTTGCATGATCCTTGACATGCTCATGTTACATTGACTTAGCTTGTATGCTTAGGTTGATTGCATTGGGTTGCATTGCTTATGTTTCACTACATTAGTTGCATTGCTTTGAACTGCATTTGGACATACATGCATTGCACTTTGTTTGGTTTGGGGTGTCAAAAAAAACATGAGAAACGAGGGACGTTCGTACTTGAAGTGACGAAATGTCCCTCGATTCTTAGTCGCCAACGCTCTTGATCCAAGCATGATAGAGTTCTAGGCATTCGTTTGCTTTGTTGTGTTCATTCTACATTAATTTGCACATTTGGCACCTTTGGCCATCATGCATCGAAATGCGTGATTGGTGGCCCAAGGGTCAAGAGCCATACTCCCTTGAGTTCATAGCATGATAGGGAGGGTGGTCGTGCACACATTGTCTTGTAAATTCCTTGCCATGCACTGTCTATCCTCTGCTGCAGGAAAAACAGAATTCTGTAGGAAGGGATGGCCGGTCGGCCACATTCAGTGCCGGCCGGCTAATAATATCTGGCCGAGATCCCTTCTTCTGGTCAATGACCATATTTCCATGGCCGGTGGTCCTATCATTTGGCCGGTGGCATCACACAATGCTTAGGGAGTGGTTCAGAAGCAGCTTTGGGACTTGTGCAGTTTTCAGAGGCATAAAACAGTGCAAACAGAGGCAACATGTGGCATGGCAACGGGTTTCCGGCAAGGCGAATCGAGCATGCATCATCCAACCATTTCGAGGCGGAGCTGCGGCAGCCTCTTTAATGTCATACTTATATTGTTTTGTAATTAATTTGTTAATTAATTAAGGGTTTTGTAATATTTAATTAGCTAGGTAGTTGATTAATTATTCGGTTTGTATTATTTATTCGGACCCTCCATCGAGAGGGCGAGTTTTGTAATAAGTGTGCGTGCGTGTGTGAATGTCTTCCAACCCCACGTCTTTCTCCGTTTTACTTACCTGCTTTTAATGGTTAGTTTTAGGTCATGTTTCAATTAGCATATTTATGTCAGCATGTTTGCATACATTTATTCGTATTGCACGCACCGGGCTCGGCGCATCATACTAATTGCATAGTATTTCAAATTCCAACTTGAATACGTATATCGAGTTGTCGCATTTCACATGCCATTATTAGATTAGCCGAGCATATTCTAGTTGCATTTTGCATGCGTTGCATTAGCCATCTTAACATGGACTAGGATCATGCATGATTTCTAACTAGTTCCTTGTTTTGGCTCAGAGTACACTGTGAGTGTTTATGCTTTATCATCTTGCATGTGTGTAAGTGTTAACATGACAGCATGCTTGCCATGAAGCTAATTGCTTATGTGATATAACTGCCTGAATGCCTGTGGGTGAAGGTTGGATTGCTTGAATTGGGATAATTCATCGAAATCCGTGATTTAGCCTACTTGCGAGTAGCAAAATTCAAATCCATTTCCAAACAAACGGATATGCGATGCTTTGTTCCAAGTTAGGCGATCTAGTCTATACTTGTTTTGCTGTGCGCATCATGTAGTAAGGATTAACTAATTAATCGGGATAAGAACGCATGTGTGGTCAAAAACGAGATATCATGTTTAGTAGTGGCTGATCTTTGATCGGGCGAGCGGGGGTGCTCATAGCTGACCTTCCCCAATCGTACCCAAGTTCCCGAGCCGAGGCAACTTTGGTGATGACGGACACGTGGCCTTGGGCAACGAGTCAGGGTTTCCTAAATTCCCCCAAAATAAAATATTTAGGTGGTGACTCTGTATCTGGCAAAGCAGTCCATGTTTGGCACTTCTTTCTTAAAAATCAGTTTTCCAAAATGATTTTCCGGATTTGGACTCTTTGGTGATTTATCAATCTCGCATTACACTTTGCGAGATCAGATTAAGAACCGTAACACATTGAGTCCGAACTGTAGTAGCAAAGCCCGAGGGCGCATCTACAGTTTCTGGCGACTCCGCTGGGGATTTAGAGAACTTGACTCGAACTCATGATATCTTGTTTTAATTACACTTATGTGTTTCTTTGCATTGCATTTGTATTGGTGCGCCTAGGACACCGTGTTTGCCGTATGCTATTCCTGAACGGTTTGCTGGAGGCTCGCTTTGAGAAGCGTGCCATAAGGCTGACCGGTTGCGGGCTCTGTCATGACGGGAACACAAACCCCGGTTTTACCGGGGCACCCTTTTTGACCATTCGACCTAGTGCATATTCGGAATCCATAGTGACCATTCCAAACTAGGACAGGTTGCTACCCGATTATAGTTTGTTGAAACCGCTGTGTGCGTAGTGAAACCCTAGCACCTGACAAAATAGGACAGGGAAACCCTCCCCCAACATAGGGGTGTTTTGGCTCTCATTTGCTTGCTATGTGCTTTTAGAGTTGACCTCTACAGGGTATGCACGCATTAGTCTGCAAGTTTGGGTGTCAGGCCTGCGGGCATCAGTATCAGTACTTTGAGAATTCGTTATATCTGCGGTATCAATTCATATTTGGGGGCAGTAATTTGGGAACAGTGATCAGTGGTTAAGAGCAGTCCATTCGGCTTATATTTGCCAACTCTGTGTTGTCTTTATTTAAGCTGTTATGCTGCCCGTTTTTCTGTTCATTATTTCCTTATTACGCTTTATTTATCTTTTGCTAGGTAGTTTAGCACAATTGATTCCGACCAGATAGATATCCCCCAAGCACTCTAGACTAGAGGTCGCAGACTCCATCGATCTGAGGATCTGGTAGACGGACAACCAGTGTTCCATTCTTTACCCCTGGTTACTAGACGGATGGCAGTTAGGCAGAGGATATCAGTTCAGAGGGCCTTGTCTACCCCACCTGAGTATAGTAGGGATCAGAGTTCTGTTTCTCCCACAGAGAGGGAACATACCTGTAGTTCAGCTGGATCAGGGCAGTATGGCATGGATCGAAGAAATGATGCGTCAGCTCCAGGAGAGCATGAAAACCATGCAGCAAGACGCTGCTCGTCAAGCAGAATTTGCCAAACAGCAGGCTGAGATCATGGCCCAACAGGCAGAACTAATCACTAGACTACAACAACAAGCTGGGGCATCCGCTTCGCACCAAGCTCCTCCCCCACCAAGGGTTGTAACACCCGGGGAAACACCAAATGTCCAAGAAGATACGGACATTCCGACCGGTCGGCTCCGCCCTCAATTCTACCCCAGCTATCCAAAACACCTACCAACCTACCGGATTCTCCCTTTGAGTTCGAGGTGGACCCCACGGCATTAAAGGTGAGCAAGCTTGAAAAGCTGCTCAAGAAATCTCATGGTGTCAAGACCATTCCAGATATCGAAGATGGGTACACCGACGCAGCCGTGACGCTGCCGGACCGGTTTAAGATGCCTCACGTTGACCGTTTTGACGGATCCGGCGATCCTATGGTGCATTTACGGTTGTTTTCGGATATACTAAGGCCAATGGGCCTCTCCAGATTGCAGAAGCTGTCTTTGTTTGGCCGGACCTTGTCAGGAGTAGTGGCCATCTGGTATGCAAAGTTGAAAGATTTCGTCAAGAGGAACTGGGAGGAGATGGCCGAGGCCTTCATAGCTCAATACTCCTATAATACACAGATCGAGGTCACAATTCGTGATCTTGAGACCACCAGGCAAGAACCGAAGGAGAGCTTCTCCGATTTTGTGACCTGGTGGAGGGCCAAGGCCTCGATGATGACCATCAGGCCTGTTGACAAAGATCAGATTCGGATGGTTGTGCGCAACCTTCAGCCCAAGCCTATGCAGAAGATGATCATTCTCCCCCTCCCCACCTTTGCGGATTTACATGAGATAGGGGTGCAAATCGAAGACGCTATGAAGCAGGGCCTCATTGATAATGAGAGAGAACAGCCCAAGAGAACGTTCAACCGCAGTACGAATGCAGGCACAAGCAGTGCTGCAGCTGCTAGATCTTCAGATGTAAGTATGGTTACCACCACCAATACCCCAAGAGCCCTTGTAGCTACGCCATTCACCGGTGCGTCTGGTAGTAGCTCGCAAGCAGCCAGATACGCACCCAAAGGCCAAAGAGCCTTTACTTCATTATTTATGCCCCTGTCCAAAGCTTTGGGGGTTTTAATCAGAAAAGGGCACTTGAAGCCCCTAGAGCCGCGGCCATTGCCAGAAAAACTTCCCCCCTCCCATAACCTGGCGAAGTACTGTGCGTTTCACCAACATCATGGTCATGATACCGACCAATGCTATAGATTGCGTCACGAGATTCAGGATCTCATCAACAACAGGGTGATCGTGCCTCCGGAGAAACCGAATGTCACAACCAACCCTCTCCCACCACATAACCAAGCTCCACCTCCCAAACATATCAATATGATCCAAACTGGGGTTGAGTCATACGACCCTAGTATATATATCACCCCTTCTCACCTACCCAAGCCGGAGGTGTTCATTCCTGACAGCATTGACTTGTGCGTGTTGGACATCTCCCAAACCCAGCCTGAAAAGGTAGTGGTAGTTGTCGAAGATAGAAGTGGGTCGACTGCGGAGGCAGATGAGAATGCAAATACAGAGCCTGAGGGGTCTGCAAACTTCGTGTACAACCCAAGCTATTACATTACATCAACAGGACAGGCTAGGCCGAATGTGGAATTGCCAAGGATGGATTCAATCAGGGGCTAGATGACTTAGCAGATCTGAAGGAAGACATCGCGAACCTTCAATTCTTCAACGAACAAGACTCGGAAGACGTGACAGTCAACTAGTTTGATTAGGATAGAGCAGCGGAGTCTACTGGGTGGCTTGACGACCAATCAGATGTTGTTGAACAACCTTAGGTAGAACAGGGTCCGTCAGAGACGAGGACATCAACTGTGGCTGGAAGGGCCGGGAATCCGGATGCAACACCGGAGAGCGCCGGTGTTGAGAATTTCGCTCGGGATCCAGGCAATTTGAATATAGGAGATGTTGAACAGCAAGCTGCACTGAAACAGTTTGAGCGAGAAAGAATTGAAGATTCTGAGAGGGTTAGAAAGGCCAAGGCCCCTGCGGGGACAGAACGTGCTGTGTGCACAGGAGCAGAGCATGCTACTGGCATGGGGACGGAAGGTGCTATGGATACAAGAATCGTTGTGACGGAGCTGGACAGGTGTCTGTCGGCTGCCAATGGCATGTGGTGGGAGGATGACAATCTATGTCTTGCCCACACAGATGAGGACTGGGGGAGTAACCAGCCGGATGATACCTGGTACATTGGCGAAGTTGATCACATGACTAGGAGCGGGCGGTATTTCAAACCCCCACACCTAGATCAACCAGAGGCGTCCGGGAAGGACAGGGAGGCAGACAAGCAGAAAGAAAAGCTACTCGAAGAAGAGGCTGTGCTAAAACAACTGAAGAAAATACAAGCAGACATCTCCATCTGGGGACTGCTGATGGCTTCAAGGGTACATAGACAAGCTGTCCTATCGGTAATGGACAAAGCCAAACTCTCAACAGATACCACACCTGAGCAGCTGGTAGGATTGGTCTTCCCGGGAGGAGCTTCCCCGACGTTGACCTTTTCTGACAAGGAACTGCCGCTTGAGGGCGCAAACCATAACAAACCGCTCTACATCTCTGTGGAGTGTAGAGACAAGTGGATACCGGTAGTTCTTGTCGACACAGGATCCGCCATTAACGTGTGCCCATCGTGGACAGCTTATGCAATCGGGTTGAAGCCCGCGGACTTTGAGCCAACTGCCCAGGTGATCCGGGCATATGACAATACAAGCAGAGAGGTGATGGGGACCGTGAGGATTCACACTAAGGTTGGTCTGGGACAACACGATATTGATTTTCATGTCTTAGACGTCTCCGCGACCTTTAATCTACTCTTGGGGCGGCCATGGTTGTACCAGGTAAAGGCGGTCTCTTCCACCTTGCATCAGATGTTGAAATACCCCCACGGAAAGGGGGTGGCTATTGTTTTTGGGAATTCGTCAATCCATCCGCCACTGGAAGTGTCTACACCGGTTCTGGAAATCGAGCATGGCACAGAGGATGTGTTCCTGTTAGGATTTACGTTAGCCGAGGCCCGGGTCGTTCAGAACATCTTAGCCGTTGATGAAGGGTTATATGTCAGCGCGCAGTCTGTGTACCTCATGAACAAACTCCAGCATATCCCCGGGATGGGACTAGGAAAAAGTGGCCGGAAGGGCATTGCAATATCGGCCGAAGTGCCGCACAACCCGCATACCTTTGGTTTAGGCTACTTGCCCACCAAAGAGGACTGGGTGAGGAAAGGCAAAGAAATGGCTGGGAGAGCCAGGGCCAAGCAGACCGGGAGGCATTTTGACTTGATGCATCGGCCTATCCAAGGCACCCTGAACGGACGTTTCGTCCGGGAGGGGGAAGACTTTCCATTCTCTGGCTTCCTAGAGCCATGGTTGAACGCAGAGAAGCGTCGCTTGCCAGGATTTGAGATCTTCTTTGACCTGCAGTTATCCGGGGATGATGTTGCCGAGGAGCAGACAGATCCATCAGTTGAGGTTGAGCAGTGTAAGGAAGTGGATTCCGAGAGCACCGAGATTGAAATGGGGGTAGCGCTGGCTTGTCTACTATCAGATCCTCCGATCGTACATGAATGCTTGGGGGATGATCTCTCAGTGTCTATGATTGGGAATGGAGTGGCCGCGAGCCCATCTTTGAACATTTTGGATGCATCCATCGCACCCTCCCTCGTCTGGCAGTATGAGAAGGGATTCTTATCGAGCAGCACCGGGTCAGGTAGTGAGCCGGAATCTGATTCTACCAAATCTGTAGGGTCGGAATCAGGTTCCATCTCGTCTGAGTTTGAGTCCGGTATTCCTGGGGGTGACAACCCGGATGCCACAGTCCTGTTAGGTCGTCTTTTTCTTTTTCCTTTGAGTCTGTTGTAACAGAGGAATCAGGTGACTTGGAAGTGATTAATGAGAATGGAGTGGCTGTGGCTTTTGAGTATTTTTCTGTGCCTTTGATTTATTGCATTAATTCAGACTTTCAAAACTTCGATGAAAACGACGAGGAAGAAATTCCTCCGATTTTGAGATATTTGCTAGAACAAGAGCAGGAGAGGTTTGTAAAACCGCTGGTTGATGAAATCATCCAAATTAATGTTGGTACTGAGAAGGACCTGCGGCTGGTCCAGATCGAGTCCACATTGTCTTCGGAGGAACGCGAGCGCTTAGTTGCTTTGTTAAAGATTTCAAAGATGTTTTCGCGTGGTCCTACGAAGACATGCCTGGAATCGATCCTGAGATTGTACAGCACCGGATCCCTCTTGACCCAGAGGCCCGACCTGTTAAGCAGAAGCTCAGAAGGATCTGCCCCGACTGGGCCATCAAGATCAAAGAAGAGGTCACCAGGCAAATTGACGCAGGGTTCCTGCTGGTATCTGAATACCCAACTTGGTTGGCCAACATCGTTCCAGTGCCGAAGAAGGATGGTAGAATCCGGGTATGTGTGGATTTCAGAGATTTGAATAAAGCCAGTCCGAAGGACGACTTTCCTTTGCAGCATATTGATGAGTTAGTGGACTTCACTGCGGGGCATGCATTGCTTTCGTTCATGGATGGCTTTTCAGGCTACAACCAGATTGTAATGGCACCTGAAGACCGGGAGAAGACTGCTTTTACCACCCCGTAGGGGACCTACTGTTACAAAGTGATGCCGTTTGGGCTGAAGAATGCTGGAGCTACGTATCAACGGGCCGCGACCACGATATTACATGACATGATCCACAAAGAGGTTGAGGTGTACGTGGACGACATGATTGTTAAGTCCAAAGAGAGGGCCACTACACCGCCTTGTAAAAGTTCTTCCAAAGGATCAGAGAATTTCGGTTGCGGCTGAATCCTCAGAAATGTACGTTCGGTGTTACAGTAAGGAAAATGCTGGGGTTCTTGATTACACAGAGAGGTATCGAAGTTGACCCTTCCAAAATCAAGGCCATCTTAGAAATGCCACCACCGAGGATTGAAAAGGAGGTGCGAGGCTTTCTGGGTAAAGTGCAATTCATAAGACGGTTTATTGCTAAATTAACCTTGACTTGTGAACCACTCTTTGGTCTCCTAAAGAAAGGAACAAAGTTCCAATGGAACGGCCGATGCCAAGCTACTTTTGAACAGATCAAGCAATACTTACAGAACCCACCCGTGTTGTCACCGCCTGAGCCGGGGAAACCGTTGATTTTGTACCTTTCAGTGACTGAAACTACAATGGGTTGCATGCTTGCACAGGAGTCCGAGGACAAAGTGGAAAAAGCTATCTATTACCTGAGCAAGAAGATGTTGGAATACGAGACTCGCTACACTCCACTCGAGAAGGCTTGTTTGGCCTTGGTATGGGCTACCAGGAAGCTGCGGCACCACCTGTTAGCTCACTCTGTAATGTTGGTTTCAAGACTAGATCCCATCAAATACCTCTTCGAGAAACCGGCACTTACGGGTAGGCTAGCTCTTTGGTTGCTTTTGCTTTCCGAATTTGATCTGAAGTATGTGACTCACAAGTCGGGAAAGGGGAGAGCGGTAGCAGAGTTCTTAGTCGATCACCCAGTTGAAGGGGATGAAGCAGTTGAGTACCTATTCCCAGACGAGGCTATTTTGCATATCGAAGATGAGACTTGGACGATGTACTTTGACGGAGCGTCAAACCAATACAGGTATGGGATATGGGTGTTGCTGATAGCACCCGACAATTCCCGTATCCCTCTAGCATTCAAACTCTGATTCAAAGTCTCGAACAACGAAGCAGAGTATGAGGCATGCATTGCCAGTTTAGAAGCAGCCCTAGAACTAGGGGCAAGACGGTTGGACGTCATCGGGGACTCGAACCTGGTTGTATCTCAAGCTAAAGGAGATTGGAAAGTCAAAGAAGAAAAAATGAGAACCTATCATCAGACCTTGGACTTGCTAATTCCTCGGTTTGAGAAGCTGAACTTCGCTCATCTACTAAGAGAGAACAACAGGTTCGCAGATTCACTAGCAACTCTATCTTCCATGATAGACATCCCTTTTGGAGTCCGGATGCGTCCGATCATCATTGACCAGAAATTTATGCCGGCTTATGAGCTAATTGCTGCCATAGGTGAGGTTCAAGATGAGAATCCCTAGTATCACGATGTATGGAACTTCCTAAAGGAAGAAGCATATCCAGCAGGGGCAAATGCCAAGGATAAAAGGGCAATCAAAAGAATGGCTGCTCAGTTCATCATCTGCGGGGGTAGACTGTACAAGAGAGGTCATCTGGGAATGCATAAACTGTGTGTTGATGCCGAAGAGTCGAAGCGCCTGATGGAGGCCATCCACGGGGGAGAGTGCGGAGCGCACATAAATGGGGTGATGCTAGCCCGGAAAATTCTTAGGCAAGGTTACTACTGGTCCACCATGGAGGAGGATTACATTGGCTTTGTCCGGCGATGCCACAAATGTCAGATCCATGCGAACCGCATGAACATCCCGCCGTCAAAGCTGTACAATATGACTTCGCCATGGCCATTTTCAGTCTGGGGGATCGATGTGATCGGGGCTATCACTCTGAAGGGATCCAATGGGCATGAGTTCATTCTGGTCGCAATAGACTATTTCACAAAGTGGGTTGAGGCCCAATCTTATGCGGTATTGAAGGCGTCGTACGTTGCAAAATTCATCAAGAACAACATCATCTGCCGCTATGGGGTCCCGAACGAGATTATTTCAGATAATGGTTCCCACTTCAAGAAGGAAGTGATCGACTTGTTGGAGAAATACAACGTGGCTTTTCATAAGTCATCTACATATCGGCCGCAAACCAACGGAGCAGTTGAGGCCGCCAACAAGAACATCAAGCGTATTCTGCAGAAGATGGTGGAAACCTACCGGGACTGGCCAGATAAGCTGCCATTTGCTCTGTGGGGCTACCGGACTTCAATTAGAACTTCTACTGGAGCGACTCCGTATTCGTTGGTCTATGGGATGGAGGCCGTTCTACCTATCGAAATTGAAGTTCTGTCATTCTGAGTGCTGGCTAAGTGTCAGATAGCTGAGGCAGATTAGCAGCAGAGCAGATTCGAGGAACTCATGCTCTTTGATGAGAGAAGGCTAAAAGCACTGTACCATGTTCAGGGTTATCAATGACGAAGTGCCAGGGCTTTCAACAAGAAAGTTAAGTCCAGGAATTTGAAAGAAGGAGATTTGGTGCTCAAGGACAATCGAGCTCCCATTCATGACCCTAGGGGCAAGTTCAGACCTAATTGGACTGGTCCTTACATCATCAAGTCTATCTGGTCCGGTGGAGCTGTCATTATGATGGTCCTAGATGGCCTAGAGTTCTCCTAACCGATCAACATGGACAAGTTGAAGAGCGCAAAAGGAGAGAGTTAATGCACGAGTGAACCCAAGCTGAACTACGTAAGGCTTGATTCCCATCTTTGGGATACGTAGGCAACTTCATTTTGAAGTCCAGCCATAAACACTTCCCCGATCAACTTTGTCCATATAATCGCCTTGGTCATCTTTGTCTATTCAGCATTCAAGAGCTCGGTCGTGATCGCCAGTGCAGTGCTACTCAGACCAGGGGCAACTTTCCAGTTGCTGGGATCCAGGGTTGTCCATCTCAGTGACAAATCTCAGGCGTGACCAGTTCTGATCCATATCGAAAATAGTTTTGAAAAGCTTTAATAAAAGTTGATTTTGTTCAAATTAATCTTTTTACAACTTAGACCATTTTTGAACCAAACGGAAAATTTTCAGTACCACAACCTTCAATTTCATTGATTTCAATACAGAGTTCTTCTACTCTTGAATACAAAATCGAAGTTGCTTTTCATTACATTCATAAAGAAAACTTGAAAGTTCTGATTAAAGCAAATAAATCCGGGGCGTAGTCAGGTGTTCCTCCGCCCTCTCCCAGAGCTGGTCGAAGCCTCTGATGCCAAGCTGGGCCCGATCTGTGCCTCTTCATTGAGCCAATCTAAACACTCATCGGAGAGGATGTAGCTGAAGGTAAGGGTGGGGGCCAGAAGTTCTCTCGTTCTCTATGCCGTGACATACCGAGCTAGCTGCGCGCCTCAGACCGGAAATGTAGCGGGGTGCTCAATCTCCTCCTCTGGGCAAGTCTGATCATGTCCGAACTAGCGCCGAAACCGGAACGGAAAGTAAAACACACAGTGTGTCAGGCCAATCAACTAGATCCCGGGCTAACGGGTCATGCTATAGCTGATTGCCGGTAAATTGAGCCAAGGGCAGCGCCAAGCAATGTGATCCACAGACAAATTGCACATCCAGTTGTACCACCATCCTTCATCCGGAGCATCGACTAGACGTCGTCGGGAGAAATAGTTGCGAGCTGAATATGCCGGACACTAGTCCACAACTCTCAACTTGTCCATCAACCACACCTGGGGAGGGATGAAAAATGAGAGAATAAAGAATAGAGAGGTGTACGTTGAGAGAAAAGTGAGCAAAAGGGTTTTGAGATAAAAATCGAGCCTGAGGGCCGAGTGATGCAAGCAATATATATATGTGAGACGGGGTGGGAAACAATACCTGCAATAGTAGTGGACTCCCCGCAAACCTAGCCGTCTCCCGATGATGAAAAGCATCCAAGCCCATCAATGTCTCGGCCAATGTCATGGCAATGCAGCTTTTGCCCTCTTTCAAGCCCTCGGCAACCTCAATCAGACGAGTGCTAAACCCGCCATAGCCTGGGGCGAGTAAGAAATGAGATAGCATGCATAAACAAAGCGCGTGTCGCCGATGACCTTGCCAATGACGATCGCCACAATCACCGGCATCAGAAAACTGACAAACCAAGCTCGGAATGTCCAGCTCTCCATCATGAATCAATGACCGAGCGTCATGCAAAGTAAGGCCGCACATCCTTCCTAGCGCTTGGACATGGCCAAACCAGAATTAAGGCAAGATTTCTTCATCGCGCTCGGATTCCATTAAAGCTTGGAAATCCTCGAGGGTGGGACACACCTCTTGGCCGCCAAAGCTAAAGATGTGTGTCACCGGATTCCAAAACCTTGCCGCGGCATAGAGGATCGGAAAACATAGTGGGGTGCGACCCAAAGTGAATAGTATGTTTATGCCAAAGCCCCAGAAATTTAGCTTTTCCGAGCCATCCAAGTTGGCAATCCAAGTTGTGAGATTTTGGGTAAGAAACTCTTCCATTTGGTGCAAATCAGTGTTGAAATGAGGAAAACTACGAAGCTGGGGCTTTTGTAGAAGATAAGGTGTTGAGTGGAAGACAGGTGTCAATATTCTGGAGGTCCTTGCCATTTTTGGCCGGTCGACCAAAAATATAGCCGACCGACCAGCTGTTTTGGCCGATCGGCTAAAATCCTGGCCGATGGCCATTTATTGTGGCCGGTGATATCTCCCTGTGGCCGATGGCCTCTCATCTTGTTCTCTGAGTCGATCATATGTTGAACATGTTGAAAATTTATGACTGGCACCACTTCCAATGCCTTCTGGTGATGATCTTTGCGGAGTCGCGCCTGTTACGTCGATTTGTTTATCGAGTTGTTGTACATCTGCTTATCGAGTTGTATGTTACATTCTTTAAGTCTTTGCTTTGCTTATCGAGTTGTATTTACAGTTGGTTAGCCGATCGAGTTCTTTGTTTTGATTATCTAGTTGTCTGTCGTTACTCGGTTCACTACCTGATTATTACGAGGCAAGTGCTTACTTTTCAAACAATGGTTCAAATCTCATTTACATTGTTTACATGCGATGCAATGCGATGCGATCTACAAATGTAACACTTTTTGAACAAAATAGTTGTTTCATTTCCATTATATCTTTTGCAAAAAGTACATAGTTTTGAGGAAAATAAAACCTGCCTGAGGCAGTATAATGTGCTTAAACTACCAGTAAAAAGGAAAGTAAAGCAAAAAGGGGGGAAAAGCAGCAGAATGTCTGGATCAATACCGGTGGCCTCCCCTTGTGGTCGATGCACCTCCCACACCCTTGTTTTGGTTAGTTATGTGATTTGGCACCTTCATTACTCAAGACAGTGCAAGAAAGTGCACTTTTGAACCTTAACCGGCCTTCGTGTTGACCTCGAGCCGTGTCTTCTATGTGCGATGCCTGGTGCGCGCAAGGAGTATCCTTTTGTATCTTGCAAGTTCCGCAAATCGCTTTAAGCTTGTTGTATTACGTCGCTTTGTTTTGACTGTAATAAGCCTGCTCGTTACGCGTCTTGCATTGAACGATGCCTCGTCTTGTTTTGAAGTTGCATCTCAACATCACGAATAACATGCCTTTACCATGCTTCCGTTGAATATGCACCTTTCTCCCCTCCTAGCATTGTTACACACATTGCATGCGTTAGCGCGCATGCTTTACTTACATGTGTTTATGCACCCTTTTTGCATTGTTACACACATTGCATGCGTTAGCGCATATGCTCTACTTACATGTGTTTATGCACCCTTTTTGCATTGTTACACACATTGCATGCGTTAACACGTATGCTTTACTTACATGTGTTTATGCACCCTTTTTGCATTATTACACACATTGCATGCGTTTTCACGTGTGCTTTACTTACATATGTTTATGCACCATTTTTGCATTGTTACGCACATTGCATGCGTTAGCACGTACGCTTTACTTACATGTGTTTATGTACCCTTTTTGCATTGTTACACACATTGTATGCGTTAGCGCGTACATGTGTTTATGCACTCTTTTTGTATTGTTACACACATTGCATGCGTTATCGCGTATGCTTTACTTACATGTGTTTATGCACCCTTTTTGCATTGTTACACACATTGCATGCGTTAGCGCGTATGCTTTACTTACATGTGTTTATGCACCCTTTTTGCATTGTTACACACATTGCATGCGTTAGCGCGTATGCTTTACTTATATGTGTTTATGCACCATTTTTGCATTATTACACACATTGCATGCGTTTTCGCGTGTGCTTTACTTACATGTGTTTATGCACCCTTTTTGCATTGTTACGCACATTGCATGCGTTAGCGCATATGCTTTACTTACATGTGTTTATGCACCCTTTTTGCATTGTTACACACATTGCATGCGTTTTCGCGTATGCTTTACTTACATGTGTTTATACACCTTTCTTCCCTCCCTGCATTGTTACACACATTGCATGCGTTGTCGCGCATGCTTTACTTATGTGTTTATGCCTCTATTGTTACACACATTGTATGCGTCGTCGCGCATGCTTTACTTACATGTGTTTATGCCTCTCTTGTTACACACATTGTATGCGTTGTCGCGCATGCTTTACTTACATGTGTTTATTCACTACTCGGTTTGCATTGTTATGCACCACTCGGCTCGTGTTGTCGCGCATGCCTTCCTTGTATTGTTATGCTTGTTTCAAATCGCATTGTTATGCGTCACACTTAGGTTGCATTGTCTTGCACCCCCTCACTCGCGTTGTCACGCACTTTTCACTTGCATTGTGTAGACGTCCCCGAACGTCCCAGGAAAATCCCATTTTGTTCATTAGCTCACTAAAGTTCAGACTCAATGTCACGGTTCTGAATCTAATCTCACAAAGTGCAATGCAAGATCGACAAATCACCAAAGAGTCCAAATCTGGCAAATCGTTTTGAAAAACCAATTTTTAGAAAGAAGTGCCAAACATGGATTGCTTTGCCAGATACAGAGTCGCCACCTAAATATTTTATTTTGGGGGAATTTAGGAAACCCTGACTCGTGCCTAAGGCCACGTGTCCGTCATCACCAAAGTTGCCTCGGCTCGGGAACTTGGGTACGATTGGGGAAGGTCATTTCATGAGCACCCCTGCTCGCTCGATCAAAGATTGACCACTACTAAGCATGATATCTTGTTTTTGAAAACACATGTGCTCCTATTCCGGTTATTAACCTAGAATTACTATGTGATGCGCACAGCATACAAGTATAGACTAGATTGCCTAAGTTGGAACAAAACATTGCATATCCGTTTGTTTTGAAAATGGATTGAAGTTTGCTACTCGCAAGTAGGCTAAAACACGGGTTTCGACGAATTATTCCAATTCAAGCAACCCAACCTTCACCCACAGGCATTCAGGAAGTTATATCACATAAGCACATAGCCTCATGATAAGCATGCTATCATGGCAGTCACTCACATGCAGGCAAGGATGCTAAAGCATAAACAATTACCGAGTACTCCGAGCCAAAGAAAGAAGCTAATTAGAAAACATGCATGAATCCTAACTATGCTGAGATGCCTAATGCAACACATGCAAGAATGCAACTAAGATAGGCTCGGCTATTCTAAGATGGCATATGAGATGTTACAGGTAACATGTATTCAACTTGGAATTGAAATACGATGCAATTAGTATGATGCGCCGAGCCCGGTGCATGCAAAACAGATGAATGGTTGCAAACATACGAGCATAAGGATGCTAATTGAAACGTGCCCTAAAACTAACCATCATAAGTTGGTAAATAAAAGGGAGAAAGACGTGGGGTTGGAAGACATACATCACACACACGCACAATTATTACAACATTGCCCTCTCTCGGAGGGTCCGAATAAATAATACAGAATCGAATTAACTAATTATTACACAATACTAGCTAATCAACAAGTTAACTAAACTAGCATGCAAACTATGTAAAATGGGCTGCCTCAGCTCTGCCTTGAATGATAAAGGATACATGCATGCTTGAGTCACCTTGTCGGGAAATCCATCGCGATGCCCCGGCTCGCCTTTGTTTGCAATTGATTTCAGAAACTTGCACAAAGCTCCAAGGAGATGAAACTCTACCCTGGGAATCTAGGGGGAGGCTGCCGACCAGCTATAGGCATTGTAGACCACCTACCGACCACCCTTGGTGGTGAAAACCAGAAAAGGTGGTCGGCTTGCAAGAAAACCTGGTCGGCCGACCAGTTTCTTCTCCTGGTTTCTACAACAAAAGCAAGAGAGAGAGAAAGCAAGGTATTTGCAACACATGTGTGCACGACCACTCTCCCCATCATTGCATAAGCTCTAGGGAGTGTAGTCCTTGATCCTTGGGCCACCAATCACGCATCTCGATGCATGATGGCCGAGGAGTCAGATTGCACGACTCAATGTGAAATGAATGCACATATAAACACATAAATGCCTAAACTCCATCATGTGTTAGTCAAGAGTGTCGGCGACCGAGAATCGAGGCACGTTTCATCACTTGGAGTATGAAACATCCCTTGTTTCCCGTGTTTGGACTAACTCTTATTCCAAACACAATGCAACAAGTAGAATGGCATGCACAATGCGACCTCAAGCATGCAATCCTAAGGCGAAGCAACCAAGTCATGCAAACATGCAAAGGATGACGTGCAAACATGCAAACTAGCATACGCAATGCTACAAACTAACAATGGCATACTCAATGCACATGATACTATATGTCATACACAATGCACATGTGAAGACTATCATATACAATGAAGTGAACAAGGCATGCGCAATGCAATGATCAAACATGCGACAACGCGGCATACTCAATGCTATGAACTACAATGGCATACTCGATGCAAAATGGACTTAAACCAAAATGAATGGGCCTCAGCCTCACCCAAATCAGTGGCCATACATGATGAAAATGAGGCAACAAAACACATGCAAACATGCAAGATGCAAGGGCCCAAAGCCTGGGGCACAAGATACAACTGTATGGAAGCATGAAAAGGATGAAATATGGCATACAACAACACATGTTCCAGCTCGGAAATGACATACAAAATGGTCCCGAATCATGCAAATAACTCATGTTATGCATGTTGAATGGCTCAAATACCGAAATTAGTGAAGTGCATTACACTAGAGGTATGCAAAGCAATGCCCAAATGAACAAACCAACCCCAAATAGTCCCTATGCAGGCCCAAAACAGTGGCAAAATGGACTAAGATGATGGCTTGAAATGCACAAAAATGAAGCTCATGCAGTGGCCCATAAATGAGGTATACAAGCACAACTCTCAAACGCATTTAAAGAGTGGAAAACATGGGAGCATGGAACAAGTATAGGCTCTGAAATAACATGCTCAATGATGCCAAGACATGGAAACACCTCAAGTTAAGCATGCAAGAGGCTCCAAAACTCAAGGCTAGGCAAGGATATTACACTACAAGCATGCATGGCAAACATCATTCGACCAAGAGGCCTCAAAAAGAGCTAAGGAAGCCCAAAATATGAACAAAATCAGTTTGTAGTATGGCCAAAATATGCTAGAATCAATGGCCAAAACAACATGCAATGTAAGCTAGTGAGCATGGTTTACACTACAAGCATGTGAAGCATTCAAGAGGCCACTAAACCAGCCAAAGAAAGAGCTATGATATGCCAAAGAATGACCAAAAACCCACTGGAACATGACCAATATATGCAAGAATGACATGCTCCTTTGATAAGCTATGAAGAGGATTATTCTACACATGCAAGAGGCAAACATGAGGTGACCAAACCAGCCCTAGACAGAGTCTAGGCAGGTCCTAAAAGTCACTAAAAATGGCCTGAACCAAGGCTAGGAAGTATGAAAATATAGGCTCCTTGGAAAGGCCAAATATGCAAACAAACAAGGCCAAAAGAGAGAGGGTCACCCCTCTCTGATTTTGGCCCTCAAAACAGCATGCCAACCACTGAAAATCCACTGGATTTTAGTGGCTAAAAGGCCAAGCAAAGGTCAACACAAAGGCCTTAAGGCATGGCTCAAAACAAGACTAAATGAAGCATGCAAGAGGGTAGATGACCTCCAACAGGAAAATGACCTTAAACAAACATGAATAATGCTTAAAAATAAAGCTTTCTTCAGTTGACAACAAACCTCAAATAAGCATGCAAATGGGGCTAAGAGAAGGATCAAAATAATGCTTAAAAAGGGAGAAAATGAGTTACCCTTGAAGCTCAACAAAGATAGTAACGTCTGGACCAAAAACCCAGCTCCTTAACCTCTAAAAATGACCTTCAAGAACCTTGGGTTGATGGTGGAAGTGTTAGGCTATGAGGTGTGGTGCAAAAGGGTCAAGAACAATACACTTCCTAAGCCTAAATATAGAGACAAAGAGAGAGATATGTGTATGTGCCTTAACCAAAATCTGAACCCTCACAAAGGAGGGAAAGGCCTTCCTTTATAGACAAAGGAGGGCAAAGCTTCTCAAAGAAGCTAAAAACCAAGGCCAAAGATCCTCCATACACGTGTATGGATGATGCAGTCTGTGCCTTCCAGCTGGCACAACTGGCAATAACTCACAGAGACAAAACTGGAGGGAGCAGGCCGACCAGTTAAGGTGGTCGGACGACCAGTTAAGGTGGTCGTGGTCGGCCGACCAGGGTGAGTGGTCTCCCTCAAGGAAAAGTGGTCGGCTAGCCCATTTGATGGTCTCCCAACTGAATGCAAGCTAGTGGTATGGTGGGAGACCAGCAAATGTGGCTCAAAAATCAAGGAGACCAGTTTCCCGATAAGAAAATTGGCTGGCGGAGAGAGAAGTGGTCTCCAAGAGAAAAGGTGGTCTCCCACCCTTGTACCACCTTTCAAACAATGAAAACAAGGTTTATGCCAAAAATGAACCAACACCGATGCAAAACGAGGGTTCGGGGGGCAAAACGAGGGTTCGGGGGGCAAAACGCGCGGCCGGGTGCCCCGAAAATAGGCTGTTAAGCACCAAAAGTGGCGTGCGACTACAAAGGTGGTCTCTCGGGCCGTAGTGTCCCTCTAGACAGAGGAAACAAGGTGTGTACCAAGCACCGTGCCAAACGGAGAATGTTAAGCGGTCCCAAACTGAGGCGCGCGGCCGACGGCTTTGAAAATCGGAAACTGGTCTCCAAACGGGAACAGTGGCCTGCGACCACGAAAAGTAGCCTACAGCCACTGAGAGATGGTCTACAAGACCTCTCCCTTCCTCCGGGAAGAGAAAGCAAGACCTGGTCCGCAAACCGAGGCAAAGCATAAAAGGGTCCCGAGGTCCGGGGTAAGGACCTCAGCCGAAACTCCGAAACCTCAGAACGAGCACAACATGCGCAATCACCAAGTGCTCAATCGATGACGTCTGAGTCTTAAGGTCGGTCAAAAATGAGGTGTCTACACATTGCTATGCATGTTTCTAACAATGTCGTACCTGTTAAGTTTTTTTCTTTTTCAGGCACGATATTGTATGTACAGTTCATTTGAGGCTGGCGCGACCAGACGAACCAGACGGTATTGTATTCTCCGCATCAAACGTAGTGAGAATTGCACAATTCTCTTACATCCTTTCTGCATTGTAATGTAGTTTGGTTTTTGGCTTGCTTAAAACTGTTGCACATTATGCTTCGTTACAACTTTATTTGCATGATCATAAGTTATGTTCGGCTTTGTGCATTGTCTTTGCATTTTGCCCCTGCCTTCTGGCGCATATCTTTATCTTTCATGTCTTGTGTGGCTGTCTAAGTCTTTGGCCTTGTCAAAAACGGGTCGTCTCTGGGCTTTGACATTCACTCCCGTCGTTGTTATAACTTTCGAGTTCTGTCAAAGAGGGGCAACTGTAGACACCCTATTTTTGACCGTCCTCAAGACTTGGACGTCATCGTTTGAACACTCGATGATCATCCATGCTCGTGTTCATTTTGAGTTCTCGGAGGTCTCGGCTACACGCCTTACCTCAAGATCGCTCAACTTGTCTGTTTTGTGCTTGGTTGTGGACCAAACACCTATGTTTTTGCTTCTGAGGGAAGAGGGTGGCTTGTTGACCATTTTCTCAACCCACCGGCCAAGGCCTAAGGCCATCAGCCCCTTTTTCTTTCCATCGGCTAAGTGTGTTAGCAGATCAGCACTTTATTTGGTCAGTCGGCCATTTATTTGGTCGGTTGGCCACATTTTCTGGCCGAGGCCTTTTCTTTGCCTTTTTCAGGCATTGTGCATGCCAGCTGGTGAGCACAGACCCTGCCCTCCATACACGTGTATGGAGGGATTTCATCATTGTTTAGCTTCTCTTGGAAGCTTGGCAAAATTGATTTTCTATAAAACGAGGGCCTCCCCTCCCTTTCTAGAGGTTGAACCATCTGAGATACAAGTTAGATATAGCTCTCTCTCTATATCTCTCTCTCTAAATTTGTGTGTGTGTTTGTGATCAAAAGTGTGTTTTGTTCTTACTATTGCACATAAACACCTACCATTACACTATCCTTGGTTGTTGAGGCACTAGAAGAGTTGATTCTAGAGTTTTTGAGTTGGTTTTGATCAGAAGGAGGTGCTGGAGTGGTGTTCTTGAAGAGGTTCTTCAAGGGTGAGAAACTATCCTCTTTGTTCCCTATTCTTGCATGAGCTTTTAGCCTATCTTGCATATTGTTTTAAGCTTAGCTATAAACTATAAAAAGTTCTGATTTTGTATGCTTAAGATGGTTGTTTAAGGTCACTTTTGTGTTGGGGGTTGTCTACCTCCCCTTTGGCCTTGTTTGGCCTCATTTGTGCCTCTTCCTTTTGGCTTTGAAACCTTTCTGGTTTCAACCTTCTCACCATTGAAATCCAGAGGATTTTCAGTGGTAGAGAAGTGGTTTTGAGGTATTGCATAGGGGAGGGACACCCCTCTCTCCTTAGGCCTCATTTGCTTGCCTTAGTGGCTCATAATGGTAGCATATTTACTTAGTTTGTTTTAACTCCATTTTAGCAAATATTTGGTGTTGTTTGGTCATGTTGTACCTCTGAGTCATGTTGGTTTGATGGCCTCATGCATACACCATACACTTGTCTTGCAATCCTCTTATTTGCCATAACATGTATCTTGCATTTGGACTAGCATGCTTGCATATTTTGACTCAACCCAAAGGAACTTTTAGTCATATTTCAGCATGTTAAAGCTCTGATTGGTGTCGTTTTGATCATATATGTCGTGTTTTGTATAGCCTTAGTTCATCATAGCTAGTTATTCATTGGGTAACTCAAGGAGAGGGAAAATCTAGAGAGAAAGGAAGTTTAGAGAGAGAGGAGAAGGAGTTTCGGGTTTGGGTATGTGCAAAATGAGGGTTGGGTGTGTTTTAAACTAACCACGAGTTGTGTATTTATTGAAGTACCCCCTGTCGCTGTCTGTAGACGTGCCCGAACATCACGGCTCCGCGCGCGAAGGTGCGAAATCGTTTTGTTCTTAAGCTACTACAGTTCGGACTCAATGTCACGGTTCTGAATCTAATCTCGCAAAGTGCAATGCAAGGCTGATAAATCACCAAAGAGTCCAAATCAGGTAAATCGTTTTGGAAAACTGATTTTAATAAAGAAGTGCCAAACATGGACTGCTTTTCCAGATACAGAGTCGCCACCTAAATGTTTTATTTTGGGGAATTTAAGAAACCCTGACTTGTGTTTAAGGCCATGTGTCCGTCATCACCAAAGTTGCCTCGGCTCGGGAACTTGTGTACGAGAGGGGAAGGTCATGCAATGAGCACGCCCGCTCACCCGATCTAAAGATCGGCCTTTACTAACATGATATTTTGTTTTTGAAAACACATGTGTTCTTATTCCGGTTATTAACCTAGAATTACTATGTGATGCGCACAACATACAAGTATAGACTAAATCGCCTAAGTTGGAACGAAACATCTCATGTTTGTTTGTTTGAAAATGGTTTGAAAGTGCTACTCGCAAATAGGCTAAACGTGAATTTGCCACCCTCGAGTGGGCTTAGAAAACATGATTTTGCCACCTCAAGTAGGCTTAAAACTCGCATTTCGATGAATTGTTCCAATTCAAGCAATCCAACCTTCACCCACAGGCATTCAAGCAGTTAAACACTTAAGCAGTTAGCCTCATGGCAAGTATGCTATCATAGCAACACTCACACTTATGCAAGATGCTAAAGCATAAACACTTACAGTGTACTCCGAGCCAAAACAGAGAACTAGTTAGAAATCATGCGTGATCCTAGTTCATGTTATGATGACTAATGCAACAGATGCAAAATGCAACTAGAAATAGGCTCGGCTATTTTAAGATGGCATATGAGGTGCAACTTGATAACATGCTGTTGAACACGTATTCAAGTAAATGTATTAAAATACAATGCGGTTTGTATGATGTGCCTAGTCCAGTGCATGTAAGACAGATGAATGATGCACGCATGCAAACATAAAGATGCTAATCGAAATATGCCCTAAAACTAACCATCAAAAGCTGATAAGTAAAAGGGAGAAAGACGTGGGGTTGGAAGACATTCACACACGCACGCACACTTATTACAACAATACGCCCTCTCGACGGAGGGTCCGAATGAATACACTAAGCTAGCTACGCTAAGCTAAGCAACTAATCTAATTATCTAATTAGACTAATTATTACATAATCAAATGAATAACTAGTTAACACTAAGCTAATTATTACAACACGTTAACTAATTAACAAATTAACTAGTTTAATTACAAATTCAAAAGCTAACTAATCAAGTAAAGCTAATTACAAATTACAAAGCCTCAGCTCAGTTCTAAGAGTTCGAAGATGCATGCTCAATCGCCTCGCTTGGAAATCCGTTTCCATGCCTCATGTTGCCTCTGTTTGCACTGTTTTAGACTTCTAAAAATTGTGCCAATCTCCAAAACACTTCTAATCCACCTCATGGACATGCTGAGAGGTCATCGGCCAAGAGCTATGGCCATCGGCCAAAGGATAACGGTCATCGACCAATTTTGAGGCTATTGGCCAATTATTGATAGCCGATCGGCACACTAGATAGCCGATTGGCCATGTCTTCCTGCAAACTCTCCTTTTTGCTGCAACAGAGCACAAACAGAGGCATGGCAATGTATTTGCAAGAAAATGTGTGTGCAACTACACCCCTTATCATGTCTAAGGCTCAAAGGTGTGTAGTGCTCGGCTCTCGAGCCATCAATTACGCATTTCGATGCATGATGGCCAAAGAGGCCGAGTTGCACAAATCAATGCCAAATGAATACACAAAAATAGATAAATGCCTTAACCTCTATCATGCATGATCAAGAGGGTCGGCGATCGAGAATTGAGGCACGTTTCATCACTTCAAGTATGAAACGTCCCTCATTCCTCGTGTTTGGCTTAACACCCAAACCAAACACAATGCAATGCATGCACAACTTAACAAAGCTAATGGCATGCAAACAATGTAACGCAACATGAGCATGCAAGCACCATGCAATGCAACTCAAGCACGCAACAACAATATAATGGAACAAACATGCAACAACATACTACAACATGCAAATTATAACGTCATGCAACAATATGCAAACAACAATGTAATGGCAATGGACCATGTAATGCAACGCTTAGTGGACTTAAACCGCATATGGACAGACCTAAGAGGGTCCAAAACAGTGGCCAAATTGATGAAATGATGACATGAAAAGTGAGAAAATGCATGCACACGCAATGGCCCATTAACTAGGCATAGGAGCACAACTCTCAAACATGATCAAAAGGTGACAAATGTGGAAGTGTGACAACACTATAAACTCTAAAATCATGCACAGAATGATACCAAATCAACCAAACAACACAAGCATGGCATGCAAGAGGGCTCAAAGCTCGAAATTAGCATAGGCACTTGCACTATAGCTATGCAATACATGAAGCATATGGCCAATGCAACCCAAAATAGTCCTAGAGCATGCCAAAATGAGACTAAAACATGCATGAACCAAGGCTAAAACATGCTAGCATGAAGGACATAAGGCATGAAGTATGCAAGGCCAACAAAGGGGATTGCACTACACCCAACAAAACCAATTATGAGATGGCTTCACCAACAAAAATCAGAGCTATATTATGGCAAAACAAGACCAAAACTACACTGAAATGATAGCCCAAAGGCCTAAGCATGGTGGCATACACAATGACCCATTCTAAAGGCATGAAACACCAATTCTTCAAAGCATTGAAAGAGTGACAAATGTAAGTGTCTGACCACACTACATGTACTGAAATCACATTTCAAATGATGCCAAATCATGAAAGTAGTACAAGTAATGCATGCTAGTGGCTTGGAAACTCAAAGCTAACAAGCTAGAATGCACTATGGCTATACAAAGCATGGCATGCATGACTAAAACAACACAAATTAGAGCTTAAGCATAGTAAAACAAGGCTAAAAGCTTCTTGGAGTTGGGCCAAAACATGCAAGAATGATGGTCCAAACACATGATGCATGTTATGCTAGCATGCAAGATTACACTACAAGTATGTGAAGCATGGAAGATGCTATCAAACCAACCTAAAACAGAGTTGAGGCATGCTAAAATAACACCAAAAACTTGCTGAAATGGAACCAAAACATGCTAGACAAACATGCTACTTTGATGAGCCATCTATACAAGCATACAAGACACAAGGAGAGGGGATGACCCTCTCCTATTTAAGACCTCAAAATACACTTTCCACCACTGAAATTCCTCTGGAATTCAGTGGTAGAAAGGTCATGCAAAGATAAAAATAAAAGCCTAAAGGGGTGGCCCAAAACAAGGCATTCAAGGGGGTAGATCACCTCTAACACCAACAAGACCTTAAACAATCATTTCAAACACATGAAAATGAAGATTTTTACAGTTAAGAGTTAAGCCCAAATAAGCATGTAAATAAGGCCAAGTAAGCAATGAAGACAAAGCTTAAAAGAGGGTTAGAGACTCACCCTTGTAGAACACCTTCAAAGAGGCAACTCCAGCAACTTTCTGAGCCAAAAACCAAACTTTGAGTTCAAACAAAAACCTCAAATGCCTCAGCAACAAGAATATGGTGTTCTAGTAGGTGCTTTAGTGCAAAAGTATGAAGAAATTGCATTTTTGAGCACAAATTAGTGCAAATATGTATAGAGAGAGGAAACATAGAGAGATATATATCTTCTATCTCAATTTTTCAGAACCTTTGGAAAGGGAGAGGGGTCTCCCTTCTTATAGAAATTCAATTCCTAAGCTTGTTAAGCAAGCTAAGGACTTGAATCAATCCCGCCATACACGTATATAGAGGATGAGAATTATGCTCACCAGCTGTCGTAGCTGGCATGAAAATATCTGAAAAAGTAGATAGGATGGTCTCGGCCGAAAAATATGGCCGATCGACCAAAAAGAGTGCCGATCGGCCAACACTTAAGGTTGATGGCAAGAAAGCAAGGCCGATGGCACAAGGCCTTGGTCGATGGGTTGTAGGGATGGCCAACAAGCCACCCTCTTCCCTCAGAAGTAAAACCATAAGTCCTTGGTCCACAACCAAGCACAAAACAGACAAGTTGAGAGATCCTAAGGCAGGGCGCGCGGCCGAGACCTTCGGGAACTCAAAACGAACACAAGTATGGATGATCATCGAGTGTTCAAACGATGACATCCAAGTCTTGAGGACGGTAAAAAATGAGGTGTCTACAGTTGCCCCTCTTTGACAGAACTCGAAAGTCATAAGATGATGGGAGTGAATGTCAAAGCCCAGAGACGATCCATTTTTGACAAGGCCGAAGACTTAGACAAGCATACAAGATAACAAAGAGATGCACCCGCAGGCAAGGGCAAGATGCAAATGATATGCATGATGCTGAACATAACTTATGATCACGCAAAGGGAGCTGTAATGAAGCATTCATGCAAAACAAATACGACAATTTAAGCAAGAAAATAAGAAAGAATAGTCCCATACCTTCCAACAGAAAGGATGTAAGAAAATTATGCAATTCTCACTGCGTCTCACGCAGAGAAGACTAAAAACGTCTACTGAGGATACCCGGAGTCTCAAACACAACATCTCTCAGCGTATCACACACAGGAGAGGAAAGGACTGTGCAAGAAAGCGCAGTCATCCAAACGTATGCCAAACGTGAGAGGAGAGAGATATGTCCAAATGCATGCCAAACGCCAATGGAGAAGGTAGCAGTCAAACTGAACCGGGACTTCTCTTGAATAAACCGTACATACAATATCGTCTAGTTTCACCAACTTCAAATGAACCGTACATACAATATCGTGCCTGCAAAAGAAAGAAATTCAACAAGTACAATAGTGGAAACACATTTTCAATCGTTAGATCAAGATATTATTTCAATATGGGATAAACGCATGTGTAGACCGCCCGGAGAACTCCTTGGCTTCGCGCTACGAGGGCGCGAATCTATTTTGTTCTCTAGCTACTACAAGTTCGGACTCAATGTCACGGTTCTTAATCTGATCTCAGAGAGTGCAATGTAAGATTGATAAATCACAAAAGAGTCCAGATCCGGCAAATCGTTTTGGAAAACTGATTTTAATAAAGAAGTGCCAAACATGGACTGCTTTGCCAGATACAGAGTCGCCACCTAAATATTTTATTTTTGGGGAAATTTAGGAAATCCTGACTCGTGCCTAAGGCCACGTGTCTGTCATTACCAAAGTTGCCTCGACTCGGGAACTTGGGTATGAGAGGGGAAGGTCATGCAATGAGCACCCCCACTCTCCCGATCAAAGATCGGCCTTTACTAACATGATATTTTGTTTTCGAAAGCACATGTGTTCTTATTCGGGTTATTAACCTAGAATTACTATGTGATGCGCACAGCACACAAGTATAGACTAGATCGCCTAAGTTGGAAGAAAACATTGCATGTTCGTTTGTTTGAAAACGGTTTGAAGTTTGCTACTCGCAAGTAGGCTAAATCGCGGATTTCAATGAATTGTCCCAATTCAAGCAATCCAACCTTCACCCACAGGCATTTAGGCAGTTAAACACTTAAGCAGTTAGCCTCATGGCAAGCATGCTTTCATGGCAATCAATAACACACATGCAGTATGCTAAAGCGTAAACACTCACAGTGTACTCCAAGCGAAAACAGAGAACTAGTTAGAAGTTATGCATGATCCTAGTTCATGTTAAGATGACTAATGCAACACATGCAAAAATGTAACTAAAGTAGGCTCGGCTACTCTAGAATGGCATATGAATGCGACAATTCGATACATGTATTCAAATTGGAATTGAAATACAATGCAGTTAGTATGATGCACCGAGCCCGATGCATGAAAAACAGATGAATGGATGCACGCATGCAAGCATAAGGTATGCTAATCGAAAGATGCCCTAAAACTAACCATCGTAAGCGGTTAAATAAAAGGGAGAAAGAAATGGAGGTTGGAAGACATGCATCACAAACACGCACAGCTTATTACAATAGTTGGCCCTCTCAACGGAGGGTCCAAATAAGAAGTTAACTAGCTAATCTAAGCTAATTAAACTAATTATTACATCACAAAACTAGCCAACTAACAAGCCAACTAATTATTACAAAACAAGCTAATTAACTATTCTAGTTAACTAACTATTACAAAACAAATAAGCAGCTAAACGCATTAACTACTTAAATACAGAACCAAAGCATAAACTAGCTAAGGAAAGCAATAAACAGAGGTCCTCGGGATGAGAAGTGCATGCATGCTCGGTCGCCCCGTTCGAAAATCCGTCGCGATGCCTCAACTTGCCTCTGTTTGCAACTGTTCTCAGAACCTTGCACCAAGCTCTAGATAGCTTTTAACTCACCTTGGGGACCTGTGGGAGCATGGCCGACCACCTAGGGGTGTTGCCAGCCACTGGCCAACCACCTATCTTTGTTGCAGACTAGAAAAAGTGGTCGGCCAGCTAGTTTTTCTGGCTGGCCGACCAGTTGTTGCTGCACTTCTCCAATTTACTGCAACAGAGAGCAAGAAAGGACATGGCAATGTATTTGCAAGATATGTGTGCACAACCACCCTCCCTATCATTTCATATGCTCAAGGGAGTGTGGTCCTCGACCCTCGGGCCACCAATCACGCATCTCGATGCATGATGGCCGAGATGCCAAATTACACAATTCAATGTAAAATGAATGCACAAATAAACACATAAAGACTAGAACTCTATCATGGATGATCAAGAGCATCAGTGACTGAGAATTGAGGCACGTTTCATCACTTCAAGTATGAAACGTCCCTCGATTCTCGTGTTTGGACTAACACCCAATCCAAACAAAATGCAACAACATACAACATGGAAATGCAATGCAATTTAAGCATGCAAACATGCAATGCCTCTCAAGCATGCAAACATGCAATGCAAGGGACAAGTATGCAACAACATGCAATGCAACATGGCATACTCAATGCAATGAATAACATGGCATACTCAATGCAATGTGATTATGGCATACACAATACGAACAAGAACATAGCATGCACAATGCAAACAACAACATAACATGCACAATGCGATGTAACATGGTATACACAATGCTCAATGGACTTAAACCGAATGTGGCTGACCTCAGCCATGCCCAAAACAGTGGCCATGCTGATGAAACTAAGGCATGAAGATCAAGACAAGCATGCTCATTGCAAAGGCCCATCAACTAGGCCTAAGGACACAACTCTCAAACATGATGAAGAAGCGATAAACATGGAAGTGTGACAACACTAAAGGCTCTGAAATCAAGTGTGAAATGATGCCAAATCATTCAAACAACACAAGTAAAGCATGCAAGAGGGCCTAAGGCACAAAGCCATTAAAGGGACTACACAAGGGGCATGCAATACATGGCACAAATGATTGAACCAATCATGGACAGAGCTTAATTAGGCCTAAACAAAGACCAAAACATGCTAAGATGGGAGCTCAAGGACCTAGGCAAGCAAGCATATATGCTAGGCCCAAACAAGGCAACAATGCATAACACTCAAAGGCACTTAAAGAGTGAATGAAGTGAGAACATGGCAATGCTACATGCTCTAAAATGTCATGTTAGAGGATGCCAAATCATGTACACAACACAAATGAAGCATGCTATGGAACCCAAAGCTTGAAGCTAGCATAGGCATTTGTACTACAACTATGCAAAACATGAAGCATATGGCAAAGGCAACCCAAAACGGTCCTAGAACATGTCAAAATGAGTCTAAAACATGTATGGAAGGAAGCCAAAGCAAGCTAGCATGAAGGGCATAAGGTATGGATCATGCAAGGCCAAAAGAGAGGGTTACACTACACCTAACAAGACTAAGCATGGGATGGCTTCACCAACAAAAATCAGAGTTATATCATAGCAAGATAACCCCAAAAACACATTGAAACGATAGCTCGCAAGCTTAGGCATGAAGGCATACGCAATGGTTCATGTTAAGGCATAAAGGGCAAACCCTCCAACGTATTGAATAAATGAAAGATGCAAGTGTATGACCACACTACATGGTCTGAAATCACATTTCAAATGATGCCAAATCATTCAAATAGGCCAAGCAATGCATGCTAGTGGACTTGATACACAAAGCTAACAAGCTAGAATGCACTATAGCTATACAAAGAATGGCATGTATGACCAAAACAACACAAATCAGAGCATAAGCATGCTAAAACATGGGCAAAAGCTTCTTGAAGTTAAGCCAAAAGCATGCTAGAATGACATGTTAAAGCATGGTACACATTAGGCTACTTCATGGAAATGCACTACAAGTGCATGGAGCATGCATAGGGCCATCAAACCCAACCTTAACAGAGTTATGGCATGTTAAAACAACACCAAAAACCTACTGAAATGGAGTTAACATAAGCTAGAAAGACATGCTACTTCATGAAGCATACAAGACTAGTTTATGAAATTTACACTACAAGTGTATCAAGCATGCATGAGGTGATCAAGACAACCAAAAATAGTGGCATGCCATCTCAAAATAACCCCAAATACATGCTAAGAACAAGCCCACACAAGCTTAATAAACATGCTCAAACATGAGGCATTCAAAGCAAGCATTCAAAATACAAGGAGAGGGGATGACCCTCTTCTATATGGGACCCCAAAACCACCTTTCCACCACTAAAAATTCTCTAGATTTCAGTGGTAGAAAGGTCATGAAAAGGCTAGAACAAAGAGCCAAAAGGGATGGCTCAAAACAAGGCCTAACAAGGTCTAAGAGGCGGTAGACCACCCCCAACAAAAAAAATGACCTTAAACAAACATTTTAAGCATGCAAAAATAGAACTTTTTGTAGTTAAGAGTTAAGCTTAAATCAGCATGCAAATAGGGCTAAAAGCTTAAGTAAAAGCAAGGTTCAAGAGGGTAGAAACTCACCCTTGATGAACACCTTCA
The DNA here is from genome assembly GCA_030407325.1 of Camellia japonica. Taxonomy (NCBI): domain Eukaryota; kingdom Viridiplantae; phylum Streptophyta; class Magnoliopsida; order Ericales; family Theaceae; genus Camellia; species Camellia japonica. The sequence continues at coordinate 57,337,779 of JAPPVO010000010.1, forward strand.
AAACCACAACTCCAGCAGCTTTTCTAAGCTCAAACCAAACCAAAAACTCCAAAACCAGCTCCTAGGTGCCTCAGCAACAAAAGATGTTGTTTGAGTGTGTGTTTGTGTGTTAAAGTGTGATAAAACTACACTTTTGAAGCACAAATATGAAGCAAAGGGCAATATAGATACAAGGGTGCATCTATAACTCTTCAGCACAAAAATCTGAACCTAGAGGAGGGAGGAGGAGGTTCTCTTTTATAGAGAACCAATGCTCAAGCTTATTGGACAAGCTTAGGGTTCAAGGCCATCCCTCCATACACATGTATATGTGTATGGAGGATGGTTTTAGTGCCTTCTAGCTATGACAGCTGGATGAAAATATCTCAAAAAAGGTAATGAAAAGCAGCTGACCACTTGAAGTGGTCAGCCAGCTACTTAAAGTGGTCGGCTGACCACCAGAAGTGGTCTCCCAAGATGAAAAGTGGTCGGCCATGGTGGGAGAGGGTCTACAACATGAAAACAATGCAGTGGTGTGGTGGCCGACTAGAAAAGGTGGCCCACCAGAAAAGGTGGCCCAAAGGCCAAGGAGACCAGTTGGCTGACCAGAAAACTGGCTGGCGGGAGGAAAAGTGGTCTCCAAGGGGAAGAACTAGTCTCCCACCCTTGTACCACCTTCCAAACAAGGAAAACAAGGTTTGTACCAAAAACAAACCAAAAAGGATGCAAGATGAAAGTTCGGGAGGCAAAGCGCGCAGCCGAAAGCCTCGAAAACTAGTGTACTGGCACCAAAAGTGGTCTACGACCACAAAAGTGGTCACCCGGACCACAGTGTCCCTCTAGGCAGAGGCAACAAGGTGTGGTTCAAAAACCACGCCAAATGGAGAACGTTAAGCGGTCTCGAGTCAAGGCACGTGGCCGAAGGCTCCGAAAACAGGAAACTAGTCTCCAAGCGCAAAAAGTGGTCTACAACCACAAAAGGATGGTCTACCAGACCTCTCCCTCCCTCCAGAGAAGAGAAAAAAGGCTTGGTCCACAAACCAAGCCAAAGCACAAAGAGTTCAGAGGCCCAGAGGCAAGGCACTCGGCCAAAACTCCGGAACCTTGAAACGAGCTCAACACGCACAATCACCGAGCGCTCAATCGATGACATCTGAGTCTTAAGGTCAGTAAAAAATGGGGTGTCTACATCATGCATATACAATGCGAGTGAGAAGGTGCATAGCAATGCAAGTGAAAAGATGCATGACAATGCAACTAGAACGAGCATAACAATGCAAGTAGGGCATGCACGGCAACGCAAATGAAGAGTGCATAACAATGCATGTAAAGCATGCATGACAATGCAAGCAATGTGTATAACAATGCAAGTAAAGCATGTGCGACAATGCAAACAATGGGCATAACAATGCAAGGAAAAGCATGCACGACAACGCAAACAATGTGCATAACAATGCAAGGAAAAGCATGCGCGACAACGCAAGCAATGTGCATTACAATGCAAGGAAAACGTGCATGACAATGCAAACAAAACGTGCGTGACAACGCATATAGTGTGTGCATAACAATGCGAGTGGGATGTTCATGACAACGTAAACATGGTAAAGGCATGTTATCCACAATGTTGAGATGCAATTTTAAAACGAGATGAGGCATGCTCAATGCAAGAGCGAAAAGACGTATAACAAATGCGCGCCTTACAAGCATGACGAAACACTCGTAAGGAAAGATATTCAAAAGCAATTCTCAAGCAATTCTTTCAATATACAAAAGGATACGAAAAAGGATACATCTCGTGCGTATCGAGTGCTGCACACGGAAGACACAGTTCGGGGCCACTACGAAGGCCGCTTAAGCTTCATAAGTGTATTTTCTTGCACTTTCTTGAAAGATGAGGGTACCAATCAATAGAATTGACCCAAAAAAGGGCATTGGAGGTGCATTGACCACAAGGGAGAGCTATCGGCCATCCATCGGCCATCAAAAGAGATTATCGGCCAACAATTTAGCCGATCGGCTAACAATTTGGCCGATCGGCCAAAAGTGGCAGATTCGGGGCAATTTTGTCCATTTACTTTGGGTTTTTAAGTATAGGGCTTCAAACCCTATTTCCTCACTTCTCCTTCGCCGAAATTCCCTCTCCTCCTTCTCTAGGTCATTTTCCTCCCTTCAATCCGTGCTTTTCTCCCGTTTTCAAGCCTCCCATAACGTTCGATTCGCGAAACCCTCTTCGTTCCAAACACTTTGAACCAAACGAAACGTGATTTTGGCGCCACATTCTTGATTTCCACCACTCGGGGTTTGTCTCCCCCGAGTTAGCCTTGGTTTCCGTGCCTTCTTCCTCACTTCGACCTTTTCTCCAATTTTTCACCCCTCGAGGTTGACTTTCGGTTGACTTTTTGCATTTTTACCCACTTTCCATACCTTCGACCATTTTTCACTCTTCTCGAGATGGCGGATGATGTTCCACGGGGTGGGACTCCCCCAGAGATGGATACGGATCCAAGGTCGAGCTCTTACCTCTCAGTGTTCGACCTTTCGACCCGGAGACATATCGGCCTGCGATACATGTACTGCCTCCCGATTGCATCCGCTAGTTCAGGAGCTATGCACAAGGGGCTCCAGAGGACCTCCTGCTGCGTGAGCCGGAGTCACACCTATCCTTTAGCACCGCTGAGGTATACTCTTCCTCTCTTTACTCTCTGCAATGTAGATCGTATATCTTGGATAGTTGATACTTCCCTTTATCTGATTATCACAAACACATTTGTAGATCACATGCTTAGTCCACTCTGAGGATGTTCATACATAATATCTATGTAAACTCGAGCACATGCACACACACTGCATTTTCATCACTTCTGAACATATTCAAACGCTGTATTTCTGACACTGCTTCGCAACTCTTTGTCTTGAACACAGGGAGATTCCCATGCCTTCCGGGGATACGGGAATACCATTGCTCGGGGTTGGTACATGGAGCTACCCAACGAGGTTCGCCATATCGTTGACGAGGCCGGCTTCGACATTTTCTGCATGGGACTCTCGCGCCTCACTGCGAGTAGGCCCCTTCTAGGCGCGCTGGTGGAGAGGTGGTGGGACACCACCGATTCCTTCCACCTTTCCGCCACGGGGGAGATGACGATGATTCCCTTCGACGTCTCTATGCTCACTGGCATCGGAGTAGGGGGTGATTTGATTCCCTTCGACACCGACATGGGCGAGTGGGTTGCTACCCAGATCTTCTTGCTTGGCGCTCGCCCACCTCTCTCTCGGCCAGGGTTCGTGAGGTATTCCTGGTTGGAGGACCATTTCAGAGTACAGGCGCCGACAACCCGCGAGGAGGTGGAGCAGTATGCCCGAGGGTTCCTGATGTTCTTGCTGGGCACCACCCTCTTCGCCGACCGGGCGAACACAGTTGGCCTCTATCTGCTGAGCGCGCTGGTGGACGTGACCTGGATTCGGCGCTATGACTGGGGTGGCGCAGGCTTGGCTACGCTTTGCGGGTACATGAGCTTTTCATCCCGTCGGAGCAGACATCTGCTAGGAGGGTACTAGCGAGCCTAGGAGGTACATTTTTCCCTTCTTCTTTACAATTCTGCTTTACACTATCTGTACACCACACACACTGTATACACACAATCTGCTTTACACTGGCTGTACACTACACACACTGCACGATACACTGTACATCATTCTCTAATTTCTGCTTTATCTGTATTCTGCTTTACTGATAAAACATACTCATTCTTACCCTGTTACACACTGTAGTTGTGGGTGTATGCCTACTTTCCGAGGCTTGCTCCAGAGTCGGACGTGGAGATGTCCCTCGCTGTCCCATATTCTCATCGATACAATGTGAGATGCGAGCGGAGGCCGCGGGAGTCTTTCCTGTTCTTCCGCAGAAATTTTAACACCATTACCGCAGCAGAGGTATTTCAAACATTACAGTTTATTTAAGCTTCACTTTACATTGTACTTTCAACAGCAGATCACCTGGCAGCCCTGGGCCGCGTTGCCGGATGCAGTGAGAGACCAGTACATGGGTGCTTGGGAGACTGGCCGATTCTGAGTCTTGCTGGAGGGTCCGGTCTGCCGGGCTTGGTACTTGGGAGAGCGCTTCTTGCGGCAGACCCTTGGTTTGCTTGAGCAGACAGTCCCAGTCTCGCATTCCTCGCATATGAGATATACAGCGACATACACCCCTCAGGAGATGATTGATTACACGATCGGTTGGGATGTTGACTTTTTCAGAGATGAGGGCGACTACACTGTCTTTATTTAGACACATCTCATATGACCTCTGGCCAGTGCTCGTCGAGTCGAGAGGGAGAGGCCTGCAGCCCCTGTGGGAGGAGCGGGAGCACCGAGGGCGACTCAGGCCCGCGACAGGAGTGGTCCCAGAGGGGACGGAGAGCGGAGGGGCCAAAGCTGTCCACCACCATGACATACCGAGGACAGGGTGGGGAGACTTATCAGATACCCATCGCTCCTCCTCCGGCTGATTATGAGCTCGTCGGAGTTCGCAGTTTGACCCCGGTATGTACTATACTCTTCACTCTGTACAGTCATTTCATTTCATTTGATATCCCGCAGAATACTAATTACTTTAACACTTTTGCAGGCTTCCATCGAGTATACTGGATAGGCTCTGGAGTTGTCAGCCTCAGTGATGGGGATGCTACAGAGGAGCATAGCCTACTGAGCATTTACGGTATCCCGGTAAATTCCTTCAACCTCAGTCCCAAAATTTTGCATAATTTGTTCCATACATGATCTGATACATCACATTATCAATATGGCACTTGATACACTGCACTCACATACCACTCACGGCACTGATACACTGTAACTCACATATGGCTCACAACATTCATACACTGTACTTATACACTGTATTCGATACCATACTCGACTTTGCATAGCATAACTGATGCATCGACCAATCTGTTCTTTTTAGGCCCCATTCCAGATACTGGCCACAGGGGTGCCTCAACAGGACCATCAGTACTTGCCCGAGGAGCGGGGAGAGCAGGACGAGTGATCTCAGCACGCAGCTGCAGCAGGGCCGGGCACATTCACTCTGGGAGTAGCTCACGGGTGCCTGCCCCAGATGATGACGAGTCTGATGCAGAGGCGGAGTCGTCTCAGGATGAGGCTAGGGATGGCTCCGGTTCAAGCTCAGACAGCGGGGCTGATGGTGGCGATCTTGGACCTTTGTCCAGGAAGAGGACGAGGACGGACTCCCGCGCTTGAGGCGACTGGCTCCGATCCTGATGCTGCTCTTCTTTTTTGCTTTATTTTTCTTTTTACTAGTAGCTTTGCACATTGTGCTGCGTCAGGAAGATTTTATTTTTCTTTAAAACTTTGTACTTTTGCAAAAGAAAATATGATGAAATGAAACAACCCTTTTTGTTGAAAAAGTGTTACATTTATACATTCTAAGCATCACATCGCATCGCATCACATTACATAACAATGTAAATGAGATTGAACCTTGTTTTGAAAACTAAATGCTCGAATTGCATTAATCAGGTAGTGAACCAACTGACAACAAAACAACTCGATAAACAAAACAAAGAACTTGACATTCTAACCAAATGTAAATACAACTCAATAAGCAAGGCAAGGACTAAAGAACACAAAATACAACTCGATAAACAAAAGTACAACAACTCGATAAACAAATTGAAGTAACACAGGCGTGACTTCGCAAAATCATCACCGAAAGGCATTTGAAGTGGAACAAGTCACAAGTTCTCAACATCTCCAACACATGGACAGCCTAGAGAACAAAAGGGAAGGCCATCGGCCAAGGTGGAAGGCCATCGGCCATAATTATTAGCCGATCGGCTAAAAAGATGGTCGGTCGGCACTCTTTTTGGCCGATCGGCCAAAAATGGCCAGAACCTCCAGAATGCTGCCACCTGTCTTCCACTCAACACCTTATCTTCTACAAAAGCCCCAGCTTCGTAGTTTCTCCTTTTCAGCTCAGTTTTTGCACCAAATGGAAGCATTTTTTGTCCAAAATCTCACAAATTGGATTGCCAACTTAGATGGCTCGGAAAAGCTGAATTTCCAAGGCTTCGGAATAAATACACTATTCACGTTGAGTCGCACCCCGCTGCATTTTCCGTTCCTTCATGCTATGGCAAGGTTTTGGAATCTAGTAACACACGTCTTTAGCTTTGGCGGACAAGACATGTGTCCCACCTTCAAGGACTTCCAAGCTTTAATGGAATCCGAGCGCGATGAAGAAATCTTGCCTCAATTCCACTTCGGCTACGTCCAAGCCTTAGGACGGATGTGCGGCCTTTCTTTTCATGATGCTCAGTCATTGATTCACGACAGAGAGCTGGACATTCTGAGCTTGATTTGTCATTTTTCTGATGCAGGTGACCGCGGCGATCATCATTGGCAGGGTTATCAACGACATGCGCTTTGCTTGTGCATGTTGTCTCATTTCTTGCTTGCCCCAAGCTCCGGTGGGCTTAGCACTCGTTTGATCGAAGTCGCCGAGGGCTTAAAAGAGGGCAAGAGCTGCATCACCATGACACTAGTTGAGACATTGATGGGCTTGGACGCTTTTCATCGTCGGGAGACGACTAGATTCGCGGGGAGTCCATTACTACTGCTGGTAATGTTTCCCACCCCATCTCACATATATTTCTCACATCACTCGGCCCTCAGGCTCAGTTTTTCTCTCAAAACCCTTTTCTCACTTTTTCTCTCAACGTACACCTCTCTATTCTTTAATCTCTCATTTTTCATCCCTTCACAGATATGGTTGATTGATAAATTGAAGGCTGTGGACTCGTGCCCAGCATATTCAGCTCGCAGCTATTTCCTCCGACGACGCCTAGTCCATGCCCCTGAAGAGGGATGGTGGTGCGACTGGATGTGCAGTTTGTTTGCTACCAGTATTGCTTGGCGTTGCCCCTGGCTTAATTTACCGGCGATGAGCTACAGCATGACCCGCTAGCCCGAGATTAAGTTAATCGGCCTGACACACTGTGTCTTTTACTTTCTGTTTCGATTCCGGCGCCAGTTCGGTCATGATCAGACTTGCCCGGAGGAGGGGATAGAGTATCTGGCTGTATTTCCGGTCCGAGGCGCACAGCTAGCTCGGTATGCCACAACATGGAGGATGAGAGAGCTTCTGGCCCCGCTCCTTGTAACACGTTCGCGGGGGACCTCGGCTACAGTTCGGACTCTCCTTTGTGTCGCGGTTCTAAATCTGAACCAAAGAGTCCAAATCCGGCAAATCGTTTTGAAGAAAAATAGATTTTTGAAAAAGTAGTGCCAAACATGGACTGCTTTGCCAGATTACAGAGTCGCCACCTAAATATTTTAAAATGGGAAATTTAGGAAACCCTGACTGGGTGCCGAAGCCCACATGTCCGTCATCACCAAAGTGACTTGGCTCGGGAGCTTGGGTACGATCGGGGAAGGTCAGCTATGAGCACCCCCTTTCGCCCGGTCCGAAGACCGGCCTCTACTAACCGTGATATCTTTTTTGAAAACATTACATGCTCTTGTTCCAATTATTAGCCTAGAATTACTATGTTATGCGCACAGCAAACAAGTATAGACTAGATTGCCTAATTTGGGAATAAACATTACATATCCGTTTTGCCTCGAAAAACGTGTTGGTTTTTGTGCTACTCGCAAGTAGGCTAAAATTCGGATCTCAACGAGTTGTTCCAACTCAGGCAATCTAACCTCCACCCACAGGCATTCAAGCAGTTTATCACACATAAGCATTTAGCCGCATGGCAATCCTGTTGTCATGGCAAACATTCACACGCATGCGATATGCTAAAGCATAAATACTTACATCGTACTCCGTGCCAAAACAATAACCCGGTTAGCAAACATGCATGACCTAGTTCATGTTAAGTGGCTAATGCATCGCATACAGGGATGTAATCTAGACAGTCTCGCTATCCTAAGCATGGCACATGAAAATGCAACAACTATCACGTATTCAATTTTGGAATTGAAATACAATGCAGTTTGCATGATGTGCCGAGCCCGATGCATGTAGACAAATGCATGGATGCACACATGCATTGCATAAGGTATGCTAATTTAGACGTGCCCTAATCTACCATCGTAAGCAGGTAAATAAAAGGGAGAAAGAAGTGGGGGTTGGAAGACATACACCCACTCACACACACTTATTACAATTTTGCCCTCGCTCGGAGGGACCAAAATAATAATACAAATAATTAACTACGCAAGCTAATTAATTATTACAAACTCATAAATTAATTAGACAAATAATTAATCTAATTAAAACAGTAAATGCCTCGGGAGGAGGGCCCCCAAAGCAGCGCGCTCGGAATTGGCTCGGAATCGCACTGTCATGCAAGTGTGCCTCTGTTTTCCCTGCTACCCTCCTCTGAAAATTGCCAAGTCCCAAGAGTGCCTCTCAGGGCACTGGGGAGCACCACCGGCTGAGGTACAACACCACCGGCTGAAGGATGTGGCCACCGGCACTGAGTGAAGCTATGCTGCCAATTCACTGCCGGTCGGCACTAAAAAGTGCCGGTCGGCACTAAATGCCTGCAAAACCTGCAACTCACAGCAGCAGAGGGCAACAAAATGCATGGCAATGTGATTCAAAGCATGTATGCACCAAACACAATCCTTATCATATTTTGGACTCAAAGGGGGATGTGCCTCGGTCCTTGGACCACCAATCGCGCATTTCCATGCGTGATGGCCCTAAGAGCCAAGGATGCACTTTGATCTCAAATGTGTGCAAATCAAACAAGCAAACAAGGGTGTTCAACCTCCATCATACTTCACTTCAAGAGGCCAAACATGCACAATGGAAATGCAAACCTAAGCATGTCAACTAAGCATGCAACGTGGACTATGCAACACACTTATGTAAAAGGTTCAAACAAGCATGCAAGGTGAGCATGCAAACCAATGGAATGATGGACTTAGACATGAATTAGGCAACTCAAAAAGGCCTAAAATCAGTAGCCAAAATGCCAAGTTATGGGGGCCCAAACAAACATGCACACATGCACGAATCAAGGCACCAATACTTAGGCCATAAACAAGACGACATTCGAGCATACTTGAAAGAAACCGATCATGGACAACTAACATGCACTTAAAGCTCTGAAATTCATGTTAACATGATGCCAAATCATGCAATAAAGTGTGCCAAACAAAGCATGCAAATGGCCTAGGTTTAAGGCAAGTCAATGGGACATTAAACCACACCTAGCACAAACACACATGGCATGCATTAATCAACCCAAAACAGATTTTTGGCATGTCAAATTAGGCCCAAATGACCACTTAGATGGCATCTAAGAAGCTTGAAATCAAAGGCATGCAACATGACCAAAACATGGAGCATTTAACACAAGCTTTTAAAGCATTGAAGAGGCATGCAAGGCAATCAAACAAGCACATCATAAGGTCTGAAATGGCATGTTAGATGGTTTCAAATCATTGAAAATGAAGCAAGCAAGTCATGCTACACTCACATGCTCTCAAGGCCAACAAGCCAAATGCAAAGGAGCTATGTAATGCATGATGAGATCGACCCAAATGGCTATGGACAGAGCTAGATCATGGCAAAATGAGCATACAAGCTTCATGGATCTAGGCCTAAAACATGCTAGAAATGAAGGCACACAACCTAGGCATATTAAGGCATAAAGAGGCATTACAAGGCAACTACACTAAGCATGCATAGGAGACCAAAACCAACTTGAAATCATGTTATGGCATGGCAATATAAGCATGGAAAACAAGTCAAACATGCTCAACACACACTCAAGCATGGTGCTTCTTTGGAAGCCAAAACTTGCCCTTTCCAAGGACATCAAGGAGAGGGGGTGGCCCTCCCCTTTCTAGGACTTTAAGGCACCATCTCCACCATTGAAATCCCTCAGATTTCAGTGGTGGAGAGGTCCAAGCACACAGTCCCGGATCTCTCCAAAATAGCACAAATATGAGCCCTTTTCAAGGCCTAAAGGGGGTCAAACTTCCCCAAACCACAAAACACCCTTAATATACAATGAAGAGGCTTAAAAAATAGAACTTTTTTGTGTTATAGACCAAGCACAAAGACTGTTTTAAACTAGGCAAAAATGGAGTGCAAAAATGGGGTAAATAAAGTAAGTTTCTTACCCTTGAAGCTTTTCTTCACAAAGGTTGGAGTAGTTGGTCCCTTGAGCTCCAAACCAGTCAAGAACACTAAAAAAAAGCCCTTAGAACCTCAGTTGCAAGGAGAAGGTGAGACACTAGGTGCTTGTGTGCAATAGTGTGAACTAAAGCACCTAGTGTACTAAATAAGCAAGAAAGGAGAGAGATAAGATAGATATATGATCTAACCTAAAACCAGAGCTTGCTCTCTCTCTAAAATGGCTGAAACCTCTCAAAAAAACCCAACCTTAAGCCAAGAGGAAGAGCCTTCCTCTTATAGAACTTGTAAGACTTACAAGCTAAGCAACTAAGGGCTCATCCCTCCATACACGTGTATGGAGGGGAAGCAAATTGCACACAGCTGTCTGAAAATATCTCAGAAAGCAAGTGCACAGTAGTCGGCAGGGCAAAATGGTCATTTCGCCAAAAATAGTGCCGACCGGCACAAAATAGTGCCGACCGGCACAATATAGTGCCGATGGCAACTCTAGCCAGCCGGTGGCCTCTAGCCCCAGCCGGTGGTGTGTAGGGATGCCTCATAAAGCATTCCCTGCCCTTCCAAGGCAAAACACAAGTGTTTGGTGCGAAACCAAACACAAACGGTCGAGTCCGAGGTCCTGAGGCACGGCGCGCGAGTCGAGAACTCTGGGAACTCCAAACGAACACAAACATGGATGATCACCGAGCGTTCCGACGGTGACGTCCAAGTCTTGAGGACGGTCAAAAATGGGGTGTCTACACTCCTGCTTTTAGTGCACCCTCTCTGATGAGTGCAAAGCTTGGCTTGATGAAGAGGCATAGGTTGGGCCTACTTTGGCATCAGAGGCTTCGACCAGCTCTGGGAGGGGACGCATGAACACCTGACTATGCCCCAAATTTATTTGCTTTAATCAGTACTTTCAAGTTTTCTTTATGAATGTAATAAAAAGCAACTTCAATTTGTATTCAAGAGCAGGAGAACTTTGTACTGAAATCAATGTAATTGAAGGTTGTGGGTACTGAAAATTTTTCGTTTGGTCTGAAAATGGTCTAAGTTGTAAAAAGATTAATTTGAGCAAAAATTAACTTTTATTAAAACTTTTCAAAACCATTTTCGATATGGATCACAACTGGACACACCTGAGATCTGTCACTGAGATGTACAACCCCGGATCCCATCAACTGGAAAGTTGCCCCTAGTCTGAATAGCACTGCACTGGAGATCACAACCAAGCTCTTGAATGCAGAATAAACAAAGATGACCCACATGATCACACGGACAAAGTTGATCGGGGAAGTGTTTATGGCTGGACTTCAGAATGAAGTTGCCTACGTATCCCAAAGATGGGAATCAAGCCTTACGTAGTTCGGCTTGGGTTCACTCGTGTATTAACACTCTCCTTTTGTGCTCTAACTTTTGCCAAGGCCGCCCTTTCTGGGTTTTCAACCTTGCGAGCTCAGTTTTTATTATCTCAAATTTTTCATGCTCTAACTTTTACGTAGGTTGCCCTTTCGGGTTTTCGGCCTAGCGAGCCACTCAGGGAAAGTATTTCTTCAACTTGTCCATGTTGATCGGTTGGGAGAACTCTAGGCCATCTAGGTCTATCAGAACGACAGCTCTACCTGACCAGATAGACTTGATGATGTAAGGGCCAGTCCAATTGGATCTGAACTTGCCCCTAGGGTCGTGGATGGGAGCTCGGTTGTCTTTGAGCACTAGATCCCCCTGTTTCAAATTCCTGGACTTAACCTTCTTGTTGAAAGCCCTGCCAATTCTTCGTTGATAACCCTGAACATGCTACAGTGCTTTTAGCCTTCTCTCGTCAAACAGCATGAGTTCTTCAAACCTGCTTTGTTGCCAATCTGCCTCAGCTATCTGACACTCAACCAGTACCCGTAATGACGGAACCTCAACTTTGATAGGCAGAACAACCTCCATCCCATAAACCAAGGAATACGGAGTTGCTCCAGTAAAAGTTTGAATTGAAGTCCGGTAGCCCCACAGAGCAAATGGTAGCTTATTTGGCCAGTCCCGGTAGGTTTCCACCATCTTCTGCAGAATATGTTTGATGTTCTTGTTGGCAGCCTCAACTACTCCGTTGGTTTGCGGCCGATATGTAGATGATTTATGAAAAGCCACGTTGTACTTCTCCAACAAATCGATCACCTCCTTCTTGAAGTGGGAACCATTATCTGAAATAATCTCATTCGGGACCCCATAGCGACAGATGATATTGTTCCTGATGAACTTTGCAACATGCGATGCTTTCAACACCGCATAAGATTGGGCCTCAACCCACTTCGTGAAATAGTCTATCGCGACCAGAATGAACTCATGCCCATTGGACCCCTTTGGAGTGACAGCCCCAATTACATCAATTTCCCAGACTAAAAATGGCCATGGCGAAGTCATGTTGTACAGCTTCGATGGCGAAATGTTCATACGATTTGCATGGATCTGACATTTGTGGCATCGCCGGACAAAGCCAATACAATCCTCCTCCATGGTGGACCAGTAACAACCCTGTCTAAGGATCTTCCAGGCTAACATCACCCCGTTCATGTGCGCTCCGCACTATCCTCCATGGATGGCCTCCATCAGGCACTTGGATTCTTCAGTATCAACACACAACTTATGCATCCCAAGATGACCTCTCTTGTACAGTTTACCCCTGCAGACAATGAACTGAGCAGCCATTCTTTGAATTGCCCTCTTATCTTTGGCATTTGCCCCTGGTGGATACGCTTCCTTTTCCAAGAAGTTCCAGACATTGTAATACCAGGGATTCTTATCTTGTACCTCATCTATGGCAGCAATCAGCTCGTAGGCCGGCACGAATTTCTATTCAATGATGATCGGACGCATCCGGACTCCGAAAGGGATGTCTATCATAGAAGATAGAGTTGCTAATGAATCAGCGAACCTGTTGTTCTCTCTTAACAGATGAGCGAAGTTCAGTTTCTCAAACCGAGGAATCAGCACATCGAAGGTCTGGTGGTAGATTCTCATCTTTTCTTCTTTAACTTTCCAATCTCCTTTAGCTTGAGATACAACAAGGTTCGAGTCCCCGATGACGTCCAACTTTTTGCCCCTAGTTCTAGGGCGGCTTCCAAACCAGCAATACATGCCTCATACTTTACTTCATTATTCGATACTTTGAACCGGAGTTTGAATGCTAAAGGTATACAATAATTGTCGGGTGCTATCAGCAACACCCCTATCCCATACCCCGTATTGGTTTGACGCTTTGTCAAAGTACATCGTCCAAGTTTCTTCTTCGGCATGAAGAATGGCCTCATCTGGGAACAGATACTCAACTGCTTCATCCCCTTCCACTGGGTGATGGGCTAGGAACTCTGCTACCGCTCTCCCTTTCACTGACTTGCCCGTCACGTATTTCAGATCAAATTTGGAAAGCAGAAGCAACCAACGAGCTAGCCTACCCGTAAGTGCTGGTTTCTCGAAGAGATATTTGATGGGACCTAATCTCGAAACCAGTATTACAGAGTAAGCTAACAGGTAGTGCCGCAGCTTCCTGGTAGCCCACACTAAGGCCAAACAAGCCTTCTCTACGGAGTGTAGCGAGTCTCATAATCCAGCATTTTCTTGCTCAGGTAGTAGATAGCTCTCTCCACTTTGTCCTCAGACTCCTATGCAAGCATGCAGCCCATTGTAGTTTCAGTCACTAAAAGGTACAGAATCAACGGTTTCCCCGTCTCAAGCGGTGACAACACATGTGGGTTCTGTAAATATTGCTTGATCTGTTCGAAGGCAACTTGGCATCGACTGTCCCATTGGAACTTCTTTCCTTTCTTCAGCAGACCAAAGAGTGGTTCACAAGTCAAGGTTAATTTCGCAATAAACCATCTTATGAATTGCACTTTACCCAGAAAGCCTCGCACCTCCCTTTCAGTCCTCGGTGATGGCATTTCTAAGATGGCCTTGATTTTAGAAGGATCGACCTCGATACCTCTCTGTGTGATCAAGAACCCCAGCATTTTCCCTGCTGCAACACCAAACGTACATTTCTGAGGATTCAGCCGCAACCGATACTTTCTGATCCGTTGGAAGAATTTTTGCAAGGTGGTGTAGTGGCCCCTCTCTTTCTTTGGACTTGACAATCATGTCGTCCACGTACACCTCAACCTCTTTATGGATCATATCGTGCAAAATTGTGGTCGCAGCCCGTTGATAATAGCCCTAGCATTCTTCAGCCCAAATGGCATCACCCTATAACAATAGGTTTCCCACGGGGTGGTAAAAGTAGTCTTCTCCCGGTCTTCGGGTGCCATTAAAATCTGATTATAACCTGAAAACCCATCCATGAACGAGAGCAGCACATGCCCAGCAGTAAAGTCCACTAATTCATCGATATGTGGCAATGGAAAGTCGTCCTTCGGACTGGCTTTGTTCAAATCCCTGAAGTCCACACATACCCGAATTCTGCCGTCTTTCTTCGGCACTGGAACTATGCAGGCTAACCAAGTTGGGTATTCAGATACCAGCAGGAACCCTGCGTCAATTTTCTTGGTGACCTCTTCTTTGATCTTGAGAGCCCAGTCCGGGCGGATCCTTCTGAGCTTCTGCTTAACTGGTCAGGCGTCTGGGTCAAGAGGGATCTAGTGTTGTACAATCTCAGGATCGATTCCAGGCAGGTCTTCGTAGGACCACGCGAAAACATCTTTGAAATCTTTTAACAAAGCAATTGAGCGCTCGCGCTCCTGCAAAGACAACGTGGACCCGATCTGGACCAGCTACGGGTCCTTCTCAGTACCAACATTAATTTGGGTGATTTCATCAACCAAGGGTTTCACAAACCTCTCCTGCTTTTGATCAAGCAAATATTTCAAAACTGGAGGAATTTCTTCCTCGTTGTTTTCATCAAAATTTTGAAAGTCCTGATTAATGCAATAAATTAAGGGTACAGAAAAGTACTCAGAAGCCACAGCCATTCCATTCTCATTAATCACTTCCAAATCGCCTAATTCCTCTGTCATAACAAACTCAAAGGAAAAAGAAAAAGATGACCTAGACAGGACTGTGGCATCTAGGTTATCACCCCCAAGAATACCAGACTCAGACTCGGATGAGCTGGAACCTGATTCCGACTCCACAGGCTCGGTGGAATCAGATTCCGGCTAACTACCTAACCCGGTGCTGCTCGATAAGAAGTCCTCCTCGTATTGCTAGACGAGGGATGGTGCGATGGACGCATCCAGAATGTTTGCAGATGGGCTCACAGCCGCTTCATTGCCAATCATGGACACCGAGAAGTTATCCCCCAAGCACTCATGTACGATCGGAGGATCTGAAAGTAGACAAGCCAGTGCCACCCCCATTTCAATCTCGGTGCTCTCGGAATCCTCTTCCTTACACTGCTCAGCCTCAGTTGGTGGATCTGTCTGCTCTTCGGCAACATCATTCCCAGACAACTGCAAGTCGAAGAAAATCTCAAATCCCGGCAAGCGCCGCCTCTTGGCATTTAGCCATGGCTCTGGGAAGCCGCAGAACGGGAAGTTTTCCCCCTCTCGGACAAAGCGTCCGTTTAGGATGGCCTGGATGGGCCGGTGCATCAACTCATAAGGCTTGCCGGCTTGCTTGGCTCTGGCTCTTTCGGCCATCTCTTTACCTTTGCTCACCCAGTTCTCTTTGGTAGGCATATAACCTAAGCCAAAGGTATGCAGGTTGTGCGGCACTTCGACCGATGCTGTAATGCCCTTCGGGCCACTTTTCCCTAATCCCATCTCGGGGATGTGCTGGAGCTTGTTCATGAGGTACACAGACTGCGCACTGACATATAACCCCTCATCAACAGCTAGTAAGTTTTGTACAACCCGAGCCTCGGCTAGGGTAAATCCTGACAGGAACACATCCTTCGCGCCATGCTCGATATCCAGAACTGGTGGGGAAACCTCTGGCGGGGGACGAATTTCCAAAAACTATAGCCACCCCCTTCCCGTGGGGGTACTTCAACATCTGGTGCAGGGTGGAAGAGACCGCCTTCACCTGGTGCAGCCACGCCACCCTAGGAGTAGATTAAAGGTTGCGGGAACATCCAAGACATGAAAGTCAATATCCTGTTGTCCTGGACCAACCTGAGTCCGAATCTTCACGGTCCCCATCACCTCTCTGCTAGTATTGTCATAGGCCTTTATCACCTGGGCAGTTTGCACAAAATCCGCGGTCTTCAACCCGATTGCATATGCCGTCCTTGACGGGCACACGTTAATGGCGGATCCCGTGTCGACAAGAACCACTGGTATCCATTTGTCTCTACACTCAAAAGAGTTGTAGAGTGGTTTGTTGTGGTCCAAGCCCTCAGGTGCAGTTCCTTGTTAGTGAAGGTCAACGTCGGGGAAGCTCCTCCCAGAAAAACCAGCCGTACCAACTGTTCAGGCGTGGTGTCTATTAAAAGTTTGGCCTTGTCCATTGCAGAAAGGACAGCTTGTCGATAAACTCTTGAGGCCATAAGCAGTCCCCAGATGGAGATGTCTGCTTGTATCTTCTTAAACTGTTTCAGCACAGCCTCCTCTTCGAGCAATTTTTCTTTCTGTTTCTTTGCCTCTTTGTCCTTTCCGGACGCCTCTGGTTGATCTAAGTACGGGGGCTTAAAATACCGCCCACTCCTAGTCATGTGGTCAACCTCGCCAACAAACCAGGTATCATCCAGCTGATTGTTCCCCCAATCTTCATCTGTGTGGGCAAGACATAAGTCGTCGTCTTCCCACCACATGCTATCAGCAGCCGACAGACACCTATCCGGCTCCGTCATAACTATTCCTATGCCCACAGCACCTTCCGTTCCTGTGCTCGCAGCACGTTCCGTTCTTGTGCACACAGCACGTTCCGTCCCCGCAGGGGCCTTGGCCTTTCTGGCCCTCTCAGAATCTTCGATCCTTTCCCGCTCAAACTGCTTCAGTGCAGCCTGCTGTTCAGTATCTTTCGTACCCAAACTGCCCGTATTCTGAGCAAAATTCTTAACACCGGTGCTCTCCGGCGGTGCAAACTGATTCCCGACCCTTCCGGCCACTGTTGATGTCCCCGCCCCTGACGGACCCTGTTCTGACTGAGGTGCCTCAACAACATCCGACTCGTCGCTGAGCCACCCAGTAGCTTCTGCTGACCCTTTCAGATCAAACCAGTTGATAGTCACGTCCGCCGGATCCTGTTCATTGAAGAATTGCAGACTCGCGATATCCTCCTCCAGTTCGACAAGGTCATCTAGCCCCTGATTAGGTCCATCCTCTCGAACCACACAAATCTCTGCCCCTACTGGCAATTCTACCCTCGGCTTGGGCTGATCCGTTGGCGTGATGTAACCGCTCAGGTTATATATGAAGCTCGCAGATCCCTCAGGCTCTGTATCATCATTCCCGTTTGCCTCCACAGTCGACCCAATTCTATCTTCGATAGTCACCACCACCGTTTCAGGTTGGGTTTGGAAGATGTCCAACATGCACAAGTTAGTGCTGTCAGGAATGAACACCTTCGGCTTGGGTAGGTGGGAAGGGGTAATATATATGCTAGGGTGGTATGACACTACCCTAGTTTGGATCAGGTTGATGCGTTTGGGAGGTGGAGCTTGGTTATGTGGTGGGAGAGGGGTGGTTGTAACATTTTGTTTTTCTGGGGGTGCAATCACCCTATTGTCAATGAGATCCTGAATTTCGTGACGCAATCTGAAGCACTGGTCAGTGTCATGACCATGCTGTTAGTGAAACGCACAGTATTTAGCTGGGTTGTGGGAGGAAGGAAGTTTTTCTAGCAATGGCCGCGGCTCTAGGGGCTTCAAATGCCCTTTCCTGATCAAAACCCCCAGAGCTTTGGACAGAGACATATATAGCGGGGTAAAGGTTCTCTGGCCTCGGGGTGGAAACTTGATTGTTTGTGAGCTACTTCCGGACGCACCAGTAAATGGTGTAGCTGTAAGGGTTCTTGGGGTGGTGGTGATGACTATGCCCCCGTCTGAAGTCCTGGCAGCTACAGCACTACTTGTGCCTGCATTTGTCTGCGGTTGAATGCCCTCTTGGGATGCTCTCTCTCATGATCAATGAGGCCCTGTTTCATGGCGTTCTCGATCTGCACCCCTATCTCATGTAGATCTGCAAAGGTGGGAAGGGGGAGGACGATCATCTTCTGCATGAGCTTGGGCTGGAGGTTGCGCACAACCATCCGTATTTGGTCTTTGTCGACCGGCCTGATGGTCATCATCGAGGCCTTGGCCCTCCACCAGGTCACGAAGTTAGAGAAGCTCTCCTTTGGCTCTTGCCTAGTTGTCTCGAGATCACGAGTTGTGAGCTCGATTTGAGTACTGTAGAAGTATTGAGCTACAAAGGCCTCAGCCATCTCCTCCCAACTCCTCTTAACAGAGTCCTCCAGTTTTTTATACCAAATAGTCGCTACACCCGACAGGGTCCGGCCAAACAAAGAAAGCTTCTGCAATTTGGAGAGGCCTATTGGCCTTATTATATCTGAGAATAGCCATAAATGCACCATAGGATCTCTAGACCCGTCGAAACGGTCGATGTGCGGCATTTTAAACTGGTCTGGCAGAGTCGCGGCCACTTCAGTGTACCCATCCTCTATATCCAGAATGGATTTCACGCCTTGAGACTTTTTGAACAGCTTTTCTAGCTTACTCACTTTTAGTGTTGTGGGGTCCACCTCGAACTCAAACTGTGTATCCCCCAGGTTGCTCTGTGCTTTGGATAGCTGGGGTAGGATTGGGGGCGGAGTTGGCCCCGTTGGAACGTCCGTATTTTCCTAGATGTTAGCTGTCTCCCCGAGTATTGGAACTCTAGGTGGGGGAGGAGGTGGGTGCGAAGCAGATGCTCCAGCTTGCTGTGGTGGTTGCTGTTGCTGAAGTCTAGCAATCAGCTCCGCTTGTTGAGCCATAACCTCGGCCTGGCGCGTGACAAATTCTGCTTGGCGGGCAACATCCTGCTGCATGGCTTGCATACTCTCCTGGAGCTGACACATCATCTCCTCTATTCCTGCCATATTGTGCTGATTTAACTGAGCAGTCGGTATATCTGTCTCTGCAGTAGACTCGGAAATCTCAGCCTGACTACTCAAGGACCACTGATCTCGCAACCATTGTATCGATACACTGTGCCTTACTAACCACCGTCTAATAACCGGGGGTAATGAGTGGAACACTGGTTGTCTGTCTATCAGATCCTCGGATCGATGAAGTCTGAGACCTCTGGTCCAGAGTGCTTGGGGAATATCTGTCTAGTCAGATGCAATTGTGCTAAATTACCTTGCAAAAAGATAAATAAAGCATAATAAGGAACAACGAGCAGAAAAACGGATAGCATAACAGCTTAAATAAAGACAACACACAGTTGGCAAACACAAGCTGAAAGAACTGTTCTCAACCACTGATCACTGTTCCCAAATCACTACCCCAGATCTGATATCCTCAGGTAAAACTGATTCCCCAAATACTAATACTAATGCCTGCAAGCCTGATACCCATACTTGCAAACTGATACATGCATTCCTGTAGAGGCACACTCTAAAAGCACATAACAGACAAGTGAGAGCCAAAATACCCCTATGGAGGGGTAGGGTTTCCCTGTCCTAGTTTCATCAAGAACTAGGGTTTCACTACGCACATAGTGGTTTCAAACAACCTATAATCGGTAAGCAACCTGTCCTAGTTTGGAATGGTCACTATGGATTCCGATATGCACTAGGTCGAATGGTCAAAAGGGGTGCCCCAGTAAAAATCGGGGTTTGTGTTCCCATCGTGGCAGAGCCCGTAACCGGTCAGCCTTATGGCACGCTTCTCAAAGCAAGCCTCCGGCAAACCATTCAGGAATAGCATGGCAAACACGGTATCCTAGGCACACCAATGCAAATACAATGCAAAGAGACACATAAGTGTAATCAAAACAAGATATCATGAGTTCGAGTCAAGTTCTCTAAATCCCTAGCAGAGTCGCCAGAAACTGTAGACGTGCCCGAATGTCACGGCTCCCCGCGCGAAGGCGTGAAATTGTTTTGTTCTTAAGCTACTACAGTTCGGACTCAATGTCACGGTTCTGAATCTAATCTCACAAAGTGCAATGCAAGGCTGATAAATCACCAAAGAGTCCAAATCTGGCAAATCGTTTTGGAAAACTGATTTTAATAAAGAAGTGCCAAACATGGACTCCTTTGCCAGATGCGGAGTCGCCACCTAAATGTTTTATTTTGGGGAATTTAGGAAACAATGACTCGTGCCTAAGGCCACGTGTCCATCATCACCGAAGTTGCCTCAGCTCGGGAACTTGGGTATGAGAGGGGAAGGCCATGCAATGAGCACCCCCGCTTGCCCGATCTAAAGATCGGCCTTTACTAACATGATATTTTGTTTTTGAAAACACATGTGTTCTTATTCCAGTTATTAACCTAGAATTACTATGTGATGTGCACAGCATACAAGTACAGACTAAATCGCCTAAGTTAGAACAAAACATCTCATGTTTGTTTGTTTGAAAATGGTTTGAAAGTGCTACTCGCAAGTAGGCTAAGACGTGAATTTGCCACCCTCGGGTGGGCTTAGAAAACATGATTTTGCCACCTCAAGTGGGCTTAAAACTTGCATTTCGATGAATTGTTCCAATTCAAGCAATCCAACCTTCACCCACAGGCATTCAAGTAGTTAGCCTCATGGCAAGTATGCTATCATAGCAACACTCACACTTATGCAAGATGCTAAAGCATAAACACTTACAGTGTACTCCGAGCCAAAACAGAGAACTAGTTAGAAATCATGCATGATCCTAATTCATGTTATGATGACTAATGCAACACATGCAAAATGCAACTAGAAATAGGCTCGGCTATTTTAAGATGTCATATGAGGTGTAACTTGATAACATGCTGTTGTACATGGATTCAAGTAAATGTATTGAAATACAATGCGGTTTGTATGATGAGCTGAGTCCATTGCATGCAAGACAGATGAATGATGCACGCATGCAAACATAAAGATGCTAATCGAAAAATGCCCTAAAACTAACCATCAAAAGCTGATAAGTAAAAGGGAGAAAGACGTGGGGTTGGAAGACATTCACACATGCATGCACACTTATTACAACAATACGCCCTCTCGACGGAGGGTTCGAATGAATACACTAAGCTAGCTACGCTAAGCTAAGCAACTAATCTAATTATCTAATTAGACTAATTATTACATAATCAAATGAATAACTAGCTAACACTAAGCTAATTATTACAACACGTTAACTAATTAACAAATTAACTAGTTTCATTACAAATTCAAAAGCTAACTAATCAAGTAAAGCTAATTACAAATTACAAAGCCTCAGCTCAGTTCTAAGAGTTCGAAGATGCATACTCGATCGCCTCGCTCAGAAATCCGTTACCATGCCTTATGTTGTCTCTATTTGCACTGTTTTAGACTTTTGAAAATTGTGCCAATCTCCAAAACAATTCTGATCCACCTCATGGACATGCTGAGAGGTCATCGGCCAAGAGGTATGGCTATCGGCCAAAGGATAATGGTCACCGACCAATTTTGAGGCTATCGACCAATTATTGATAGCTGATCGGCACACTAGATAGCCGATCGGCCATGTCTTCCTGCAAACTCTCCTTTTGGCTGCAACAGAGCACAAATAGAGGCATGGCAATGTATTTGCAAGAAAATGTGTGTGCAACTACAGCCCTTATCATGTCTAAGGCTCAAAGGTGCGTAGTGCTCGGCTCTTGAGCCATCAATTATGCATTTCGATGCATGATGGCCAAAGAGGCCGAGTTGCACAAATCAATGCCAAATGAATACACAAAAATAGATAAATGCCTTAACCTCTATCATGCACGATTAAGAGGGTCGGCGATCGAGAATTGAGGCACGTTTCATCACTTCAAGTATGAAACGTCCCTCATTCCTCGTGTTTGGCTTAACACCCAAACCAAACACAATGCAATGCATGCACAACTTAACAAAGCTAATGGCATGCAAACAATGTAACGCAACATGAGCATGCAAGCACCATGTAATGCAACTCAAGCACGCAACAACAATATAATGGAACAAACATGCAACAACATGCAAATTATAACGTCATGCAACAATATGAAAAAACAATGTAATGGCAATGGACCATGTAATGCAACGCTTAGTGGACTTAAACCGCATATGGACAGCCTAAGAGGGTCCAAAACAGTGGCCAAATTGATGAAATGATGACATGAAAAGTGAGAAAATGCATGCACACGCAATGGCCCATTAACTAGGCATAGGAGCACAACTCTCAAACATGATCAAAAGGTGACAAATGTGGAAGTGTGACAACACTATAAACTCTAAAATCATGCATAGAATGATACCAAATCAACCAAACAACACGAGCATGGCATGCAAGAAGGCTCAAAGCTTGAAATTAGCATAGGCACTTGCACTAGAGCTATGCAATACATGAAGCATATGGCCAATGCAACCCAAAATAGTCCTAGAGCATGCCAAAATGAGACCAAAACATGCATGAACCAAGGCTAAAACATGCTAGCATGAAGGACATAAGGCATGAAGTATGCAAGGCCAACAAAGGGGATTGAACTACAGCCAACAAAACCAATCATGAGATGGCTTCACCAACAAAAATTAGAGCTATATTATGGCAAAACAAGACCAAAACTACACTGAAATGATAGCCCAAAGGCCTAAGCATGGTGGCATACACAATGACCCATTCTCAAGGCATGAAACACCAACTCTTCAAAGCATTGAAAGAGTGACAAATGTAAGTGTATGACCACACTACATGTGCTGAAATCACATTTCAAATGATGCCAAATCATGAAAGTAGTCCAAGTAATGCACTCTAGTGGCTTGGAAAGTCAAAGCTAACAAGCTAGAATGCACTATGGCTATACAAAGCATGGCATGCATGACTAAAACAACACAAATCAGAGCTTAAGCATGGTAAAACAAGGCTAAAAGCTTCTTGGAGTTGGGCCAAAACATGCAAGAATGATGGTCCAAACACATGATGCATGTTATGCTAGCATGCAAGATTACACTACAAGTATGTGAAGCATGCAAGATGCTATCAAACCAACCTAAAATATAGTTGAGTCATGCTAAAATAACACCAAAAACTTGCTGAAATGGAACCAAAACATGCTAGACAAACATGCTACTTTGACGAGCCATCTATACAAGCATACAAGACACAAGGAGAGGGGATGACCCTCTCCTATTTAAGACCTCAAAATACACTTTCCACTGCTGAAATTTCTCTAGAATTTAGTGGTAGAAAGGTCATGCAAAGATAAAAACAAGAGCCTAAAGGGGTGGCCCAAAACAAGGAAAAACAAGGCATTCAAGGGGGTAGATCACCCCCAACCCCAACAAGACCTTAAACAATCATTTCAAACACATGAAAATGAAGCTTTTTACAGTTAAGAGTGAAGCCAAAATAAGCATGTAAACAAGGCCAAGTAAGCAATGAAGACAAAGCTTAAAAGAGGGTTAGAGACTCACCCTTGTAGAACACCGTCAAAGAGGCAACTCCAGCAACTTTCTGAGCCAAAAACCAAACTTTGAGTTCAAACAAAAACCTCAAATGCCTCAGCAACAAGAATATGGTGTTCTAGTAGGTGCTTTAGTGCAAAAGTATGAAGAAATTGCACTTTTGAGCACAAATGAGTGCAAATATATATATATGTATAGAGAGAGACAGAGAAATATAGAGAGAGATATATATCTTCTATCTCAATTTTTCAGAACCTCTGGAAAGGAAGAGGGGTCTCCCTTCTTATAGAAATTCAATTCCTAAGCTTGTTAAGCAAGCTCAGGACTTGAATCAATCCCTCCATACACATGTATGGAGGATGAGAATTGTGCTCACCAGGTGTCACAGCTGGCATGAAAATATTTGGAAAAGGAGATAGAAAGGTCTCGGCCAGAAAATATGGTCGATCGACCAAAAAGAGTGCCGATCAGCCAAAAAGAGTGCCGATTGGCCAACACTTATGGCCGATGGCAAGAAAACAAGGCCGATGCCACAAGGCCTTGGCCAACAAGCTACCCTCTTCCCTCAGAAGCAAAACCACAAGTACTTGGTCCACAACCAAGCACAAAACATACAAGTTGAGAGATCCTAAGGCAAGGCGCGCGGCCGAGACCTTCGAGAACTCAAAACGAACACGAGCATGGATGATCATCGAGTGTTCAAACGATGATGTCCAAGTCTTGAGGATGGTCAAAAATGGGGTGTCTACACCGTCGCGACACAGCCGGGGCTTTTGGGTCCTGGTCGGCTATAAATGCAACCTTGGTTTTGTTTTTTATTTCATTGAATGGGTAGTCAGTTCAGTTCAAAATCAATGCAAAATAAAATCAAAATTAAAAAAAAACAGTGAGGGGAAAAAACAAAAACAGAGACGTAAAAATAGAGGAAAGAAAAAACAGAAGTAAAAAGAGAGGAAAAAGAAAAAACAGCAAAGGAAAAGAGGAAAAGAAAGCAGAAAAAAGAAATAGAAAAAGAGAGAGCAAAGAAAAGTGAAAAGGAAATAAATTGAGAAAACAAGAAAAGGCGCTTGTTTTTGTTCTTGTTTTGTTTTGTTTCGTCAAATATGTTATTGTCGTAATTTATTTCGTGTTGCATTCAAATGAAGTCTATTTTCAAAAGAGAAAAAAGAAAAGAATTAGCAAAATTGATTTCTAGTTGTTGATTCGTTTCAATTAATTTGGTTTTTGTACATCTGTTTAGTTTGTTAAAGTGCATTCGTCAAATTCGTGTTTACATTTTATACCTTGCTTTGGGTTATCTTGGCGAGCTTCAGTTTATGAGGCCTTTCAATCTTGCTGTGTCGAGTTCTGAGTGTTGTTTTCCCTTTCTTTGATTTCATCCCCTCTTTTCGCGTGAGACGCATTAGGATCTCGTTTTCACCCGGTTAAAAATATCTGGTGCACCTGGTATTCACACCACCTATCCTCCTTTCATGTGAGACACGTTAGGTTGTTGTTCCCCGGTTAAAAACACCAGGTGCACCTAATGTTCACACCACCTTTCCTCCTTTCATGTGTGACACGTTAGGTTGTTGTTCCCTGGTTAAAAACATCAGGTGCGCCTGTTTGTTCACACTACCTTTCCTCCTTTCGTGTGAGACACGTTAGCTTGTTATTTCTTCGGATAAAAACATTAGGTGCGCCTAGTGTTCACACTACCTTTCCTCCTTTCATGTGAGGCACGTGAGGTTGCTATTTTCCTCGGTTAAAAGCATCAAGTTTGTCTAGTGTTCACACCACCCATGGAGCTTTTCACCCTTCCTGCGTGAGACGTAGGTAGGCCTACTTTTTTCTTACATCCTTTCTACATGAGACGTAGTTTGGGTTGTACTTTCATTGCCCCTTTCGCTTGAGGCGTGTTTGTTACTCACTTCTTTCCGTGTGAGATGCGGTTGGATTTGTTATGCTCTGATTTATGCTTTCATTTGCGTCGTATTCTTGTTTTTCTTGTAGCTTTGTTTCATTGCTTTTTATGTTTAGATGTGTCATTGCATGATCATAAGTTATGTATTTTCTGCATATCATTTTGTATCTTGCCCTTGAACTACGCTGGTTTGATTCCTTGCAAATGGATACGCAAGCAACCTTCGGGTTCAACCATTTATGCGTTTATTTATTTTCTTGCCAAGTCTTACGGCCTCTTCAAATGGGTCATCTTTGGGCTTTGGAATTCACTCACGTCATTTCATGACTGTGAGCTCTGTCAAAGAGGGACAACTGTAGACACCCCATTTTTGACCGCTTACAAGACTTGTGCGCTTCGCATTGGGCACGATGAAAATAGCATTGTGTTTGATTCGACTTCTCAACAAAGGAATCTGAGGATGGGCTTGAAAAACAATCCCAAAACCTTCATATTTACCTTGTTCTTACCTCAGAGGTCCATTTGAACATTATGCTATCCTACACTAAGCTTGGAACAGAGGAACAGAGGAGCACATTGGGGCTTGGCCGTGCCCCATTAGGGGCCAGCCGTGCCCTCTGGGCGATAAACATTATTCTGGCGAGAGGCCGCCAGCTGTCTATTTTTGAAGATATTTTCGACCTATTTTACTCAAATTCTATAAATATGAGGTTATATCTCTGTTTTGAGGTTGAACAATTTCCAAAGAGCTTATACACACTTGAGAGCTTCATCCTTGCCAAGCCATCTTTGAGCAAGCTTACCATCTTTGAACTATATCTATACACCATACAAACCCTGAAACCTTAACCTTGAAGCCTTGGTTGAGCCTTGAGAGTCACAATTCAAGCTTGAGAGTGTGTTTGGACCAAGTTCGATTCACAACAAGAGCTTGTCCTCTTTAAGAGGTATAAGCTTACCATCTTTTTTTTCTTGCTTTCATTTCTGTCTCTTACTATCAATTTATTGTGTCGCTATGTTGTTTTGGATCCATTTCAAGTGTTGGAACTTGGATTTGAATAGCTACCAAAAGTAGAAATGTTTAACACCCTTTCTTGCACCTTACTTCATAGCTCACACCCTTGTCTTTACACTCTTTATTTTTAGTCTTCAAACTGATTTTTAGAGTTCAAAAAGGCTAAAAAACATGGTTTGAGATCTCAAAAATGGAGGGGCTAGCCACCTCTCCTTGCTCTTGTTCACTAGCCTTGTGATTCCTTGTTATTTCCTATCTTTTTCGTACTCTTTAAACATGGTTTTAGTCACTGATTTTTACATATTAGGGGCTGTTCAGGCTTGTTTTAATTCATTTAATTAGTTTATGCTTTGAATACTTTGCTTATTATGTTGTAAGTCCTCGTAGTTTTACTTTTTTAGGCCTTAGACATCAAGCTACTTGAGTTAATAGCTTTTCTTCACCTTTTTTTTATTATATATATATATATATATATTAAGACTCCCATTCTTAAAATCAATCTCGCACAATCATGTTGCAACTTCCCTCTTTTCTTTTCTTTTGTGTGAGAATTATTTCAAGAGATTGATGGTAATTCAAGGCATGGAAAAGAGACCTATGCTTAATAGCTTAACCTCTATAGAGGTTCATCGTCAAGGTGTAGTCCCTTTTTCATGCTTCGGATCACTTCTCGTTTGACATTTCTTCTCAGGTAGTGGACTTAACCATCACTTTGGACAAATTGATTAAAGAATGGAAAGGACTAACAAAATGGGCTTAAAACCAATGAAATCGATGTAAAGAAAATGAGTAAGATTTCTTGGATTCCACTGGACATTATGCCGAGTCCATAGTGTCAAGAGTCGTCACACACCAATTCATGATGTGTTGATGAAACTTGAGGTGTGTTGTTTCCCTCTGTGAGTTCCCATGATGAGAGAGAAGGGTGGTCATTTTCATTGCATTCATTAATTTTTTGTTCAAAGTGTGTTCGAAATCATCAAGCCATCAACATGTGCTTGTTGATGATTTTAGAACCAAATCCGCTCTTCTCTTGAAGTTCCATGACAAAGAAGAGCAGAAGGGACAAATAGAACTCAGAAAAACCTATCTGCACTGTTTTCACCTCAGAGCATAGAAGCAGACTTTGGCATGAAATCAGGGCAAGGACGGCCTTGTTTGGGCCCAGCGGGCCTCACTGGGGGCTGGTCGGGCTCCAATGTTTGGTAAACAGTTTATTTTTACAGAAACAGAAGGTAGTGGCTGAAGGTGAAATAGGGCAGATTCCCAAGGAGGCAGATAGAGATGCTTTTGAAAACAGCACGTGCATGTAATCCATGTGCATCTTTGTTTATATCAATATTGTAAATAAATGTTCATGTTCTTGTTGTAATTAGTTATAACTAATTATTATTGTTGTAGTTACTGCGGTTGTAATTATTATTAATGCTTAATGTTTATTTGTAATTGTCATAGTTGGTTAACTTAGATAGCTTATCCTTGTTGTAATAAATTAGATAGCTAGTTAATTATTTATTATTCATTAGATTAATTCATTCATTTGGTTTTGTAATAGTTAGTTTAAATTCAGACATTTAGACACTCATTCGGACCCTCTTGCATGAGAGCAAATAGTGTAATAAGTGTGTATGTCTTCCAACCTTCATTTCTTTCTTCCTTTTATTTCTCTGCTTATGATGGTAGAATAGGGCATCATGTTTTAATTAGCATTTTCCATGTCCAAAGTATCCATTTGTCTTGCACACATAAGGTTCGGTTCATCATTCTAACGACATTGTCATTTATCATTTCTTCCTTGAATACGTGCGCCACTGCATGCTATCAAAGTGATTTACATGGCATATTAGACAACCAAACCTATTAGTTACATTTTTGCATGTTTTGCATTAGTCATTTTGCATCATTAGGATCGTGCATTTTTCCTAACTATTTTATTTCTTTCGGCTTGCCTTGGAGTACTAGGTGAGCATTTATTGATTTAGCATATTGCATGAGTGTTAGTGTTTCTATATCAAGCATGATTTCCATGAGGCTAAGTGCTTAATTGATATACTTGTTTGAATGCCTATAGATGAAGGCAAATTGCTCAAATTAGGATAATTCGATTACTATATATATGATATCACTTTTTTCTTTTTTTTAAGTGGTGTACATATTCAAAACATTTTCAAAACAAACATAAAATCAAAGAGTTCCAAATTTTGTGAATTGGTCCATACTTGTGTGCAACACATAGTAAAAATAATCTAATAATCGAACCAAGAGCATATAATGTAAATAAGAATCACATCATGATTAGTAGAGGCTGATCTTTGATCGGGCGAGTGGGGTGCTTGATTCATGACCTTCACCTCTCGTACGTAAGTTCCCTAGCCAAGACACTTTGGCGATGAAGGATAAGTGGCCTTTGGCACGAATCTCGTGTTTCTTAAATTTTTCAAAAATATTTAGGTGGTGACTCTGTAATCTGGAAAAGCAGTCCATTTTTTGCATTTTTGATTCAAAATCAATTTAACAAAAGATTTGTCGGATTTGTACTCATTTGTGTTTATCTATTTCACATTGCACTTGGAATCAAATTTAGAACCATGAGAGTCTGAACTATTGGGCTATCGTTTCTGAAAGGAGCATGAAAAGCAAGCTACAGTTGTCTGTCTGAGATTTTGAGAGCTGTAATTTTTGCTCGAGCACAGGACTGGTCGCTCGAGCGGTCTGCTTTGTTGGTTTGTTTGCTCGAGCGCAAGATTGGACGCTCGAGTGGTCTGCCTGGTTGAGTCTGAATTTCTGGGACTAGTGGGATTGTTGTTGA
This sequence comes from Camellia japonica, assembly GCA_030407325.1. NCBI lineage: Eukaryota > Viridiplantae > Streptophyta > Magnoliopsida > Ericales > Theaceae > Camellia > Camellia japonica. The sequence continues at coordinate 57,367,133 of JAPPVO010000010.1, forward strand.
CATTTTTATTATTGTATTTGGAGCCTCCTTGTTTTATTTTGGGACATGGAATCGATGTGGTAACATGATGGCAAAGTAAAATTGGACCAAAAACTTTGATTTGGATAATTTTTCTATGAACAACCATCACTCTTTTACTCTTTTGTTTTTCCACACTTTGAATTTGGGTGTGAGGCTAGAACCATTGGAAAGCTTGTTTCCGGGGCTTCGATTTGGACACAAGAACAATCTAAAGCGGAGTCCGGATAAGAGAGTTATGCCCATTTGAAGTTTTAGTATCTGTGCTAGAAGTAGGTGCGCTCGAGCACAGGAAGTAACGCTTGAGCGGACTGCAAGAATTTAGCAACTCAAAAAGTACATTTCTAGATCATTTTCTCCACTTTTCTTTTCTCTCTTCCCTCCTCTCATCCTAAGCCCCCCAAACCCTAGATTTTTGACGGAATACCTTTCATTCCCAAAGTTTTGGCCAAGATCTCTTACGAAAAAGTGAAGACGGCTTAAAGATCTTACTTTTCTACCGATTGAAATTTGGATTTGTGCAGGATTCTTCTAGAAGCTTTGCTATATTGCTTGATCATTGAGGTAGGGATTTCTAGTTCTCCTTCAATACTCTCATTTATAGATAGATTTGTGGTATTTTCCATATATAAATACAAAATTTTCAATTTTAAGCATATTGTGAAAAATCATGAGATTGGGGGTTTAGGGTTTGAAGTGTTGGGGTTTACTTGTTGGGTTATGATTTTGGGTTATGAATTTGGGGTGTATAAGCAATAGAAGAGTTGGATAAAATGTATTTTTGTGAAAAGCTTTAATTTCTCTTAAAAACCTAATTTGGTTCATGAAGATAGATGATGGTTTTCTTTAAATTGAAAGTAGTATTATGAAATTGAGGTGTTAAATTGCACATATATAAGTTTAATTGAATTTTGGAATGTTTGGAAATTTATGTAAAAGTTGCGATTGAACTTTTATTGTTGATCTTTTAGATTATGTAATAATATGAAACCAAATTTGGGTAAATGAATTGTTAACGGTATGGAGGATATGAGATTTGTGATAAAATGATGAAGTGATTATTTAAGAATTTTATTGTGTTATGTTGAATTGGATTGAGTTATGTTAAATTATGTTAAGTCTAGGTTGTGTTAAGATGAGTGTGAGTAATGATAAATGAGAGATTGTGAAATATGATAGTGTTATATAAATGAGTTGTATCAAAGAAATTAATGTTGGAGATTTAATTTATAGCCTTGGGTAGTAATTGATAATCAATGTGTTGTGAAAATTGAATTTGAAGACTTAATAATAATATGGAAAATTGTGCACATTTTAAAGATGAATCTTTATGCCTTTATGGATGTGTTGTTATATTTTTGTAACAAAAACAATGAATGATTTGAGGGTAATAGAGAAGGTGGTGGAACATATTGTGTAATTGTTATATAAATGAAATTTTAACATATGGTGGATGTGTATTGAATGAATATGTTACGGGAATAATGGATGATGTGTCGGCTTTGCCCACTAATCACAATGACGGATGACTCGAGAAAATTTATGGAATGTAATGTTGTTTCAAGGTCCATTACCTACTGTATTTTGAGCCAACAAAGCGTGATGCTAAAAATAGGTTCCGCCTTCCTTTCGGAGCAGCACCCAGTAATGCGTGTGTTATGTTGAGGTTTTGCGTTCCTTCGGGCTTGTGACCGGTAAAGCATGAGGTTTTGTGTTCCTTCCAGCTTATGACCGGTAAAGTGTGAGGTCCCACATTCCTTTCGTCTTGTGATTGATAAAGCGTGTGACTCATGGAGATGGCTTGTTAATGGATCTGATATTTGATATGAGATTATTTGAAAGAATGGAAAATGAAGTGGTAATTGAATTAGGGGCTGGTAATGATAAACTCTGTAACACTAACCTTTTTCTTAGTTGTTACTTTTATGATTAATCGGAATTATGCATTTATTTGTGCCTTATATGCTTATTTATGTGCATTATGTTTGTTAACGGATATGTTCCTTTACGAAAAGACCTGTCTGATTCGTTAAATCGTAGAGTTATAAAATTAGTTAGTGGGCTAAGTGGGTAAGCTGATACACCTTAATTAGGTCAAGTAATAATTTAATTCACTAGTTAATGTAGGTAAAGAGGCTCTCACTTAATTAAACTAAATTAAACTAGAGATATATTTATATATATGTGTGACCTCAATTAGATGACAGAGAGGGAGATATAATCTGAGAGAGAGAGTGAGAGAGTGTTCTAGAGTTTGAGCTTGAGTGAGTGATCAAGAAGAAGAATGAGAGAATTTGAGACAACTTCATCAATTAACACATTAAGGTAAAAATTCTTCCTAATTTCTTGCATGAGACTAATTTTCATCTTGAATTCATGGAATTTAGGGAGAGAGTGAGGAATTGGGTAGTGTAAGTTGTGTTATAAACCCTAACAGGAGGAATTCTTCCATGTCTTTCCTTGAATTACTTGGTCTTCCATGACTCTAAGCTAGATTTCCATGGTTTTGTCGTAATATAGAATCTCCATATGCATAGAGTTTTGTTTCTCTTAAATCTTGAAATTGTTTGTAAGATTATGGAACTTGAGTTTGAATTTGAGATTCTATCGTTGATTTGAACTTGGAAATTGTTTACATACTATGTTTGTTAATTTTTGGCCTTTAATTTAATTGACTTTGGGTTTGATTTAGAGGAATTTGGAACCCCAAAAAACAGAGCAGAAATTTGATTCTAGAATACCCAGAACCGCACATGTGGTTGGAGAGCCCGCACTTGCGGGAAGTACTAGCGCACGTGCGGAAAACAAGGGAGGTGATAAGGACATTCTGCATAAAAGGCATGTGTGGCGCACGTGCGGAGAAGGTCTCGTTAGCATGATTTACGTGCGCACGTGCGGACATTCCACGGTTTCACTTTTCTACTTCATTTACCCCACTCCCAGGCCTCCGTTAGCATGATTTACATCTGTAATTAATAACCATTTGCGTTGCATAAGCATTTAAAAAGGAGTAACAATATTTAGACCAACCAATTCCCAAGAAATGAAACTAATTAGTTGGGTGTATGACAAATTAAGTGTGTTACGCTTGTATCTATCTGTGTAGGTCAAACATCCCGTTCCAGTCACCTGTATCACGGAACCCACTATGAGTAACACTGTTGTAAACATATGTTTAATTTAAATTACATTTTATCTGCTTCAAAGTTATGCATTGCTCTGATATGTTACTTATATAGATGAATGATGATTCTATCTCTGTTTACGTTGTTCGCTGTGGCAACCCTAGCACCTATTCATATGATTACAGAGAATCTCTGTCAGTACCATTTCATGGAACTCCTGTTTATTATAGTGTTGGTTATCATATCTAATCTTTGGTCTTCATGATCGTCTGTCCGGTCTTCATGTCCACCTATTCGGTCTTCATGACCGTCTGTCCGGTCTTCATGACCGCCTGTTCAGTCTTCATGACCGCATGTTCAGTCTTCTAGACCGCCTGTATTTATTGCTTTTGGATATACTCTGTGTCATATCATGCCTCTCACATGTAATACGAACCGAGTTGGTATGTACTTTATTTTACATTATAATCATCATTTAGAATCCCTTTACTCAGTTGTTATTCACTAGGCTCTAGCTCACGTTTTGTATATATGTATATGTAGGTAATCCAGTTCAGGAGGGAACATAGTTGACAATCTTGCCTCCATTTTGGTCAAGCCACCTTTTGTGCCTCTCGTCGAGGTTACCATTAATTGGAGCACTGACTGACCCAGTGATTACCTCTTTTGGCACTCTCACACTTGTTGTGATCGGGTGTCATGGGTGTCATAGTTATTGTTGATGGGAATGACTTATCTCTTTTGGTTGTGTTGTAATTATATGAAACTTGTAATGCCTGGATGTACATGTATATATAGCTATGTTTTTATCTCATGCAAGTTCATAGCTCATTGGACATTTTACTTTCTTATATGATAGCTTCTGCTAGCCCTGCTCATTTATTTTGTTTAGTTAGGCCTTTGGTAATCGCAGATTACTGGCTGGTTACGACACGAAACCTATAGGGCCGGGTTTGGGTCGTGACAGAGTGGTGTCAGAGCACGAGTTGTACTATGCACACACGTCCAAATGAGCTATAAGATGTCCTAAAAAAGAAATTAGGTCATATTAGCTGTATGTGTGAGTGTTCATAGTTTGTCTGATGTGCCTATGTGGTAATAATGCACGTGTAAACCTTATGTGTCCTATGTTTATTATCATTCTGTTTATATAGCCCAATGGAAGAAACAAGACCTGCAGAGACATCTGAGTCTTCTGATGCAAGGATGAACCGGCTAGAAAGAATGGTGGAGTTATTGACAGAAGCACTAAGACAACAACCGAGACAACTCTTTCCACCTCCTCCTCTGCCACCAATTTTAGTGGAACCACCTAACAATGGTGACATTATTACCCTGACACAAAAGTTTAACAAGTTGAAACCGCCCACCTTTCTAGGAGGCCTAGAACCGTTGAAAGCCAAAGCTTGGATTTTGGAGATTGAAAAGTTATTTGAAGTATTTCCATATACTGAAGAGCAGAAGGTTCTGTTAGCAACTTTTACTTTGCAAGAAGAAGCGAGAAGATGGTGGATGCTCATCGGAAATCAGTAAACCGCTATGACTTGGACACAGTTCCAGGAAGTTTTTTATGAAAAATACTTTCCACAGTGTGTCAGAGACCGCAAAGTGACAGAATTTGAGCAGCTAAAGCAAGGTACTATGTCAGTAGCGGAATATGAAGCTAAATTTACAGAGCCTGCGCGCTGTGCACCACATATGGTAGACACTGAGTATAAGAAAGCCAGGAAGTTTGAAGGTGGTTTGGATGTTGAAGTCCTTGATCGAGTTAATGTACTCAAATTAGAAAAATATGTCGATGTTTTAGATAGATCCATCATAGCTGAGGCGAATGTTGTCGCATTAAGGCAAGCAAAGGCACCAGTGATTGAATGGAAAGGTAGGAGGCCGTGATCTAATTTGAAGAAGGGTCGAAACAACTTCAATACTCCACCAAACAAGAGACAGAATACAGGATCACTTACTAGCTCAAGTCAGCAGAATGATACACCCATTTGCCCGGAGTGTCGAAAAAGGCATAAGGGAGTTTGTCGCAAGATTTCCGGTGCATGCTTCCTGTGTGGAAAAATGGGCCATATGATTAAGGATTGTCCTTTAGTGTCTCAAAGCACAAGCCAGCCTAGGGCTAACTCAGCTATGAGGAAAGACACTTTAAAGCAAGGATGGGTTTTTGCTTTGATGTCAGGTGATGTGTGGACTATAGAGACGGTTGTGTCAGGTATTCTTCATATATATTCTTTGAATGCACATGTATTAATTGATTCGGGGTCTACACATTCTTTTGTGTCCTATGCTTTTGCTCCAAAATTACTTAGACCTTTGGAGCCAATGGAATATGTATTAGTTGTAACCTCTCCGGTGGGAGGAGCTATGATCTGTGCATCCATATATCCTGCGTGTGAGATCATTATTGGAGACATGAATTTGTATGTGGATTTGTTACCTTTAGACATTGCATATTTTGATGTAATGTTGTGAATGGATTGGTTAGCGAAATATTGTGCTACAATTGATTGCTCAACCAAACAAGTTGTGTTTCGTTTACCTAAAAGGCCTGAATTTACATTTGGTGGAGCTAGTGTAATGTCTCCCCCATATTTGATTTCCTCCATGAAAGCGAATATGATGAAAGTTGAATTGTGAATCCGCAGCGATTCAGAATTAGTCAGGCTTTCGAAATAACCTCACATCTTAAACATTTACCTTGTTTGAACCCTTGGGTTTCATTTTTGGACCATTTCTCACCCTGAGGTGAGTTTGAACCAAAAAAACAAGGGAGGCCATCAAGGCCTGGCCGTGCATTAGTGATGGCCGATCGTGGCTATGAATGGCTGGCCGGCCAGCCGGCCTTCGATGGCGATAAACATTGTTCTGGGCGGGAGGCCACCAGCTGTCCATTTTTGAAGATATTTATCACATTTTCAGCTCGAATTCTATAAAATCGAAGCTCTCAAATTGTTTTAAGGGTTGAAAAAAATTCAAGAAGAGATATATACAGCTTGAGAGCCCTTCATTCCTCCTTCTTCCATTGCAAGTTACCTTGGAGCTAACCTAGCTTGCTTACACCACCTATAGACATCATATACAACCTTGCCGTACCATCCTAAAGCCTTGGTTAATCTTGAGGAAGTGTAATTCAAGCTTGAGAGTGCATTGAAACCAAGTTTGAAACTCCAAGAACAAGTTTACTTCTTGAAAGGTATAAGCTTGTTTTTTCTTTTCTTGCCTTCATTTCCATCCTTTACTTCATTATTCTCGATGTTTTGGTTGGTTTTGAGTTTGTTTGAAGTGTTGAAGTTGGGTTTGAAGGGTTACCAAAAGGGTAGAGAGAGCTTGCTCTTTCTACACCTTTATTCATAACTCAAACCATTTCATTTTCACTCTTTTCCTTTGGTGTTTACACTATTTTTCACCTCTGATTTTCATGTATTTAGGACTATTTTGAGGTTGCCTAAGCTTTTTCAATTGGTTCATGCCTTGTTTGATGCACTTGAGGTCTCATAAGTTGGTTTGCTTGTTGTTTAATACATTTTCTTTGTTCATTTCCATGTTTGAAGTCTAAGTTTGCTAATCAATCAATCATTTCATATCTTTCATTCATGAGAATGGTTTCAACCAATTGAGGTTGCTCAATGCATGTAAAGGAGACCTACACTTAATGGCTTAATCTCTTTGGAGATTCATCGTCAACGGTGTAGTCTCATTCTCATGTTTTGGGAGGACCTCCTGTTTGACATTATTTCTAGTTTAGAGGACTTTAACACCACTATGGAAAAATGGACTAATGAATGGCAAGGCCTAAAACAATTGGTTTAAAACTTGGATCAACACACCTAAAGAAAATGGCTTAAATGGTCGGACGTTATGCCAAGTTCCTTGTGTCAAGGGTCATCAAGCATCAATTCATGGTGTTTTTGATATCCTTGAAGCGTCTCAACTTTCTTTTTTTGAGTTCATTCCATGACAAAAAGGGAGGGGTGGTCCATTTGCATTACATTTATTGATTTTTGGTCCAAGATGATCTCTGAGATCATCAAGAGATCATATTGCTCATTGATGGTTTTGGAGTCAATGCCAACCTTCTCTTGAGGTTTTCCTATGATAGAGAATGAATGAAGGACAAACAGAACTTGAAAATGCTCTATTTACACTGATTTCACCTCAGAGCACAAAAACAGAGTTTGCACCAAATCAATGCACGACCGGCCCTCTGTAGGCCTGGTCGGCCATCAGTAATGCATGGCCAGCCCTTGGTGTGTGGCCAGCAGTGTAGTTTTGCAGAAACAGAGGCAATGGCTGAAGGTGAAACAGAGGCAGTCTTGGTAGATAGAGCAGCTTTCAGGCGATGTGCATGCAACCTCCATCCATTTTCCGTCATGCTCATATCAAATGCATTTGGTTATTTAATTGTTTTCATTAGCATAGCAAATTGTGTTGTAATATTTAATTAGTCTAATTAGTTGTAGCTAATTAGTTGATGTTGTAATATTTAATTAGCTTAGCCTAGTTAATTTCTTTTCATTAGCTTAGATAGTTAGTTAATTACTCATTTCAGGTGTTGTAATAATTAGCTTAATTAGCTTAGCTTAGCTTGATTAGCTAGTTAGCTTATTCATTCGGACCCTCCTTCGCGAGGGCGTAATGTTGTAATAAGTGTGCATGCGTGTGTGTATGTCTTCCAACCCCACGTCTTTCTCCATTTTATTTAACCACTTTCGATGGTTAGATTAGGAGCATCATGTTTCAAATTAGCATACTTTATGCTTACATCTATTCATTCGTATTGCATGCACCGAGGCTCGACACATCATTCAAACCGCATTGCAATTTCAATAAGTCTTTGAATACGTGTTTAATCACATGTTATCAGATCAATCCATATGCTATATTAGTAGCCGAGCTTATTAATTGCATTTTTTGCATGTGTTGCATTAGGCAGTTTGCATTGTTAGGAATCATGCATAGCTTTCTAACCCATATCTTCCTATCTTGGACTACTAGGTGAGTTTTTATGCTTTAGCATACTTGCATGAATGTGAATGTTTCCATAATTAGCATGCTTGCCATGAGGCTATGTGCTTACTTGCTAAACTGCTTGAGTGCTTGTGGATGAAGGCTTGTTGTTTGAATTGGAATGATTCAACAGATATATGTTTTAAGCCCACTTTGTTGAGTGGCAAATCATCTTTTAAGCCCACTACGTTTGGTGGAAAATTTGCAAACTTTAAGCCCACATGAGGTGGAAAATTCAAACCATTTTCGCAAACAAACATGAGTTGAATTGTTCCAACTTGAGCAAACTAGTCTATACTTAATTGTGCGCATCACATAGTAAAGCTAGCTTAATAACCGGAACAAGAGCACACAGGGTTTATAAAATATCATATCATGATTATAGAGGCCGATCTTTGATCAGGCAAGTGGGGGTGCTCAATTCATGACCTTCCCCTCTCATACCTAAGTTCCCAAGCCGAGGCAACTTTGGTGATGACGGACACATGGCCTTCGGCTCGAGTCATGGGTTTCCTAAATTTCCTCAAAATAAAATATTTAGGTGGCGACTCTATATCTGGCAAAGCAGTCCAATTTTGGCACTTTTGATTCAAAATCAATTTTCCAAAACGATTTCCTAGATTTGGACTCTTTGGTGTTTATCAATTTTACATTGCACTTGTGAGATTAGATTCAGAACCGCGGGAGTCCGAACTATAGGGATTCTTTTCAAACTTCCGAAAGGGGGCGTGAAAAAGGCGAGCTACAATTGATTAATAAGGGTTGTAAGGGATTTCTATGTTCGGTGCTAATAGTGCCAACTATTACTAAACCAAATGTAAGTAGTATTCCTATGGTGAAAGAAGTCCCAGATGTATTTCCAGATGATTTGCCCGAGAATTTGACTGATAGAGAAATCGAGTTCACTATTAAGATAGTACTAGGTACCCAACCAATTCTAAGACCCCATACCAGATGTCAACTACTGAGTTAAAAGAATTGAAAACTCAGTTACAAGAGTTGCTGAATAAGAAATTTATCAAGCCTAGTACATCTTCGTGGGGCGCTCTAGTGCTATTTGTCAAGAAGAATGATGGAACCGTAAGGCTCTGTATTGACTACTGGGAGTTGAATAAGCTAACAATTAAGAATAAGTACCCGTTGCCACGTATTGATGATTTTTTTGACCAATTACAATGGGCATAGGTGTTTTCTAAAATTGTCTTACGATCCGGATATCATCAGTTAAAAGTTAAAGCTGAAGATGTGGAGAAGATTGCCTTCCGAACAAGATACAGTCATTATGAATTATTCGTTATACCTTTTGGGGTTACTAATGCACCAGCTGCTTTTTATGGATCTAATGAACAGAATTTTTAAGCCATTCCTTGATAAGTTCATTGTGGTCTTTATTGATGACATTCTAATTTATTCCAAAAGCAAGGAGGAACATGAACATCACTTGCGACTTGCTCTTCAAATGTTGAGAGAGAAGAAATTGCATGCTAAATTCTCAAAATATGAATTTTGGTTGGATAGTGTGACATTTCTGGGACATGTGATAACAAAAGAGGGTATCTCTGTCGATCCACAAAAGGTAGAGGCTGTTGTAAATTGGCCGAGACCAACGAATGTGACAGAAGTTCGTAGTTTCTTGGGCCTGGCTGGATACTATCGCAGATTTGTGAAGGACTTGTCCAAGATTACTTTGCCACTCACTCAATTGACACAAAAGGGGGTACCATTCGAGTGGACTGATCAAAGAGGGGCAGCATTTCAAGAGTTAAAGACAAGACTTGTGACATCACCGATTCTCACTTTACCCTCTGGCATGTATGGCTTTACCATTTACAGTGATGCTTCTTATAAAGGTTTGGGGTGCGTGTTGATGCAAAACGGAAGGGTAATTGCCTATGCATCCTGTCAGTTGAGACCGCATGAAAAGAGTTACCCAACTCATGATCAGGAATTGGCTGCAGTGATTTTTGCATTGAAAATTTGGCGCCACTATTTGTATGGGGCTACGTGTGAGGTGTATACAGATCACAAAAGTTTAAAATATTTCTTTACGCAGAAAGAGCTAAACATGAGACAGCGTAGATGGCTAAAGCTAATGAAGGATTATGATCTGCAAATTATGTATCATCCTAGAAAAGCTAACACGGTGGCTGATGCCCTTAGTCGAAAATCCATAGGAAACTTAGCTTGTTTATTCACCAGGAAGAAAACAGTATTGCATGAGCCAGTAATAGTTGAAGAGATCAAAGAGAAACAAATGCAAGATGAGTTCCTCAAGAAAGTATTGGAAGAACGGAAATCTAACCCTAAACCGGGATTCAATTTTGAAAACGCTACACTCAAATTTCAGGGACGATTATGTGTACCAAATGACAGTGGTTTGAAGAAGTGGATCCTCTAAAAAGCCCATAGTTCCAAATTCTCTATCCATCCGGGAAACACGAAAATGTATCAAGACCTAAAGAAGAATTTTTGGTGGCCGGGAATGAAAAGGGAAATTGCTGAATTTGTATCTAAGTGCTTGCAATGCCAACAAGTTAAGGCAGAACATCAACGACCCGTAGGATTGCTTCAGCCATTACCAATACTGGAGTGGAAGTGGAAACATATTACAACGGATTTCGTGGTTGGCTTGCCTCGCTCCAATAGAGGTATGGATTCTATTTGGGTAAGTGTAGATCGATTGACAAAATCTGCTCATTTTCTACCTGTTAAGACGACATACACTGTCGATAAATTGGCTACTTTGTATATGAATGAAATTGTGAAATTGCATGGAGTCCTTGTATCAATTGTATCAGATAGAGATCCAAAGTTCACTTCGAGGTTTTGGCAAAGTTTGCAAAAGGCAATGGGAACTGAGTTGAGGTTGAGCAGTGCATACCATCCACAAACAGATGGCCAGTCAGAGAGAACAATTCAGACACTCAAGTATATGCTACGTATGTGTGTATTGAGTTTTCAAGGAAATTGGGAAACACAGTTGCCTTTGGTTGAATTTGCGTACACCAATAGTTATGACTCAAGTCTTGCACCATACGAGGTTTTTCATGGTAGGAAATGTCGATCGCCAATTTGTTGGGCAGAAGTTGGGGATAGACCATTATTGGGACCTGAACTTGTGCAAGAGACCACTAAGAAAGTAAAGTTGATCCAGCAACGGTTGAAATTCGCACAAAGCTGACAGAAAAGCTATGCTGATGTGCGTAGATGAGAAAGAGAATATGAAGTAGGCGACCATGTTTTTGTCAAAGTTATGCCAATGAAGGGACACACTCGTTTCGGAGTCAAGGGTAAGTTATCACCTCGATACATCGGACCATATGAGATTATTGAGAAACTGAGACCAGTGGCGTACTAAATCGCTCTACCTTCGGATATGGAACACATGCATAACATCTTCCATATTTCCATGCTAAGGAAGTCTCTCTTAGACCCTCAACAAGTTGTTGAACCTACTCAGATACCTATGAGTGATGATTATGCATACACAGAACGATCTATCCGAATTGTTAGTTGTCGAATTAAAAAGTTAAAGAATAAAGAAATTCCGTTGGTAAATGTGGACTAGCAGAACCATAGTGGCTTGTATGCAACTTGGGAAAGAGAAGTGGATATGCAAGAGAAATACCTTGAACTGTTTCCATTAGATTGTGCACTCTTCACTGAAGAAGGTACCTGAGTTTGGAGGACCAAACACCCTAAGGGGGAGAGACTGTAACACCCACATTTTTCTTAGCTGTTACTTTTATGATTAATCTGAATTATGCTTTTATCTGTGCCTTATATGCTTATTTATGTGCATTATGTTTGTTAACAATATGTTCCTTTATGAAAAGACCTGTCTGATTCGTTAAATCGTAGAGTTATAAAATTAGTTAGTGGACTAAGTGTGTAAGCTAATACACCTTAATTAGGTCAAGTAATAATTTAATTCACTAGTTAATGTAGGTAAAGAGGCTCTCACTTAATTAAACTAAATTAAACTAGAGATATATTTATATATATGTGTGACCTCAATTAGATGAGAGAGAGTGAGAGAGTATTCTAGAGTTTGAGCTTGAGTGAGTGATCAAGAAGAAGAATCAGAGAATTTGAGGCAACTTCATCAATTAACACATTAAGGTAAAAATTCTTCCTAATTTCTTGCATGAGACTAATTTTCATCTTGAATTCATGGAATTTAAGGGGAGAGTGAAGAATTGGGTAGTGTAAGTTGTGTTATAAACCCTAACAAGAGGAATTCTTCCATGTCTTTGCTTGAATTACTTGGTCTTCCATGACTATAAGCTAGATTTCCATGGTTTTGTTGTAATATAGAATTTCCGTATACATAGAGTTTTGTTTCTCTTAAATCTTGAAATTGTTTGTGAGATTGTGGAACTTGAGTTTGAATTTGAGATTCTATCCTTGATTTGAACTTGGAAATTGTTTACATACTATGTTTGTTAATTTTTGGCCTTTAATTTAATCGACTTTGGGTTTGATTTAGAGGAATTTGGAACCCCAAAAACACAGTAGAAATTCGGTTCTGGAATACCTAGAACCGCACGTACGGTTGGAGAGCCCGCACATGCAGGAAGTACTGGCGCATGTGCGGCGGATAGGCCTGCACATACAGAAAACAAGGGAGGTGTTGGGGACATTTTGCATAAAAGGCACCTGGTGGCGCACGTGTGGCACACTTCCCACATGTGCGACCAAGAAGCGCCGCACGTGTGGCTGTTTGGCAGCCTCGGTTTCACTTTTTTGCTTCATTTACCCACTCCCAGGCCTCCTTTAGCATGATTTACATCCGTAATTAATGCCCATTTGTGTTGCATAAGCATTTAAAAAGGAGTAAACAATATTTAGACTAACCAATTCCCAAGAAATGAAACTAATTAGTTGGGTGTATGACAAATTAAGTGTGTTACGCTTATATCTATCTGTGTAGGAGAAACATCACGTTCTAGTCACCTACATCACGGAACCCACTATGAGTAACACTGTTGTAAACATATGTTTAATTTAAATTACCTTTTCTTTGCTTCAAAGTTATGCATTGCTCTAATATGTTTCTTGTATTGATGAATGATGATTCTATCTCTGTTTGTGTTGTTCACTGTGGCAACCCTAACACCTGTTCATATGATTACAGAGAATCTCTGTCAGTACCATTTCATGGAACTCCTGTTTATTATAGTGTTGGTTATCATATCTGATCTACGGTCTTCATGACCGCCTGTTTGATCTTCATGACCATCTGTTCGGTCTTCTAGACCGCCTGTATTTATTGCTTTTGGACATACTCCGTGTCATATTATGCCTCTCACATGTAACACGAACCTACTTAGTATGTCCCTTATTTTACATTATAATCATCATTTAGAATCCCTTTACTCAGTTATTATTCACTAGGCTTTAGCTCACATTTTGTATATATGTATATGTAGGTAATCCAATTCAGGAGGGAACATAGCTGACGATCTTGCCTCCGTTTTGGTCAAGCCACCTTTTGCGCCTCTCGTCGAGGTTCCCATCTGTCGGAGCACTGGCTGACCCAGTGATTACCTCTTTTGGCACTCCCATGCTTGTTATGATCGGTTGTCATGGGTGTCATAGTTGTTGATACGAATGACTTATCTCTTTTGGTTGTGTTGTAATTATAAGAAACTTGTAATGCCTGGATGTACATGTGTATATATAGCTATGTTTTTATCTCATGTAAGTTCACAGCTCATTGGACGTTTTACTTTCTTATATAATAGCTTCCGTTAGCCCCGCTCATTTATTTTGTTCAGTCAGGCCTTTGGTAATCGCGGATTACTGGCCAGTTACAGCACTAAACCTATAGGGTCGGGTTTGGGTCGTGACAAACTCACTGAATTGCTTGTGACTATAGGGGAAGATTATGAGTTTTGTTTTGTAAATAATTGAGAAATTGAATTAAAAAGAGATTGGTATTCTTGTGTTATGTTTGAACTCTAATTGATAATGCAAACGTTAATGTGATGTAATTGTTAGACAAGTGGGAGTTGAAAGTATGAGCATCGTCTTTTTGAATATAAAGGAAATTTAGATTTTGATGTTATGGAGTTATAGTAACTGGAAATAGTATAAGGGAATAATGGAAATGAAATGAGGAATATTGTGGAATTAGGTTAATAAATTTAAAATGACATTGTTCTTTAAGCATATTTTTTTTCGAAGAGGATTTATGGTTTTTCTAATGATGAGGGATAATTTTTATGACTGAAAGTTTTCTTTAAGAAGTTTAAATAAACTTTGAGATAATGGTACTATATGTATAATATTTTGAAATTACAAAATGTCACCTTACAATATGGTATCACCCTGCATACATGATTATTTCTATATGTGTGTTAGTTCTTGTTGTAGAGACACAACATCCCTACTGGGCAATTGTGCTCATCCCTTGTTGTTTCATTTTTTTTTTTTTACAGGAAGAAAATTCGGATTTATTGGTTGGAGAGTTAAGAAGTCCATGTGTCTTTTATGTGTAATTTCATCGTTGATGTGAAAGAAATGACTATTGTACATTGATGTTTGCAATTATTTATTTGTAACTCCGCAGCAGAAGCTTGGCATGCATTATTGTTATTGTTGTACTCATTGAGCGAGACAAAATGTATTATTATGTTTCTATTACTCAAGGGTAATAGATTAAAAAAAAAAAGGGACATAAATTAAAGGCTTTTGGTAATGTTTCCGAGTAATTAAAATTTGGCGCGTGACACAAATGGATTGGAAGCTAAAGCATAAACACCAAGTCCATGAGGACTTACAACAACATAACTATATTATTCAAAGAATAAATTAAATAAACACTTAAAAACAACCCCTAAACTCTAAAAAAACAATGGCCAAAACCAAAAAAAACAAAGTAGAAAAAAGCAAAGCAAAAGCTATGGAACAAGGCTTAAGGAAAGGTGGCTAACCCCTCCTCTTTTTGTGACTTTGAATCACATTTTTAAGCTTAAAATAGCTCTGAAATCAGTATGAAAATACAAGAAAAAGAGGGAGAAAAGATGGTTAAAGAGTTCAAAGATTATCCCATTAAAGAGAGAAAGAGCTTTCTAGTGGACAAACCACAAACTTAACACTCTCAAAAGTCTGAAATTATGTTCAAGAATCTCAACAAAAACTTCAAGTTTAAGCTTATAAGGTGTATGTATAGTGTATGTATATTGCAAGAGGGTAGAGAAAATGTTTTGGATAAGCTATAGCACTTGGAGGATTTTTTTTCTAACCCCAAACCATGAGGAGAGGTCTTGTATTTATAGAATCACAACTTCTCACGTCGAAAATATTTGTAAAGAGATAGCTGGTGCAAGGCATGCACATGAGCACAGTTGGTTGTTACAAAATATCTGCCTGCGCTAAACATGGCCGGCCGGCCATGAAGGGGGACAGTCGGCCAATCAAAAATGGCTTGCCGGCCACTTGTTGGCTAGCTCTTCTCTAAGTGGTTAGGATAGAAAAAAAATAAGGTTTTGGTTCAAAAGGGGTGTAAAGTTTAGGTTTTAAAGCTTGAAACTGAAGCATTTTGTGGAAGAAATTGAACGATTGCACAGTGTAACATTTCATCATCGAGTGTTCAGATTGAAGCACCTAAGTCTTAGGGCAGTCAAAATGGGGTGTCTACAACTACTGGGAATTGAACTAGGTAACAATAAAAAATATATACCCTTTGCCCCGTATTGATGATTTGTTTGATCAGTTGTAGGGCTCACGAGTGTTTTCAAAGATCGATTTGAGATCCGGATACCATTAAGTGAAGGTGAAAGCAGAGGATATTGAGAAAACCGCATTCAAAACAAGGTATGGACATTATGAATTTTTTGTTATGCCATTTGGACTGACTAATGCACCAGGGCATGTCATGAACAGAGGCAGGATATCAGTAGACCCACAGAAGATAGAGGCAATTGTGAATTGGCCTACATCGACAAATGTAACTGAAGTCCGCAGCTTCATGGGTTTAGCTGGGTACTACAGGCAGTTTGTGAAAGATTTTCAAAAATAGCTGTACCTCTTACCCAACTCGCACGCAAAAGACAACTATTTGAATGGAGTAGTGAAAGAGAATCTGCCTTCCAAGAACTGAAAACGGGATTGACTATTGCACCAATGTTGACATTGCCTTCGGGTACAAAAAATTTTGTAATATTTAGTGATGCTTCTTACAAAGGTCGTGTTGTATGTTAATGTAGAATGGGAGAGTAATTGCCTATGCCTCTAGACAGTTGAAACTGTATGAAAAGAACTACCCGACGCATGACCTAGAATTGGCCGTGTAGCTCGACTTCTTCGCACCCCCTTTTCGGAGAGCTCGAATTGGTCCTACAGTTCGGACTCCTGTCACGGTTCTGGATCTAATCTCACAAAGTGCAATGTGAGACTGATAGACACCAAAGAGTCCAGTCCGGCAAATCATTTTCGAAATTTGATTTTGAATCAAATAATGCCAAAACTGGAGTTCTTTGCCAGATTATAGAGTCCCTACCTAAATATTTTGTTTTTGTGAAATTTAGAAAACCCTGACTCGTGCCAAAGGCCACATGTCCGTCATCACCAAAGTTGCCTCGGCTCGGGAACTTGGGAACGAGGGGGGAAGGTCATGAAATGAGCACCCCCGCTCGCCTGATCAAAGATCGGCCTCTACTATCATGATATGTTGTTTTATAAACACATGCGTTCTTATTCCGATTTATTAACTAACTTTATTATGTGACGCACACAAGCAAGTATAGACTAAAATCGCAAGAATTGGAACAAAACAACTCATGTTTGTTTTTGAAAATGGTTTGAAATTGCCACCCTCAAGTGGGCTAAAGTACGGATTTGCCACCTCAAGTGGGCTTAAAACATGATGATTTGCCACTTCACAAAGTGGGCTTAAAACACATATTCGATGAATTGTTCCAATTCAACAATCAAGCCTTCATTCACAGGCATTCATGCAGTTTATCAAGTAAGCAAATACCCTAATGGCAAGCATGCTATCATGGCAACACTCACACTCATGCAAGTATGCTAAAGTGTAAAGACTTACCGAGTACTCCAAGCCAAAAACAAAAGCTAGTAAGAAAAAAATGCATGATCCTAACTATACAAGATGCCTAATGCAACACATGAAATAATGCAATTAATAGGCTCGGCTACTAATATGGCATATGATACAATTTGATAACATGCTTTGAAACATGTATTCAAAGAAATATTGAATTGACAATGCAGTTTGAATGATGCGCCGAGCCTTGGTGCATGCAATACAAATGAATAATGCAAACATGCGAGCATAAGGTATGCTAATTGAAAATATCCCTAATCTAACCATCAAAAGCGGTTAAGTAAAAGGGAGAAGACATGGGGTTGGAAAACATGCACACACATACGCACACTTATTACAACATTATGCCCTCGCGAAGGAGGGTCTGAATGAATAAGAGCCAAGGTAATCTAAGCTAAGCTAACCAAACTAATCTAATTAAACTAATTAGACTAATTATTACAAATCAATCAAATAACTAGTAAACTACTTACTAATTATTACAACACTTTAACTAATTAGCAACTAATTATTTAAAACAACATGCATACTAACTAAACATGTGAGATATTAAGCTATGCTGCCACTGCTCTGCTTCAGGAAGCGGAGCAAGCATGCACTCGGTTCTCGCCCTGAAAAACCTTCCGGTTTTCTCTTGAGAAGCTCTGTTTGCAGGGTTGACTACACTCCGGAACCTTATGCTCCAACTTACCAATTCAATGCTGAGGATTGCACCAGTGGCCTGTCGGCCATGAATGCTTTCTTTCGGCCCCCTGCCGGCCAAAAATGTACCTCTGTCGGCCAACGGTGAGCCACTGCCGGTCACCAATGAGCCACTGCCGGCCACTGGTGCTCTGAATCACCACACTGCAACAGAGCACAAACAGAGGAAAAGTGAGGGTTTTCCAAAGGTATGTTTGTGCTGTGCCGCTCCTCATCATCTCAAAACATCAAAGGAGTGGCACTCCTGGATCCAAAACCACCAATCAAGCATTTTCAATGCATGATGGCCAAAGATCCAAGTTGTACACTTTTAATAAATGCATAAAAATAAGACTCTAGACCACTACCTTGTCATGTATGATCAAAGGCAATGGAGACTAAGGAGATTGGCTCATGTCATCACTTTAACTATGAAATGCTCCAATCTACCTTGTGTTCAATATAACGTCCGATTGAACACATGCAATGCAACACAACATGCTTAACTTGCTTAAGTTTTACTCAAAAGCATTATCCCATAACTATATATATCACCGCTTGTCGACACTCTTCCTTCAGAGCTGTACTCTGTCAAAAAAAATTTAAAGAAACATATCTACATATGTACCAAAGGAAAAGTACAATAAAATTGATTAAAACATTTACCTGGTGCAATGTAGCCAAGTATGCCCAAAGTGTTGGTTTGTGTTGCAGTCTTGTTTTCGGCTAAAATTTTTGCAATACCGAAGTCAACAACATGTGCAATCATATCTTCGTCTAGAAGGACATTGCTAGGTTTCAAATCACAGTGAACCACATGCTCTGATTGACCATCATGGAGATATTCCAAAGCTAACGCCACATCGATCATGATACTTACCCTTTGAAAGAGATTAAGACAACAGTTATGAGAATATAACCACTTATCAAGGCTTCCATTAGACGTGTATTGCAAAACCAAAGCTCTTAACTCAGGGTTTGAGCATGTAGTTATGACTCTAACAAGATTTCTATGATGCGTTGTTCGCAGTACTTCACACTCTGTATCAAAACTTCTGAAAGCTCCCTCAACTTGCAAGTTTAGAATTTTAATATCAAAACTTCACACTCATTTTAATTGCCGATCCATTCTTTAACCGGTTAAGTCCAAGGTGAGTGTCCTCTAATTAGAGATGGGTCAACCAAAGGATGACTTAAGACATGAGAGAGATCATGCCGTTGGTTAGTAGAAACCCTCAAAAGAGGATTAAAACCATTAAGCACAAGTCTCAATCTCAAGCTTAAACACGACCTTAAGGCTAACCAACCCTCAAAGCAAATGAAAAAGTGAAAAAATGAGGGAGGTTGCAGAAATTTCAGTGCTGAAATGATATGCAAAATGATACTACAACATGCAAGTAACTCATGCACAACATGTTTAAAAGCCAAAAACACCAAACTAGTGAAGATCACTACACAATAGGCATGCAATACAAAGCTCAAAAGGGACAAATAGTCCTAAAACAGCCTAAAAGGAGTCCTAAAACATGCTTGAAGTAAGTTAAAAAAGGCTAGAATGAAGGGCCAACACATAGAACAAACTAGACTATTAAGCACAATTGCACTACAAGTATGCAAGGCAAGCCTCAAGGGGCCAAACCAGCTCAAAATAGAGCTTAAACATGCCAAAATAATAGCAAAAACATGCTGAGATTAAGTCACAAAAAGCTAGAAAAACATGGTCACATGTTAAGCTACCTACTCATGCAAACAAGACACAAGGAGGGGAGGCTACTCCCTCCCATTTTGGACCTCAAAATAATGTTTTTACCACTGAAAATCCCCTGGAATTCAGTGGTTAAGAGAGCCAAAAAATTTGTTTTAGAAAGCTTTGAAAGATGGCACAACAACTTAACAAGCAAGTTACAAGAATGGTGGACTACCCCTAACTCCAAACAAACCTCAAACCACTATTTCAAAACATAAAAATAGAGATTTCAGAGGTCAAAACCAGCCTCAAAACAGTTTGCAAATATGGCAAAACAAGTGTTTAAATTAGGCTTAAAATACAAGTGCCCTACCCCTTGAAGAGAAGATGTTATTTAGGCAACAAAGGCAAGTCAAACCAAGCCAATATCCTCTTTTAGAGCTCAAATAAGACCTCAAACAACCTCAACACAATGGTGATCAAGTTTGATCAAGGGCTCACATGCAAGAGTGTAAAGAATTTAGGCTTTAAGTCACAAAATATCAAGAGAGAGAGGATTCTAGAGAGAGAGAGAGAGAGAGAGAGAAATTTTTTTGTCTTCAAAATTTCCAACCCTTCACATGCAAGAGGAAGGCTTCTATATATAGAAGATACAAAATCCCCTCAAAGAGATCCAGCCATACACGTGCAAGAAGATGGCTCAACCTGTGCAAACAGCTGGCATAATATATCAGAATATATCTATTGATACATTGGTGGCCGGCCGACAATCAGTGATGGCCGGTAGGGCACATCAATGGCCGGCAAGCCAAAATCCATGGTCGGCAGTGCCTCAACATGGTCGGCAGTGCATCAAAAATAACATGCTGAAAGGACCAAAACATGGTCCAAAAATGAGATAGAATTGATGCAAGGTTTGGAAAGCTCAAACCTGTGGCGTTCCGCCGTGAATTTCGAGCGCTTGACGAGCAATCAAACTTGTCACTGGATGTACCTACAAGAACATCCAAGTCTTGAGGACGGTCAAAAATGGGGTGTCTACAGCTACAGTTGTGTTTGGCTTGAAAATTTTGCGACATTACTTTTATGGAGCAAAATGTGAAGTTTATACCGACCACAAAAGTTTGAAGTACTTCTTTACCCAAAAAGAGTTAAATATGCGACAGAGAAAATGGCTTGAGCTGATATCTTCAAATTCAGTAGCATCTGGGGAAAACCAATACTGTTGCTAATGCATTGAGTAGAAAATCGACGGGAAAGTTGGCTTTTTACTCACTGAACAAAATGAAATCTTACAAGACTTTGAGAAATCTGAGATTGAAGTAATATTACATGAACAGGGCAGGTTGATGGTCGCTATTTTAGCTGAACTAGTAGTGATTGACGAGATAAAATAGAAACAAAAAGAGGATGAGTTCCTCAAGAAAGTAATTGATGAATCTGAATCAAAATTCGAGACTAGGGTATAATATTGAAAATGAAGCATTAAAATTCCAAAACAGATTGCGTGTTCCGAACATCGCTGAGTTAAAGACCAAAATTCAGGATGAAGCTCACAAGTCAATGTTTACAATGCATCTGGCCAACAACAAGATGTATCGGGACTTGAAATAGAGTTACTGTTGCCCAAATATGAAGCGTGAAATTGCAGGGTATGTATCTAAATGTCTTCAATGCCAGCATGTTAAAGCTAAACATCAAAAGCCGGCAGGACTACTTCAATCTCTCCCTATTGCAGAATGGAAATTGGAGCACATAACCTTGGACTTTATTGTCGGATTACCTCGAGCCTCGAGAGGTATGAATTCTATCTGGGTTATACTTGACAGACTAATCAAATCTGTATATTTCCTTCCTGTAAGGACTACTTATGATGCTTATAGACTTGCCACTATATACGTTGATGAAATTGTTTGTTTACACAGAGTGTCAGGGTCCATTGTGTTGGATAGAGATCCAAAATTTGTATCTGGACTCTAGAAAAGCCTTCAAGCAGCAATGGGGACAGAACTCAGATTTAGTACTACATTCTATCCACAAACTTATGGACCATTAGAATGAACCATACAGACTCTAGAAGATATGCTTTGAATGTGTGCCTTAGATTTTCTGGGGAGTTGGGAAGATTACTTACCATTAGCAGAGTTTGTATAATAACAGCTTCCATTCTAGCATTGACATAGCACCGTATGAAGCCTTATATGGCAGAAAATGTAGATCACCAATTTGTTGGACAAAAGTCAGAGATAGAGTCTTGCTTGGGCCTGAGATTGTACAAACCACCATCGAGAAGATCAAAGTCATTCAACAAAGGCTCAAGACAGCACAGAGTAGACAAAAGAGTTAAGCGGATGTTAGAAGAAGGCTTCTTGAATATGAGGTTGGTGATCATGTGTTTATCCGTGTAAGTCCAATCAAAGGCCAATTGAGATTCGATAAGAAGGGTAAGTTGTCACCCCGCTACAATGGGTCGTTTCAGATTTTGGAAAGACTTAATGCAATTGCTACAGAGTTGCTTTGCCGTCGGGTATAGAACAAATGCACAACGTGTTCCAGGTGTCGATGTTAAGGGGTTACCTCCGGGATCCATTTCATGTTGTAGATTATCACCGAATAACCCTTGACGAGAATATGGAATATGAAGAATGGCCAGAACAAATTATTAACCAACAAGTGAAGAACCTGAGAAACAAATCCATTCCAATAGTGAAAGTAGAATGGAGAGACCACTATGGAAAGGAAGCAACGTGGGAAAAAGAAGATGAGATGTGACAATGCTACCCATATTTGTTTATGACGGAATGTAACATAAGTTTGGGGTACCAAAGTTCCTAAAAAGGGAAGACTGTGATAACCCCGTTCTGTGTTATGCCGTTTATCTTTAATTACACTTGTGATTATGTACTTAACATGAATTTGGATGCTAAGTATGTAATTATATGCATTTTTGCATTTATATCTATCCATCGTAAATAAATTTGTTTGGTACTCTGTCTTAAACTGAAATTGAGGGTCGTAGAGGTGACAAAAACCAAAATTAACTGTACCATTGTGATCAACATAATTTTTAGAGCCTTCGGTGAAATTTAATTAAAAATTGATAAGGATCAAATTAATTAGATTAATTCAATTTAAGTGAGCCTAATTAATTAGCACTAAACCATGATTAGCCATTTTGATTAGTCCAGCATATATATGTTCTAATTGTGATTAAGCTCATTCTTGGGCTCAAAAATTCTGAAGTTCTACACCCTAGACAAAGAGGGAAGTGAGAATTCAAGAGAAAGGATATGAGAACTTGAAGATTGGCTTAAGGGAGTGAAAGATTGTGAAGAGTAACTAAAGTTCTAGCTAGAATTGGAAGAATAGAAGGTTCTAAGTAAGTGGTTAAACTCTAAATTCATGAACTTAAGTCATCTAAATGTGACTTCAAGAAGAATATGTAGTTAAGTATGTGAATTAAGCAAAGATTGTAGGAATTGTGACCAATTTGGGCATGCATGCATGAATTTGTTTTGATTCTTCACTTTTGAGTAGAAACCTGGTAAATTATGATGAATTGAACATTATATCTTACATGCATGCATGAATTGCCATAGTTTAGATTCCAATTGAGCAAAGATTTTAGGAATTGTGATCAATTTGGGCATGCATGCATAAATTTGTTTTGATTCTTCACTTTTAAGCAGGAACCTAGTAAATTATGATGAATTGAACATTATATCTAACATGCATGCATGAATTACGATAGTTTAGATTCCAATTCTAAGTTTAAACGTCTATGGATGCAAGATTTGAAAAATAGTTCACATACATGAAGTTTGTGGTTTGAATTTTGATGTATTCATGGAATTTTGAACAAAGGGTTAAAATTACTTTCAAATATATGTATTTGGGAGTGTTCTTGCATATTTGAGTGTGTCATGCATGAATTTGGAGCCTTGCGGTTGTGTTTGACGCTTAAACAGAATTCTAGAAATTCCAGAATTCGAGCAATTTGCTCGAGCGATAGAAGTGTCGCTTGAGTGTACATTTCGAGCTCCCAGTACTTTTGTAGACTTCGGGGGTTGGCTTGAGTGACCAAAAGACCGCTCGAGTGACCACCCTTTATTTTCAGTCTTTGCTGAAGCAACCAAAAAGTTGGCTTGAGCATAAAATGAGAGCATCCAGTACTTTTGCAAACCAAGCGGTTCGCTCGAGCGACCAATGTTGCGCTCGAGCAAAGTGCCCTGTTCCAGGAAACTTTGACAACTTGTTTTACATCTCGATTTCTGTTCTTTTTCATTTTTGAGCACTCTTAGGCATACATTAAGCATCCTAAATGAACTAAAGAGTTAGAAAGAAGCCTAAGAAAGATGAACGAATTTGAGAACGGATTGAATTGTATTGTGACCCGATTTCTGTATGTGCTATGAATTGTCTAGGGTCAATCGCAAGGACAAATCAACCATCTGAACACTATGAGTAATATATTAGTAAAGATATTTTAATGAATGTTATTTTCTAAATACTACCTATGTGGTAGGATTTCCGAACTCATGAATTTGTATTATGAATGAGTATTCTACCTGTCAGATTCGTAAAAGACTTGAAACGTGATTGATAAGCACAAAATTATAAGATTGGACTAAAGGTCATTTTGTATTAATACACAATGGGCCTATGGTTGTTTGGTATGTCTGATGAGAATATGAAATGGGCCCGAGACCATTTGGTATATTTGAGAAGGACACGAAACGGGCTTAAGGTCGTTTAGCATATTGGACCAAAGGTCACTTTGAATGTGAATATGATTATGTTTATAAATGCACGCGTGAATACGAACATGGAAATAATGGACCTAGGTCATTTTGTATATACGATGTGAAAGACTGGATGGCTGTTTGTGCATGGATCCATTAAATGTGAACATGACCTTGAATCTGAATATGCGCATGAATATGAATATGGAAATGTTGGACCCGAGGTCGTTCAGTACAAATGTTATCATTAGTTATGAAAAATGTTTGGACCTAAGGTCGTTTGTCCCTTTGACATGTACTACGTATAATAGATTGGACTCGAGGTTGTTCCGCTATGATTTGTTTAAGTGTGTAATGAATGGGAATTGTGTTCCATATGTATTAAATGCAAGTATGACTTATTTACATATGAATCTCATTCATTAACCTCTTTACTGTGGTATTATTCACTAGGCGTTAGCTCAATTTTTATCTATATGTATGTAGGTGAGCAACGGGATGTCCAGCCCCAGCCCCAGTGAGCTTAGGAGAGAACCAAGTTTATGGAGTCAACCAAGGTCGCATCACGCAAGAGGCTTTACTTTTGATTGTTTATCTTTTGTTTCTTTTGTGGTCATGTTTGACCAAGTTTGTAAATAACCTTGGTTTTTGTTAAGATTACTTTTGAATGATCTTGGACATGTATAAATTGCTTCGGTATGCAATGTGTGAGTTATTATATATGTGCTATTTTTTTTTTTTTCTTTTGTCATATATGCACAGCTCATTGGACAATGCTTTACATTTTGCTTCCACTTTTGGCCCCCTATTATTAATCATGATTTGATTTCTGTCGGAGACCGCAGGTAATCTTCAGATTACTGGCCGGTTATGATCCTAACCTATAGGGGCGGGTTCAAGTCATGACATACATGCTACCGCCCAGTTGATGATAGTTAGACTTACGTGCTTCTACGCAACTGATGATAATTGGACTTACACACTACTGCACCATCGATGAAGTTGGACTTACACGCTTCTGCACAGCTTGTGAAAGTTGGACTTACGTGCTACTGCACAGCCGGGGTGTTGTAAAAGTTGAGGATCCATACAACACGATGCAATATTGATAAAGCTATAAAGATGGCATATGAAAGAAGCAAACAACACGATGCATGCTAACTGATGTGAGTACAGTAAAGAATATTGTTCAATCATGCTTTCTAGATGAATGATGGAAACATGTTTTCTATATGAATGTAAGAAATGCAAATCCAAATATGCTCCAAACACACTATAATCGTGTAAAAAGGAACATACTCTAACCACACTGCAATCATGACGACGCTGAAATCGTGAGAAGAGGAACTCACTCCAACCATGCTGAAATCATGAGAGGAGGAACAAAATAACAACAAACTCCAATCACACTGAAACCGTGAAAGGAGGACCATACTCTAACTACGCTGAAATCGTGAGAAAATGAACACTCTCCAACCATGCTGAAATCATGAGAGAAGGAAGAGCACATTCCAAACATGCTGAAATTGTGTGAAGAAGAACACACTCTAACCATGCTGAAATCGTGAGAAGAGGAACACACTCTAACCATGCTGAAATCATGAGAGGAGGAAGAGACTCCAACTACACTAAAATCATGAGAGGAGGAACAACACATTCCAAACATGCTGAAATCGTGTGAGGAAGACACACTCTAACCATAGTGCAATCGTGAGAAGGGAAATATACTCCAACCATGCTGAAATCATGAGAGAAAGAACAAACTCTAACCACACTGGAATCATGAGAGGAGGAAGAACTCATTCCAAACATGCTGAAATCGTGTGAGGAAGGACACACTCTAACTATGCTGTAATCATGAAAAGAAGAATGCACTCCAACCATGCTAAAATCAAGAGAGGAGAAACAGACTCCAACCACACTGGAATCGTGAGAGGAGGAAGAACACATTCCAAACACGCTGAAATTGTGTGAGAAAGAACACACTTTAATCACGCTGTAATTGTGAGAAGAGGAATATACTCTAACCATGTTGAAATCATGAGAAGAGGAACAAAATCCAACGACACTGGAATTGTGAGAGAAGGAAGAACACATTCTAAACACGCTGATATCGTGTGAGGAAGAACACACTCTAACCATGCTGTAATTGTGAGAAGAGGAACATACTCTAACCATGCTGAAATCATGAGAGGAGGAACTATGATGACAAATGCACAAGAACAGCGTGATGACTTGATGGATACATAAGGAGAGTATAACAAGATTGCACGACAGATGCACATGAACGGTCTGATTATACAATCAATGCATATGAACAGTCTGATCTTACAATCAATGCATATAAATGATCCGATTATGCGATCGATTCACAAAGATGGTTTGATGGAAGCACAAAAGTTGTTTTCCTTTTCTTTTCTTTTTTTTGATTTTTTTGATTTGATTTTTTATTTTCCCTACTTTCTTTTTTTCACTTCGATTTTTTCCCGAAAAATTCTTTCTGGGAATTGTTTTCAATTTATTTATTTATTTATTTATTGTGTGTGTGATTATTTTGAACATTTTTTTATACATACCATATATATACATATACGGATACAAAAATACAAAATACATATTACATACATATACATATATAAAAAATATATACATATATGGACACAGACATACGGATACAGATACACTGACATATATACAAAATATAACAAACATATATACATATATATGCATAATATATACAAAACATATACAGACCTCTCTCTCTCCCCTATTTCTGTCTCTTTCTCTGCCCCATTCATCTTCGTCGAGTGCCGTGTTTGGCACGCGATTTCAACAATCACGGCATGCTTGACCGACAATAGCTAGGTGGGCCCTCATTTGTCAAAGATTGCCTCATCAATCCATTCTTCTTTGGCCTCTTCTTTCCTTCCGTTCTTCTTTTTAAACACAGCTTGTGAGAGGGCAGAATAGAGAGCTACAAATGCCCCCTACCATCACTCTACCAATTTCCCTTCGATGGTAGTACACTCCCCTGTCATGGCTTCTTCTTGTCGTCCCCTCACTCTCTTCCCTGATCTTAACACTCCCTCGATTAACAATGCTGAGGCTAGCTCCTCTGAGCCTTGACGGAGCGTCCCTGCCCCTGTTCTCAATTATCCTGTGCTGTAAGTCAAGCAAACAATGGCAGCGTAGTCTGATATCGATGCTAACCACTTCACATTGAAATCTTGTGTGGAGATGGTGACCGTGGTCTCCAATTTGTCCCACTAGCTACAAAACAGGACAAGTGAGGTACACCGGTTAAATGCCCAACTCTCTTTGCTCCAGAGTATGTACAAGGATGCTCGAGCAGAGATTAGTGCATTCAAAAAGCAAAACAAGGAGCTAAAACAGTAAGGGATCTTTGCGGCCCAATTTGGAGGTCCTTTATACTTCGTCTTTGATTGTTAGCGGGGAGTAATTTCTTTTGGAAGATCTGCCAATGCCGAGGCAAAGTCTTTAAAGGCTTCCCGAAAGTGATGCTATGGCGAGGCAATTGCCGTAAAGTCAAGCGACAAAGTTTTCTGCAAATGATGTCAATTTGTAATCTTTGTCGTCGGGCTGCTGCCAGAAATTGAGAAAATGATCCCTCCCTCTATTTATTTATTTATTTTTATTTTTTTTTTGTGTTTTCAATTTTTTTTTCTTTCTTTTTGTTTTTTTTTTCTCCCCTTTCATTTCCACTGTTTTTTGTTTTCTGCTTTGCTTAGGAAAGAGCACCAATGCTTTAGAATTTTTCTTTTGTTTTTCAAAATTTCTTTCTCTTTTTTTGTAATGTTGATTAGGGCTTCACCCAGAAGTTTAATAAAATGAGTTTCGGTTTGCACATCATGGCATGAATGGCGCAACACTTTGAGCATGAAAATATTTTATTTCAAGTTTGAATATGAGAATGATTGAATTTTAATGAATTCTGAATTGGACATTGAGCCTTCAATTGACTGGAAATAAAAAATGACTCAATGAAAGAAAGACAAAGCAAAAACAAACCAAACACACTGTAGATACCCCATTTTTGACGGCCGCTTCAAACTTGGATGTTCTTGCAGGTACATGGAAGTTCTTACAGGTACATCCGATAATGAGTTTGATTGCCCACTGAACGCTCGAAGTTTGAGCCAGAATGCCACAGGTTTGAGTTTTCTAAACCTAGCATCCATTTTGCCTCATCTTTGGATCATGCTTGGGTGTTTTCAGGGTGAAGTTTTTGATGGCTTGCCGGTCATCCTTGAAGGCTGCCGGCCATGGTCTTTGGCATGCCAGCCATTGATGAACCTTGATGGCCATCAATGAATCCTTGCCGGCCATCACTGATGGCCGGCCGACCACCAGTATTTGCAGTAGATATTTTGTGCCAGCTGTATGCACAGGTTCATGCATCTTCCAACACGTGTGTGGCTGGATCTTTGTGAGGGGTTTTTGTATTTTCTATATATAGGACCCCCCTCTTGCATGTGGGGGGGTTAGAAAAATTGGAAGACAAAAAATCTCTCTCTCTCTCTAGAATTCTCTCTCTCTTGTTATTTTGTGCCTTAAAGTCTAGTTTCTCTACACTTTTGCACATCAACCCTTAATCAAACTTGACCACCTTGGGGCTAAGGTGTCTTGGAGTCTTGTTGGTGCTCTAGAAGAAGGTTTGAGCTTGAATTTGTGGCTGTTTTGTGTTGTGCTTCAAAGGTATAGAACTTACCTTGCTTAGACTTGTTTTGTTTACCTTCTTTGCCATCCTTTTAAACTATTTTTGGGGCTGGTTTTGGCATGTAAAAAGTTCTGTTTTTGAGCCATAAAAGTGGTGGTTTGAGTCCTTTTGAGTTAGGGGATTGTCCACCCTTTTGCTTTTTTCGCTTGTTAAGCTTTTGTGCCATCTTTTCACCACTTTGAAAACAACTTTTTTGGGCCTTTTAACCACTGAATCTCTGAGATTTTTTAGTGGTAAAACTCATGTTTTGAAGTCCAAAATTGGAGGGGTTAGCCTCCCCTCCTTGTGTCTTGTTTGCATGCCTAGTTAGCTTCACATGTTAGTATGTTTTTCTAGCTTAATTCAGCTCAAGTCCATCATGTTTTTGCCTTTGTTTTGACCTGTTTTGGGCTGGTTAATGCAGTTGAGGCTTGTATTGCATAGTTGTAGGGTTAGTTCCTTCACTAGCTTGGTGTTTTCATGCTTTAGTCATCATTGTTTTAAGGTTAAAGCATGTTTTAGTGTTGTTTTGCAGTCCATTTCAGGACTTAAAATCTCTCCAACCTCCCTCTTTGCTTCACTCTTTTATTTGCTTTTGAGAGTTGTTTCAAGCTTGAGATCCTTTAAGCTTAAGATTGAGGTTATGCTTAACGGTTTAATCCTCTTTGAGGGTTCATTACCAACGACATGATCTCTTTCATGCCTTAAATTACCCCTTGGTTGACAATTCTTTCGCTTTAGAAGACACTCACCAATGAACTAATTGACTAAAGAATGGCTTGGTAACTAAAATAAGTAAACAAAAAAACGGCAAGTAAAAGAAGCTAGATAAGCATCTTTTGTGTTGCATTGCATGTGTTCGAATCGGACGTTAATTCAAAGACAAGGAAAATGGGACATTTCATACTCAAAAGTGATGAAATGTACCATTTTCCTTGGTCTCCATCACCCTTGATCATGCATGATAGGGTGGTGGTCTTGTTGGTCGTATTTGTGAATTTATTGAAATTGTACAACTTGGATCTTTGGCCATCATGCAATGAAATTGCTTGATTGGTGGTTTTGGATCCAAGAGTGCCACTCCTTTGAGGTTTTGAGATGATAAGGAGGGGTACAGTACAAATATACCCTTCGAAAAACCTTTCTTTTGCTCTGTTTGTGCTCTGTTGCAATGTGGTGACCCAAAGCTTCAATGGCCGGCAAGGCCCCATCCATGGCCGGCAGTGTCTCATTTCTGGCCGATAGTACACCCTTTTGGCCGAAAGATGGCCATAGCAACCATCCATGGCCGACAGGCCACTGATGTCAACCTCAGCAAAGATTTGGTAAGGTGGAGCAGAAAGGTTCTGAAGTATGCTCAACCCTGCAAACAGAGCCTCTCAAAGAGCAAAACGGTGGTCTTCCCGAGCGAAAACCGAGCGCATGCATCTTCCACTTCCCGAGGCGGAGCGGTGGCAGCATAGTTTAATGCTTTGTATGATTAGTTAGCATGTTTTCATTTTAATTAATTAGTTTGCTAATTAGTTAAGTGTTGTAATAGTTAGTAATTAGTTTACTAGTTATTCATTTGATTTGTAATAATTAGTCTAATTAGTTTAATTAGATTAGTTTGATTAGCTTAGCTTCGATTAGCTTAGCTCTTATTCATTCGGACCCTCCTTTGCGAGGGCTTAATGTTGTAATAAGTGTGTGTGCGTGTGTGCATGTCTTCCAACCCACATCTTTCTCCCTTTTATTTAATCGCTTTTGATGGTTAGATTAGGGACATTTTCAATTAGCATACCTTATGCTTGCATGTTTACATCCATTCATTTGTCTTGCATGCATCGAGGCTCGACTCATCATTCAAACTACATTGCAATTTCAAAATCTTCTTTGAATACGTGTTTTATCGCATGTTGTTCAAATTGATTCATATGCCACAATTAGTAGCCGAGCCTATTAATTGCATATTGCATGTGTTACATTAGACACTTAACATAGTTAGGAACCATGCATATTTCACTAACTCATGTTTTCCTAGCTTGGAGTACTAGGTGAGTTTTTACTCTTTAGCATACTTGCATAAGTGTGAATGTTGCCATGTCTAGCATGCTTACCATGAAGCTATGTGCTTAAATGCTAAATTGCATGAATGCCTATGGATGAAGGCTTGTTGTTTGAATTGGAACAATTTAACAAATGTGCGTTTTAAGCCTACTTTGTTATGACAAATCCTGTTTTAAGCCCACTATGTTTGGTGGCAAATCAGGATCTTTAAGCCCACTTGAGGGTGGCAAATTCAAACCATTTTCGAAAACAAACATGAGTTGAGTTATTCCGATTCTTATAATTTTAGTCTATACTTGCTTGTGTGTGTCACATAGTAAAGTTAGCTAATAACTGGAATAAGAATACATAATATTTATAAAACATCATATCATGATTAGTAGAGGCCGATCTTTGATCGGGCGAGCGGGGGTGCTCATTTCAGGACCTTCCCCTCTCGTACCCAAGTTCCTGAGCCGAGGCAACTTTGGTGATGACGGACATGTGGCCTTTGGCACGAGTCAGGGTTTCCTAAATTTCCCCAAAAACAAATATTTAGGTGGCGACTTTGTACCTAGCAAAGCAATCCAATTTTGGCATTTTTTGATTTAAAATCGATTTTCCAAAAAGGTTTGCCCGATTTGGACTCTTTGGTGATTATTGGTTTCACATTACACTTGTGAGACTAGATTTAGAACTGCGGGAGTCCGAGCTGTGAGGCCTTCTTTTCAAACCCTTTCAGAAGGGTGGGGCACGGAAAAAGGCGAGTCCGCACACACTTATTTACACTTGCTAGAATGAAAGGCATTCAAAACAAAACTCTAAAAGACAAACCATTAAGCCTACACAAATTCTGCATTTTTTTTATTTATATTTTGGGTTCATAAATTGATCAGCTAGCTAATTCATTGGCCGGTCGGCAGATTTGTTGTCTAACCAGCTGAAAGACTGGCGGGCCGACTGATTTATGAACCGCCCAGCTAAATGAACTAAAGAACTGGCTGGAAAATTGGCTAGCTGGCTAAACAAGTGGCCGAAAATCAAAAATGACTCAAACAAAGCAAAAAAAATAAAAACACACCCACTAATACTTACCGGAATAGAAGGGACGCAAAACTTCAACACGGGCACAATTAGAAACATCGTGGGCCCGACGATCGCGGGCGTGGTTAAGAATATCGCAGGCGTGACGAATGCGGGTGCGATACATTGCTAGAGACAACTATTACGCACTTTTCAGCGAGTGAGTTGACCATTGAGACTTTCAAAAATACGGGGAGAAAGACAGAAAACCTGACTCGACTGTGTCCCTAGTTCATCGCTTTGATTATATATTTTTTGTGGTTTTCTGGTAATAAGATTTTGACCAACATGAGAGTTAGATTAACATGCTTGTTCCACTTTCTGTTTTGAAATCAGGTAAGTCTAGTCATGAGCACTGAAAATTTCCTTTTTGGGTCCAAGAAATGGTCTAGTTTTTGCAAAAAAAATGAATAATTTTCGAGAGAATTAGTCAACTCCATTAAAAATCATCAAAACTTGTTTTCGCAAATGGCTACTACCCGACCAACATAGAATTAACCCTTTGAGATGCGCAATCTCAAATCTGAACTTGATTGGCCTAGCAATTGAATCTGCCATAAAGAAAAGATAGGACGACCGAAATGAACGAAGATGAGCTAATCAAACATGGATAGGACTGCCGAGTTGAATGAAGATATACCAATCAAATATGGATGGGACGAGTGAGTTGAAAACGGTTGGGGTTGAACTTCAAGATGAAGCTGCATATATATCCCACATAGAGGAATCAGCCCTTACGTAGTTCTCGGGTAAGGCTCACTCGAGTATTTTTACTCTACTTTTGTGTTCTAATTTTTGCCAACGCCACCCTTTTTGGGTTTTCAACATTGCAATCTTTTCTTTTTTTTTCATTTTTTCATTTTTATTTTTCTATTTTTTTCATTTTTCATTTTTTTTTCTTTTGCATTCTTCATTTTTTTTTCTGCTCTAACTTTTGCCTTGGTCACCCTTCGGGATTTTCGGCCCAGTGAGCCTCTCTGGGATAGAAAATTTTAACTTGCCCATGTTGATTGGTTGTGAGATCTCTAAGCCATGTAAATCTATGAGAATGGTCGTTACCCTTGACTACATAAATTTGATGACGTAGGGACCCATCCAATTGGGTCTAAATTTGTCTCTAGTGTCATAGATAGGAACCCGATTGTCTTTCAGCAATGAATCTCCTTCTCTCAAATTTTTAGATTTGACTTTCTGTCCGATCTCCATTGGCTCGAGAAACTATCCAGTTTGTATCTTTGATCACATCTAACCTTTTTGCCCCTAGTTCAAGATTTCCGGCTATGCAAGCTTCACACTTTGGTTGACCATTGAAAAGTTTGAGTTAGGGTTTGAAAGCTAGGGGGCCGGGTCTCAGGGTTGAGAGTGATCCTATTCTATATCATCTTAGGATCAATTCCAGGCATGTCTTCGTAGGACCATGCAAAACATTTTTTGCAATAAAGCGACCAATCACTCATACTACTTTGAATACAATGTAGAACCAATCTAGACCAAGACAGGATCCTTCTCAATACCCACATTAATAGGAATGATCTCATCCATTAAGGGCTTTAGCATGTCTCTCTTCCTCTTAGTCGATCAAATTTTGCAAATTCTGTGGAATTCCTTCCTCTTTGTTTTCGTCATAGTTTTGGAAAAGGTTTTTAAAGTTTCGGTCAATGCAATGATTTAAAGGTACAAAGAAGTAGGCAAAAATTAATGCATTTTCAATTCAAAACTCCTGGCCCAATGTTTGAAACAAACTCGAAAGAAAGAAACAACAACAGATACAAACAGGACAGTAGTGTCTGTGTTATCATCCCTGTAATCACTAGACTCTAACTCACAAAACTAACTCAATCCTAATTCC
The DNA here is from genome assembly GCA_030407325.1 of Camellia japonica. Taxonomy (NCBI): domain Eukaryota; kingdom Viridiplantae; phylum Streptophyta; class Magnoliopsida; order Ericales; family Theaceae; genus Camellia; species Camellia japonica. Next base: position 57,401,149 of record JAPPVO010000010.1, read on the forward strand.
AACTCCACAGACTTGGCAAAATCAGGTTCAGACTCAATACCCAATTTAGAAAATAAAATGAAAACATTCTCAAATTGCTAAAATCAGTGCACGCCATCCACCACGTCTAGAGCAAAATTGCTTGCAATCAACAAGTGGTCCATCCCCAATCACAGAGCTAGTCACATTATCTCCCAAGTTCATTGATCCACTGCCAATAGGCATTGTAGGAGCTGGTAGGGGTGATTACCTTGTTGTCAATTAGGTCTTGAATTTCATGGCGAAGGAGAAAACAAAGGTTAGTATCATGGCCGTGTTGCTGATGAGAGGCACAATACTTAGTAGAGTCGTGTCTATCTGGAAGGCGATCAGAGAGAGGCCAAGGTTCAAGGGGTTTCAGATGGCCTTGTCCTATGAGGATTTGGAGAGCTTTGGACAGAAGCATGTAAAGGGGATTGAAGGTGTGACTACCAATCTTGGAAGTATTACAGAGGGGTTGGCAGGGTGTTGACTACGTTTGGAGATCTTCTCTAGGTTTAGGATTGCAGTCGGTATAGGTGTTTCTAGTAAAGCATCCCTTTTCATGGCTTCACCCCTGATTCAAAATGCCTCCAACTTGAGCGACAAAAGTTTCATCCACAGTTTTTTCAACAACTGTAAGGACTTGCTGTTTGTTTAGCCTTTTGACCTTCAAAGTCTCAATAGCCTATCGAAGTTGTGCATAAGGATTAATATTTGCCCCGTCCTTGTTCTTGCCACTTACTTTGGTTTTGCCAAAGGATTGGGTGGCTATGATATTATCCAGGCTTGAGATGGCATCAAGTTGGCCCATTCCAATTGCAGTTTACCCCAAGATTGAGGAGCTTTTTGAAGTGAAATTTATGGCATGTGATGTGGTCAGTGACGGAGCCAGGATTCCAAAAGTTAAATCTGCCACAGTTCTCTGAAGATCCTCAATCGTGCTCAACATCTCAGAAGTAGTGGGTTCGGCCATTGGTACTCACGGCGTATTTGAACCGACTTTGTCTTAATGGATTGGTTGGGTTGGGCTCTTTGGAGTGGGTTGAACTTGAATTGGGCATTGTAATTTGGCGAGAGCATCACCCTTGTTGGCAACCGCACCCTGGTTGGCAACCGCATAAGCAATACTATCCATGCTTTGTTGAAGAGCCAAAAGTATGTCTACTATATTTTTCAAGACTTGAGCCATTGTTTATTCTGGTGAATTGGGTAGGGATGATCTAGCTAGTGAAGAACACTAGCTACCCCTGAACCAAATCCGCAGTTTTACAAAGTCTACCAGCGCAAATCCACAGAAGTTGGGGGATTTTAGACCGTTCTAAAGCTATGGTGCTACAACAACATAGCAAGAACAAAACAAAACTATCAATCAGAATTTCGGCAGCATTTCGGCTCAATTGATCAATATGCACAATGAACTCAGTCCCTCAAAATGATATGCCAGATCCACTGATTAGATTTGAGAACCCTAAATCCCATGCATTGCATATATCAAGAAAGAGAACAAACACTGCAATGAAGGGAAGGGTTACCCTGTCCTAACTTTGAAATGATCTAGGGTTCCACTATTCAAACAAGTGGCATCATAAATCTTGAATAGGGTAGTATCCTGCCCTAATTTTGGAAGTTGCTAGAACGTGTTATGTGCACTAGATCAGTCTGGTCAAAAGCGGTGCCTCAGTAGGATACTAATATACCTGCCTAATCCGGTGGATCAAGCGGCGCATGGTGTTCCTCATTCCAAGGCTTGTGCTCCAACCATATTAGAGCCCATGTTCGTCTATCTACCCAAAGTTGAATAGCCGTCCAGGATAACAGGTGACGAGCACGAGACTAAGGTGCACCAATGCATGCAATCCAATGAACATGTAATTAAAAATAAAATTTATATCATGGAGTTTGAGTCATGGTTTAAAAATATCCCCAACAGAGTCTGTCATGACCCAAACCTGCCCCTGTAGATTAAGGTCATAACTGGCCAGTAATCATGAGATTACGTCCGACCTCACACAAGATTAAAGATATCTCAGCAATAATAAAGGGGCTTAAGTGGAAGCAGACTTAGAAATTTTTGTCCAATGAGCTGTGCTCACACCATGAACCAAAATAAACATCTTGTACATCCAGGATCCTACAAACATATGGCCCACCAAATAGAAAGTTTATATACATAGGTTATCCAACAGATCCACCAAGATAGCAAAAGAGTTAGCAAAAGAGTAAACAAAAGAACAAAAACGGTGTCTCGTGCGTGAGACATGCGGGCTAACTCCACAAAACTTGGACTTCTCTCACAATCTTCATTGAGGCTCTGGGGTTGGACATCTCTTTGCTCACCTACATACATATAAATAAGAGTGAGCTAATGGCCAGTGAATAATACCAAACTAAGGGGGTTGGATGAATAAGATTCATATAAAGTCATATTAAGTACATCGAACTCATGAATTTCATATACAAACGACCTTAGGCCCATTTTATGAATTTTTTTATTTATTTATTTTTTTATCAAACATATCAAACGGCCTCAGGCCCATTATATAGCTATGTCAAGTTTGTCAGACAGCCTTGGGTCCAAATCATATCAAACGGCCTCGGGCCCAATTCATATCAAACGGCCTCAAGCCCAATTCATATCAGGCCCAATTCATATCAAACAACCTCAAGCCCAATTCATATTCTTTGCAAGGCCTTATACAAACATTAGGCATATCGAATACTCATTCACAATTCAAATCCGCGAAACTTGTACAAAAGCAGCATTTGGAAAATAGCATACTTGAAAGTATCTTTACTAAAATATTACTCACTGTGTTTCGTTGATGGATTTGCCCTTGCGCTTGACCCTATACATTTCATAACACATCGGGTCATAAGCAATTTAATCCGTTCTTAACTTGTTTATTTCTCTTAGGCCTTTTTCTTATTTCTTTAATTCATTTACAATGCTCAATGCATGCCTAAGAGTGCCTAGAAATGAATGAGAATGGAAAATGGAACATAAAACAACTTTTCAAAAGTTTCTGAAATAGGGCCCTTCGTTCGAGCATAGGTTTGGTCGCTTGAGCGGTCTGCAAAACTCTGTGAAAGCACCAGTTACATGAATTTTACGCTCAAGCGAGACTTCCACCGCTCGAACGAGGAGTCTTGCAAAACAAGGTTCGCTCGAGTGCAAGATTTGTCGCTCGAGCTACAGTGCAATTCTTTGCAAACCTTCTGGGAGCTTAATTTTTACGCTCGAACGACACTTCCCTCGCTCAAGCAGAGAAGCTGAATTCTGGAATTTCCAACATACATTTTGAGCTTCAACCACACAACTCCACATGGTGTAACTTGCATGATATAACCTATGTGTCAAACATACAACCTTTAACATAATATAATGCCAATTTCACAAGATTTGAAGCTCAAATTCCCATGAATTCATCATATAAGTTCAATTATGCTAAATTTATTTCCATAACTTCAAAACTCATGCAACAAATCTTATATCTTCTTGGATCTGACATGCATGTGAAGTGTAGCTTCTATTTTCATCTCAAATGGTACAATTTATGGTTAAACTCATGAGACTCAACATGTATGTACGATTTGGTGCCATAATCTTCATGTTCCAAGAATCATCTTCCAAATGCAAACATGAATCCTTAGAATTGAGTTTCACACCATGGTAATTCTTACATGCATGCATCAAATGACTCTCAAATCAACACGAACTACATTTTTCATGCGCAAAAATGCAAATTCATGGCAATCTCTTACATCCACATGTTTATTGACTTCAAATTCATCATATTCATCTTAAATCATGTCTTTAACTTAATATTATCTTTGAAGTCACTCAATTATGAATTTAAACTCATGAATTTGAGTTCAATTACTCACCTAGAAGCTCAAATCTTCCACATTCTTGTTGTTTCTTGAGTTAATCTTCCCAATCTTCAAGTTTCTTGCTCAATTCTCCAATTTTGCCTTCACTCTCTCTCTCTAAAATTGTCTCTCTCTCTCTCTCTCTCTTTCTCTCTAGAGTGTATCTTTAGCCATGTAATGGAATATGAGCTCAAAAGAATAAGCATAAGTGTAAATAGGCCCTTATATATGCTTACCTAATCAAATTTGATTAAGGTTAAGTAATTATGTGTAAATAGGCCTTTATATATGCTTACCTAATCAAATTTGATTAAGGTTAAGTAATTATGCTTAATTTAATCAACTCAATCTAATTATTTTTATCTGAATCAATTTTTAATTAAATCTCACCGTAGGCTCTAAAATCATGCTAATCGCAAAAATGTGGTCAATTTCAGTTTCTGTCGCCTTTACGGCCTTCAATTTGATCTTATAGCGGAAAATTGAACAGATTTTCCTATGGTGAACATATAGAAATTCAAAACCACATATAATCATATAATTAGCACTCAAAATCATATTAGGCATATAATTACAATCATAATTAAGATTAATTAACATAACACAAAACAGGGTTGTTATAATCATCCCTCTTTTAGAAAGTTTGGTCCTCCAAACTTATTTTACCTCCGTCTAGAAATAAATGTGGATAGCGTAGCCATATTTCATCCTCCTTTTCCCATGTAGCGTGCTTCCCATAGTGTTCTTTCCATTCTACCTTCACCATTGGGATGGACTTGTTTCTCAATTGTTTCACTTGCTGGTCAATGATCCGTTCCGACCATTCTTTGTATCCCATATTTTCATCAACTGCTATTCGGTGGTAGTCTATCAAATGAAATGGATCTTGGAGATAGCCCCTCAACATCGATACATGGAACACATTGTGTGTTTACTCGAATCCCGGTGACAAGGCAACTTTATAAGCAACTGGACCAAGCTTTTCTAGAATTTGAAACAGCCCAATGTAACGGGGTGACAATTTACCTTTATTACCAAATCTCAACTGGCTCTTCATCGGGATCACACAAATAAATACATGGTCACCAACTTCATACTCAAGAGGCCTTCTCCGTTCATCAACATAGTTCTTTTGCCAGCTATGTGCTATCTTGAGCCTTTGTTAGATGATTTTAATCTTCTCCGAAGTGTCTTGCACAATTTTAGGCCCAAGTAAAGCTCTATCCCCGACTTCTATTCAACAAATTGGCGATCTACACTTTCTTCCATACAAAGCTTCATATAGTGCCATACCAATGTAGGAATGGAAACTATTATTGTATGCAAATTCTGCTAGTGGCAAATGGTCCTCCCAACTCCATTGAAAATCTAAAGCACACATTCTGAGCATGTCTTCCAAAGTTTGTATGGTCCGTTCTGATTACTCGTCTGTTTGTGGATGGAACGCAGTAGTAAATCTCAGTTTTGTTCCCATTGCTCTTTGCAGGCTTTTCCATAATCTAGATACAAATTTCAGATCTCTATTTGATACAATAGATACTGGAACTCCATGTAAACGAACAATCTCATCAACATTATGGTGGCTAATCTATAAGCATCATAAGTAGTCTTCACGGGTAGAAAATGTGCAGATTTGGTTAGTCTATCAACTATAACCCAAATAGAATCCATACCTCTAGGAGTCCGAGGTAATGTAGACACCCCATTTTTGACCGACCTTAAGACTCAGACGTCATTGATTGAGCGCTCGGGAATTGCGCATGTTGTGCTCGTTCTAAGGTTTCCAGAGTTTTGGCCGAGAGCCTTGCCTCCGGGCCTCTAAACTCTTTGTGCTTTGGCTCGGTTTGTGGACCAAGCCCTGTTTCCCTTCCCTGGAGGGAGGGAGTGGTCTGTAGACCACCTCTTGGTGGTCGTAGACCACTTTTCTCGCTTGGAGACTAGTTTCCGGTTTTCAGAGCCTTCGGCCGTGTGCCTTGTATCGGACCGCTTAACGTCCTCCGTTTGGTTTGGTTTTTGAACCATGCCTTGTTGCCTCTGCCTAGAGGGACACTGTGGTCTGGGAGACCACTTTTGTAGTTGTAGACCACTTTTGGTGCCGGCAAACTAGTTTTCGAGGCTTCCGGCTCACGCTTTGCCTCTCGAACTTTCGTCTTGCATCCTTTTTGGTTTGTTTTTGGTACAAACCTTGTTTTCCTTGTTTGGAAGGTGATACAAGGGTGGGGGACCAGTATTTCCCCTTGGAGACCACTTTCCTCCTCGCCAGCCAGTTTTATAGTCTGATAACTAGTTTTCTTGGTCTTTGGGCCACCTTTTCTGGTTGGCCACCACACCACCACCTTGTTCTCAATGTGTAGACCACCTTTACACAGTGGCCGACCACTTTTTCTTCTGGCCGACCACTTCCACTGGTCGGCAGGCCAGTAGAAGTAGCTGGCCGACCACTTCAACTGGTCGGCCACTTTTCAGCTCATTCTTGGAGATATTTTCTATACAGCTGTAACAGTTGGAGGGCACAAAAACCATCCTCCATACATGTGTATGGAGGGATGGCCTTGAACCCTTAGCTTCTTTAAGGAGCTTAAGCTTTTGTTTCCTATAAGAGAGAACCTTCTCCTCCCTCCTCTAGGTTCAGAAAATTGTGCTTGAGAGTTATAGATACACCCTCGTATCTATCTTGCCCTTTACTTCATATTTGCGCCTTAAAGTGTTATTTCTTGATACTTTAACACACAAACACACACTCACACACACTCAAACACCATCCTTTTGTTGCTGAGGTGCTTAGGAGCTGGTTTTGAGGTTTTTGGTTTGGTTTAAGCTTGGAAAACTTGCTGGAGTTGTAGCTTCAAAAGTGTTCTTCAAGGATGAGCCTTTAACTCCTTAAACCCTTATTCTTGCTTAAGCTTTTGAACCTATTTGCCTGCTGATTTAAGCTTAAATTTAAACTACAAAAAGTTCTAATTTTGTATGCTTAAGATCTTTGTTTAAGGTCACTTTTGTGTTGAGGGTTGTTTACCCCCTCCTAGGTCTTGTTTGGCCTTGCTTTTGTGCCTTCTTTTTAAGCCTTTGGAGCTACCTTGTTTTGGCCTTCTCACCACTGAAACTCAGAGGAATTTCAATGGTGGGAAGGGTGTTTTGAGGTCCCAAAAAGGAGAGGGTCATCCCCTCTCCTTGTGTCTTAAATACTTGCTTCTTTTGCCTCATGTGTGAGCATGTTTGTTAAGCTTATGTTGGCCATATCTTAGCTTGTATTTGGGCTTATTTTAGCATGGCATGCCACTATTTTTATTTGGTTTTGTCACTCCATGCATGCCTAATACACTTGTAGTGTAAATCTCACAAACTAGTTTTGTATGCTTCATGAAGTAGCATGTCATTCTAGCATGTTTTGTTTCCATTTCAGCATGTTTTTGGTGATGTTTTGCCATGTCATACCTCTTTGAGGGTTTGGTTTGGTCACCTCATGCATGCTCCATGCACTTGTAGTGCAATTCCATGAAATAGCCTAACATGCATCACGCTTTAACATGTCAATCTAGCATGCTTTAGGCTTAACTTCAAGAAGTTTTTGTCCATGTTTTAGCATGCTCTAGCTCTGATTTGTGTTGTTTTGGCCATGCATGACTTGCTTTGTATAGCCATGGTTCAATCTAGCTTGTTAGTTTTGTGTATCAAGTCCACTAGCATGCATTGCTTGGCCTACTTGAATGATTTGGCATCATTTGTAATGTGATTTCAGTCCATGTTTCATGGTCATGCACTTGCATTTATTACTCATTCAATGCGTTGGAGGGTTTGCCCCTTTATGCCTTAACATGAATCATTGCGTATGCCTTCATGCCTAAGCTTGCGAGCTATCATTTCAATATGTTTTTGGGGTTATTTTGCCGTAATATAACTCTAATTTTTATTCGTTAAGTCATCCCATGCTTGGTCTTAATAGGTGTAGTGTAATCCACCTTATTTGCCTTGTATGCATTATGCCTTATGCCCTTCATGTTAGCTTATTTTGGCTTCCTTCCATACATGTTTTAGACTCATTTTTCATGGTCTAGGACTATTTTGGGTTGCCTTTGCCATATGCTTCATGCTTTGTATAGCTGTAGTGCAATTGGCCTTGTTAGCCTTGTGTTTTGATGCTTCTTGCATGCTATCTTTGAGCTATTTAGATGATTTGGCATCGTTTAATACTTCATTTCAAAGCATGTAGCATTGCCATGTTCCCACTTCATTCACCCTTTGAGTGCCTCTAAGGGTTGTGCATTTGTTGCCTTGTTTTGGCCTAGTGTGTATGCTTGCATGCCTAGGTCCTTGAGCCCTCATCTCAGCATGTTTTGGTCATTGTTTAGACCTAATTAAGTTATGTCCATGTGTGGTTCAATCATTTGTGCCATGTATTGCATGTCCTTTGTGTAGTCCCTTTAATGGCTTTGTGCCTTAGGCCCTCTCGCATGCTTTACTTGTGTTGTTTGGATGATTTGGCATCATTTCACACTTGATTTCAGAGCCTTTAGTATTGTCACACTTACATATTTATCGCTTCTTCATCATGCTTAGGACTTGTGCTCTTAGGCCTACTTGATGGGCCATTGCATTGTGCATGCTTGCCTTCCTTTTTGTGCCTTAGTTTCATCCTTATAGCCACTAATTTGGACATGGCTGAGGTCTGTCCATTTTGGTTTAAGTCCATTAAGCATTGTGTATGCCATGTAGTTCGTCGCTTTAAGTATGCCATGTTGTTTGCATGTTAGTTCATTGCATTTGTGTATGCCATGTCCATTTGCATTGTGTATGATAGTTGTCATTTGCATTGTGTATGCTAGTTATTGTTTGCATTCTGCATGCATTAGCATAGTTTGCATGTTATTAGCTTTGTTAAGTTAATCATGTCACATTGCATTAAGTGGGCCATGTTGTTCTTAGCATTGTGCATTGTGCATTGTGCATGCCATTAGCCTTGTTAGGTTGTTCATGTTGCATTGCATGTTTGCATGCTTAAGTTATATTGCATATTTGCATGCTTGTGTTGCATTGCATTTTTGCATACTCCATGTTACATAGCATTGTGCATGCCATGTTATATGTTGCATTGTGTTTGGATTAAGTGTTAATCTGAGCATGAGAAACGAGGGACGTTTCATACTTAAAGTGATGAAATGTGCCTCAATTCTCGGTCGCCGACGCTCTTGATCATACATGATAGAGTTCTAGGCCTTATGTGTTTATGTGTGCATTCATTTCATATTGAATTATGCAACTTCGCCTCTCGGCCATCATGCATTGAAATGTGCGATTGGTGGCCCGAGGGTCGAGAACCACACTCCCTTGAGCTTATGAAATGATAGGGAGGGTGGTTGTGCACACATATCTTGCAAATACATTGCCATGCCCCTTTCTTGCTCTTGTTGTAGCAAATTGCAGTCTGGAAGCAACAACTGGTCGGCCAGCCAAAAAAACTAGTTGGTCGACCACTTTTTCTGGCATGCAACAAAGATAGGTGGTCGGCCATGGCTGGTGGCATCCCTAGGTGGTCGGCCACCCTCCCACAGGTCTCCATGGTGGAGTTTAAGCTTTCTGGAGCTTGGTACAAAGTTTTGAGAACAAATGAGAACAGAGGCAAGTCGGGGCATTGCGACGGATTTCCGAACGAGGCGACCGGGCATGCATGCATTCTTCCCTCTGAGGACATCTCTTTACTGCTTTCCTTAGCTAGTTTATGCTTTGGTTCTGTACGTTAAGTAGTTAATGCGTTTAGCTACTTATTTGTGTTGTAATAGATAGTTAGTTAACTAGGAATAGTTAATTAGCTTTGTTTTGTAATAATTAGTTTAATTAGCTTAGATTAGCTAGTTAGCTTATTATTCGGACCCTCCGTCGAGAGGGCCAACTGTTGTAATAAGCGTGCGTGTGTGTGATGCATGTCTTCCAACCTCCATTTCTTTCTCCCTTTTACTTAACCGCTTATGATGGTTAGTTTTAGGGCATGTTTCGATTAGCATACCTTATGCTTCGCATGCGTGCATCCATTCATTTGTATTGCATGCACCGGGCTCGGCGCATCATACTACCAGCATTGTATTTCAATACATTTACTTGAATACATGTTCAACAGTATGTTATCAAGTTGCATTTCACATGACATTCTAGAATAGCCGAGCCTATTTTAGTTGCATTTTTGCATGTGTTGCACTAGCCATCTTAACATCAACTAGGATCATGCATAATTTCTAACTAGTTCTTTGTTTTGTCTCGGAGTACACTGTGATTGTTTACGCTTTAGCATACTGCATGTGTGTTATTGACTGTCATGTTAAGCATGCTTGCCATGAGGCTAACTGCTTATTTGATATAACTGCCTGAATGCTTGTGGGTGGAGGTTGGATTACTTGAATTGGAACAATTCATCAAAATCCTCGTTTTAGCCTACTTGCGAGTAGCAAACTTCAAATCATTTTCACAAACGAACATGCAATGTTTTGTTCCAAATTAGGCAATATAGTCTATACTTGTATGTTGTGCGCATCACGTAGTAAGATTAGCTAATTAACCGAAATAAGAGCACATGTGTTTTCAAAAACAAAATATCATACTTAGTACAAGCCGATCTTTGATCGGGCGAGCGGGGGTGCTCATTGCATGACCTTCCCCTCTCGCACCCAAGTTTCTGAGCCGAGGCAACTTTGGTGATGACGGATACGTGGCCTTAGGCACGAGTCAGGGTTTCCTAAATTCCCCCAAATTAAAATATTTAGGTGGCGACTCTGTATCTGGCAAAGCAGTCCATGTTTGGCACTTCTTTATAAAAATCAATATTCCAAAAATGATTTGCCGAATTTGGACTCTTTGGTGATTTATCGGTCTCACATTGCACTTTGCTAGATTAGATTCAGAACCGTGACATTGAGTCCGAACTATAGTAGCTCAGAAGAAGACGAGATTCGCGCCCTCGCAGGCGCAGAGCATTGGAGAGTTCCTGGGGCGCGTCTACAGGTAGGCCAATAACAAAGTCCATGGTTACGTGATCCCACTTCCATTCTAGAATAGAGAGAGGTTGAAGTAGACCACCTGGTTTTTGGTGTTCCGCTTTAACTTGCTGACACTGACGGCACTTGTACACATATTCTGCAATTTCCTTCTTCATATTGGGCCACCAATTGCTTTGTTTTAAGTCCCAATACATTTTGTTGTTACTCGAATGCATAGCAAACATCGACTTGTGAGCTTCATCGAGGATTCTCTTCTTTAGTTCAGGAATGTTTGGGACACAGTCGGTTTTGGAATCTCAACACTTCACTGTCAATGTTGAATTCTAGTTTAGGATTTGCCTCAAACTCATTAATTATTTTCTTGAAGAATTCATCTTCCCTTTGCCTTTGCTTGACTTCATTAATTATTTCTGGTTCAGCTAAAATAGCAACTATCAACCCAGCTGGCTCATGTAACACAACTTCAATCTCGACTTTTTCAAAATCTTGCAGGATCTCTTCTTATTCAGTGACTAGACATGCTAAGTTCCCCATTGATTTTTTGCTCAATGCATCGGCAACTATATTAGCCTTTCTTGGGCGGTACTGAATATGAGGGTCATAATCCTTTATCAATTCAAGCCATCTTCTCCACCACATATTTAGTTCTTTTTGGGTAAAGAAGTACTTTAGGCTTTTGTGATCAGTATATACTTCACATCTTGCCCCATACAGGTAATGCCGCCAAATTTTGAAAGCAAACACAACTGCGGCCAACTTTAAATCATGTGTTGGGTAGTTCTTTTCTTGCGGTCTCAATTGTCGGGAGGCATAAGCAATAACCCTTCCATTCTGCATTAATACACAACCCAAACCTTTGTAAGACGCATCACTATATATCACAAAGTTTTCCTTACCTAAGGGAAATGTCAAAACTGGTGCAGTGGTTAGTCTCGTCTTCAATCCTTGAAAGACGGATTCCCTTTCATCAATCCATTCAAACGGTTGTCCTTTGCGTGTGAGTTGAGTAAGAGGTACGGCTATCTTCGAAAAATCTTTCATAAACCATCTATAGTACCCGGCTAAACCCATGAAACTACGGACTTCTGTTACATTTGTTGAAGTAGGCCAGTCCACAATTGCCTCTATCTTCTGTAGGTCTATTGAAATCCCCTCTTTGTTGATAACATGCCCTAAGAAAATAACCTCATCCAGCCAAAATTCACACTTCTTTAGTTTAGTAAATAATTTCTTTTATCTAAGTTTTTGCAAGACAGTTCTCAAATGGTGTTCATGTTCAAGTCTACTTTTTGAATATATCAAAATATCATCAATAAAAACCATAACAAAGTCATCAAGGTAAGTCTTGAAAATTCGGTTAATCAGATCCATAAATGCTGTAGGGGCATTAGTCACTCCAAATGGCATAACAAGAAATTCATAGTGACCATACCTCGTCCGGAACGTAGTTTTCTCAACATCTTCTGCTTTTACCTTCAATTGGTGGTACCCGGATCTCAAATCAATTTTGGAAAATACTTGTGATCCCTGCAACTGATCAAACAAGTCCTCAATACAGGGTAAAGGCTATTTATTCTTTATCGTTACCTTGTTCAGTTCTCAATAGTCAATACACAAGCGCAAGGTCCCATCTTTTTTTTTTACAAATAATACTACTGAGCCCCATGGCAAAGTACTTGGTCAGATAAATCCTTTGCCAAGTAAGTCTTGCAATTGTTCTTTGAATTCTTTCATTTCAGCACTAGACATTCTGTAAGGGGTTTTGGAGATAGGCTGAGTGCCTGGCATAACATCAATAGTAAACTCTATCTTCCTGTCAACCAATTCTTCTAGTAATTCATCTGGGAATACATCCAGAAACTCTCTAACAATAGAGATATTGTTCAATTCAACATTCATAGATTGTTCAGGCGATATACTACACAAGTAACCTTGACATCCTTTCCGGATCAGTTTACATGCTTTCATTGCGGATATCAAATAAGGAGGAGGCACTACCCCATTACCCACAAACACAATTTCTTCCTACCCTGGCGGTCTAAATACGACTTGTTTCATTACACAATCGATGGTGGCACAGTAGTTAGATAACCAGTCCATACCTAGAATTACATCAAAATGTCTAAAGTCCAAGGGTAACAAATCTACATACAAGGTAGCATTCCCAATACGCATATCACAAAATCAATACATAGATGTACATAACACAGATTCCTCAGATGGAGCAGATACACACGACAAATATGGTAATGATTCTAAGGGTCTACTCAATCTAGAGACAAATCCATAAGTTACAAAAGAGTGTATTGATCTAGAGTCAATTAACACAAAAGCATCCCGATTACATATAGAGATAGTACTTGAGACGATGGCTTCTGTGTTCTGGGTATCTCTTGGAATGAGTGTAAACACTCTCCCTTGCCTCATGGTATCTCTGGTCGTAGTAGGTCTCGTGGTATTTCCTGATTTGAGACTGATTCAATTGAGCTAATAGCCATTTTTCCACCGGTTTGGTTACAATCCCTTGCTATATGCCACATTTTAGCATAGTTGAATCAGCCCCTGAAAGTCGGTAGCAAGCCTCGCAATGTCTTTTACCACATTGGCTACACATTAGAGACGTATCTCTAGAAGAATTTGAAGTACTTGTGGATCTCGTATTCTGTTTCTTTGAAAAGAAGCCCTACTTTTACTTTTCCAATCGGTTGATGGTTTACTCTATCTGGCTATGTTAGCTTCTGATATTATGGCCCGATCTAGTACATCAACGTAGGTTTCGAGCTTTAGTACATTTACCTTCTCCAAAATATCATCCCGAAGACCACCCTCAAATTTTCTCGCTTTCTTGTAGTCGGTGTCGACCATATGCGGTGCAAATTTGGCTAATTCAGTAAACTTGGCCTCGTATTCGGCTACTGTCATGCTGTTTTGCTTAAGTTCCATGAATTTCGACACTTTTCTGTCACATAGACATTGTGGGAAGTATTTGTCATAGAAAATTTCCAAAAATTGTGTCCAACCAATATCTTTATGGTTCTCACGCATCAACATCCACCACCTTCTCGCTTCATCTTCCAGTGTAAAGGTGCCCAGTAATACTTTTTGTGTTTCTAGGCATGGAAACACCTCAAACAACTTCTCTATGCCAAGGACCCATGCTTTAGCCTTCAATGGATCCAATCCTTCGTGAAACTATGACGGTTTCATTTCTTAAACTCTTTGGTAAGAGCTATTGTTCGGTCATCATTTTGCAAGTCTTGTATACGGTGCGGATGTTGCCACTGTTGCTGCCACTGTTGTTGTTGTCTCAACATCTTTGTCATTTCTTGTATTAATCTTTCCATCCTATCCATTTTGGCAGTAGAGGACTCCTCTAATTCATCAGCTCTTGTTCTCACCATTATCTGATTAAGCTTGCGTTATCATTTATACGAATATGTACACAAGTATGCATATACAAAAGAGCATACATACTTAAATAAACCACAATGCATATAGCACACAGTCATTTGTTTCAAAACGTTTAAGCATACTCTCAATGCCTTCACGTTCATACTTATCGAATGAATGCATCCTAGATCTCTTCTAGATGCTTATTGCTCATTTAGACAAGCGTGTAAGTTATTAACTCATGCTCTGATACCACTCTGTCATGACCCAAACTTGCCCCTGTAGATTAAGGTCATAATCGGCCAGTAATCATGACATTACCTCTGGCCTCACACAAGATTAAAGATATCTTATCAATAATAAAGGAGCCCAAGAGGAAGTAGGCTTAGAAATTTTTGTCCAATGAGTTGTGCTTACATGGCATATCAAAAACTTTTCCATATATGTAATAATAACTCACACTATGAACCAAAATAAACATCTTGTACATCCAGGATCATACAAACATATGGCCCACCAAACATAAAGTTTATATACATAGGCGATCCAACGGATCCACCGAGAACAAAAGAACAAAAACGGTGTCTCGTGCGTGAGACATCCGGGCTGACTCCACAAAACTTGGACTTCTCTTACAATCTTCACTGAGGCTGGGGTTGGACATCTCTTTGCTCACCTACATACATATAAATAAGAGTGAGCTAATGCCCAGTGAATAATACCAAAGTAAAGGGGTTGGATGAATGAGATTCACAAGCAATTCAATCCGTTCTTAACTTGTTTATTTCTCATAGGCCTCTTTCTTATTTCTTTAATTCATTTACAATGCTCAATGTATGCCTAAGAGTGCTTAGAAATGAATGAGAATGCAAAATGGAACATAAAATAGCTTTTCAGAAGTTTCTGAAATAGGGCCCTTTGCTCGAGCGTAGTTTGGTCGCTCAAGCAGTCTACAAAACTCTATAAAAGTAATGGTTACATGAATTTTACTCTCGAATAAGACTTCTGCCGCGCGAGCGAGGAGTCTTGCAAAACAGGGTTCGCTCAAGCGCAAGTTTTTTCGCTTGAGCTATGGTGCAATTCTCTGCAAAACTTCTGAGAGCTTAATTTTTACACTCGAGTGAGACTTCCCTCGCTCGAGCGAACAGGTCGAATTCTGGAATTTCCAGCATATATTTGGAGCTTCAAAACACAACTCCATATGGTGTAGCTTGCATGATATAACCTATGTGTCAAACATACAACCTTTAACATAATATAATGCCAATTTCACAAGATTTGAAGCTCAAATTCCCATGAATTCATCATATAAGTTCAATTATGCTAAATTTATTTCCATAACTTCAAAACTCATGCAACAAATCTTATATCTTCTTGGATCTAACATGCATGTGAAGTATAGCTTATATTTTCATCTGAAATGGTACAATTGGTGGTTAAACTCATGAGACTTAACAAAATTAGGCATGTATGTATGATTTGGTGCCATAATCTTCATGTTCCAAGAATCATCTTCCAAATGCAAACATGAATCTTTAGAATTGAGTTTCACACCATGGTAATTCTTACATGCATGCATCAAATGACTCAAATCAACACGAACTACATGTTTCATGCTAAAAAATGCAAATTCATGGCAATCTCGTACATCCACATGTTTATTGACTTCAAATTCATCATATTCATCTTAAATCTTGTCTTTAACTTCATATTATCTTTGAAGTCACTCAATTATGAATTTAAACTCATGAATTTGAGTTCAATTACTCACTTAGAAGCTCAAATCTTCCAAATTCTAGTTAGTTCTTGAGTTAATCTTCCCAATCTTCAAGCTTCTTGCTCAATTCTCCAAATTCGCCTTAACTCTCTCTCTCTAAAATTGTCTCTCTCTCTCTCTTTCTCTCTCTAGAGTGTATCTTTAGCCATGTTATGGAATATGAGCTCAAAAGAATGAGCATAAGTGTAAATAGGCCCTTATATATGCTTAGATAATCAAATTTGATTAAGGTTAAGTAATTATGCTAAATTTAATCAACTCAATCTAATTATTTTGATCCGAATCAATTTTTAATTAAATCTCATGGTAGGCTCTAAAAATCATGCTAATGTAAAAAATACGGTCAATTTCAGTTTCTGTTGCCTTTACAGCCTTCAATTAGATCTTATAGTAGAAAATTGGACATATTTTCCTATGGTGAACAGATATAAATTCAAAACCACATATAATCATATAATTGGCACTCAAAATCATATCAGGCACATAATCACAATCATAATTAAGATTAATTAACATAACACAGAACAGGGTTGTCATAGAGTTACCAGAAACTACAACACCACATGGGGGGTACTCACCCGCATTAACAATTCAGACACTCGGTCTCTTAGATCTAGTCTTACGAATGCAATGTAAAACGTAGATGAGAGTCCACATTTGGCAACTTTTAAAAAATTCATTTTATTGAAAAAAGACATTTGCCAGAAATGGACTGCATCATCAGATCTCAGAGTCGCCACCTAATATTTATTTTCGGAGAATTAGGAAACTGGTGACTCGTGCTAAAGCCATTGTTCATCATAACCAAGGATACTTGGCATGACACCTTAAGTATGAAGGGGGAGGTTATTAATTGAGCACCCTCACTCACCCGATCCAAAGATCGGCCTTTACTAAACCATGATATGATTTTTATTAGCTTTATATATTCATGCTCTGATTATTTATTAAATTCCAAAAATTTACTATGTGAAACAAACAAATATAGACTGTGTCATCCATTTTGGAACAATTTGATTTCATTACCTTGAAAATGTTTTGAATAGTGCAATCATGAAAATCAATTTTATTCCAAATTAAATAACACAACCTTCACCTACTGGCATGTATAGAGTTATATCAAATAAGCCCATAGCCACATGGTAGGATGCTAAATATAGTAAAAAATCACACACAGGTGGGATGCTAAAGCACAAAAACTTATATATTTACTGATGTCTCGCAAATATTTACAAAATAATGTTACTAAAACATGCATGATCCTATATACAAGATCCTAATGTAATTCACTCATGAAATGCAACTATAGATCCGGCTTCTAATATATGACATGTAAATTATCTAAAAAATATGAGGTAGCACAAAATCACATAATAAGCAATTAAACTCATAGATGCAAATTTAGCCGGATCTTAAGGCATAAAGCATGGATGCAAAGCATCGATGTGATGACAAGCATGAGATTCTACATATTTACAGAATATGGAAATCAAAATAAAGAACGGAATAAAAAGAAGCGGGGCAGGAAATTATTACGTCATTTTGAAATATTGCAAATTCAAATAAGGGGGAAGAGAAAAACTATTACAACAAAAATTAGCAACTCTCTCTAACTAACATAAAAATAGTAAAAACAGTAGCTTCAAGAGCCTCAGAGACCATCGGAGACTGTTCTGTTTGACACTGGGAGGCTGCTGGAGTTCTGTCCAAGAGAAGAAGGCTGGCCGACTAGCCAATTAATTGGCTGACTGGCCAATAAGGCCAGGCCAAAACTCTGTTGTGTTCTAGAAACCAGAAAAACAAATGGGAAATATGCAAGTGGCTCAACTAACCACTTCCAGTTAGCTTACAACAGGTTTATAACATGAAATTGAAGCAAGAAAAACAATATAAGAAAGAAAATGAAAGAAATACAATAAAATGGAAAGTGTGCAAAATTTACCTTCCAAGGAAATGATTTGATTTCCAAACTTCCTTTTGATCACCCTCAAGTTTAGAAAGTGTGTTCTCAATTCTCAGGATGAAATATTGAAATTCTTATTGGAAAGGTATTTTTGGGCTATTTAACAGTATTTGTGAAGGGGGGAATAGTTATAACTCTCTGTTTTTCTCTCAATTTCAACAACACTCACTCTCTTTTGATCGAGGCTACTTGATTATGGCAGTAACAGAATTTTCAAGCTTGGTTTGATATGTTGAAAGGTGGTATATCAATGCATGTTTGAAGTATTGGCTCAAAACTTTAGATTTTCTCTTTTCTCTCCAACTCTTTCTTTTTCCTCTCAATTCAATTCTCTCCATGCTTATTCTGATCCTCTCTATCTCTCCATATAGACAATGAATAGAAGCCAAAGTCAAGGAGGTGCAAGACAAGGTTGATGGGATAATATGGGTGGTTGAAATGAAACCATCCTCATAGAAGAGGATGAACTCCCTTTTGACAATAGAGGCTCATGGAGATAATGAAGGGTGAGGGGACATGTATCTCGTGTATGACTGTACCAAGAAATATCTGGAATAGTGTAGACACCCCATTTTTTACTGTCCTCAAGACTTGGATGTCATAGCTTGTGACCTCAATGATTATGATTGTTTGTGCTTGTTTTAGTGCTCGAAGTCCTCAGCAGAGTGCCACAGCTTTGAGCCTTTCAAACCTTAAACCCCTGTTTTGGACCAAACTTTGGTTTTTCAAACTTGCAACCTCTGGTGGCCTGTCGACCATCGGTGGTGGCTGTCAACCACCAGTGGTGGCTTTCGGCCCTGTCGGCCATTGCTATGGCTTGTCGGCCATTGGGGATGGATGTCGGCCAACAGTGGTGGCTTTCGGTCCTGTCGGCCACTTCTATGGGTTGTTGGCCATCGGCGATGGCTGTCGGCCACCAAAGATGCCTGTCGGCCATCGCTGATGGCCAGTCGGCTATCAGTGGTGGCCGACGGCCACCAGTGCCTTTTTCCAGATATTTATTAACAACTGCGCCAGCTGTTGTACACTGAGTTGCATCTCCACACACGTGTATGGTGAGATGTTTCTAAGCTCAAGGGGTGGTTTTCTATAAATGGGGGGTTCCTCCCCCATTTTGGAGGGTTAGAAAATTTAGAGCAAAAATATCTCTCTCTCTCTCTAGAATTCTCTCTTTCTCTCTCTCTTGATATTTTGTATATATTTGCTCACAAGTCCTTAGCTTTTGCATATCAACCCTTAACCAAATACTCTCACCTTTCGGTAGTGATTACTTAGAGTCTTGTTTGAGCTCTAGAAGGTGGTTTGAGCTTGGATTATTGGCATTTTGTGGTTTGCTTCAAAGGTTTAGCACTTACCTTATTTGTACTTGTTTTGTATCTTTGTTTTGCCATCTTTTTCAACTGTTTTTGGGCTGATTTTGAACTATCAAAAACTCTATTTTTGTGACTTAAAAGTGTTGGTTTGAGGTCTCTTTGAGTTAGGGGGTGGTCCACCCTTCTTGCTCCTTTGTTTGTTAAGCTTTTGTACCATTTTTCATCACTTTAAAATCAAATTTTTAGGGCCTTTTAACCACTGAATTGGAGGGGTTAGCCTCCCCTCCTTGTGTCTTGTTTGCGTGCCTAGTTAGCCTCATGTATTAGCTTATTGTTTTAGCTTTTTGTGGCTTAAGTCCAGCATGTTTTAGACTATATTTAGTATTGTTTTGCCTCTATTTTTGATTGGTTAATTCATTTGAGCCTTGTATGGCATGGTTGTAGTGTAATTTCCTTCACTAGCTTGTTGTTTTAAAGCTTTAATCATCATTGGTGTGACTTGGTTGCATGTTTTCAGTGCTTTTATCACTTAATTTCAGCACCTAAATCTTTGCAACCTCCCTCTTTGCTTCACTCTTTTATTTTCTTTTGAGAGTTGTTTCAAACTTGGGATCCTTTAAGCTTAAGATTGAGGTTATGCTTAACGGTTTAATCCTCTTTGAGGGTTCGTTACCAACGGCATGATCTCTCTCATGCCATAAATTACCCCTTGGTTGACACTTCTTTCCATTAGAGGACACTCACCAATGGACTTAATTGATTAATGAATGGTTTGGTAAGTAAAATAAGTAAACAAAATTGGACAAGTAAAAGAGGCAAGATAAGCATCTTTCATGTTGCATTTCATGTGTTCAAATCGGATGTTCATTCGAACACAAGAAAAATGAGACATTTCATACTCAAAAGTGATGAAATGTGCCATTTTCCTTGGTCACCATTGCCCTTGATCATGCATGATAGGGTGATGGTCCTTTGGTCTCATTTTACATTTATTGAACTTGCACAATTGGTTTTACAAGCCATCATGCAATGAAATTTCTTGATTAATAGTTTGTAAACCCAAATTTTGTCCCTCCTTTGATCTCCCCATGAAAAGGAGAGGCAAAGTGTGCAAATAATCTGTGAGAATACAATGTTTTGCTTTGTCTGCTCTCTGTTCCAGCAAAAAAGAGGAGTTCATGTCATTAGTGGCCGACCGGCCACCACTAGCAGCCGACCGGCCACCATTGGTAGCCGACAAGCCCCCTGTCGGCCACCAATGAAATTTGCACAGTGTGTTCCTGAGGTGGAGCAGAGGTGTTCTAGAAATGGACAGCTTTTTTGGTGTTCAAATGTGCAAACAGAGGCTCGCAGCAGCAAAATGGTGGCTTTTCGAGTAGAGAAACTGAGCATGCATGCATCCCTCGTTTCCCAAGGCCGGCCGTTTAGTTAACTTGCCTAGTTAATTAGTTGTAGCTGATGCTTTCAAATGTTGTAAATATTTAAGTTGATTAGTTGATTAATTTATGTTGTAATTAATTAACTAAATTGCTTTGTAATTAGTTAGTTAAGTGTTGTAATATTTAGTTAGCTTAGAGTAGTTAGTTAAATGTTGTGTTGTAATAATTAGCGTAGCTAGTTAGTTAGCCTATTCATTCGGACCCTCCTTCGTGAGGGCATAATGTTGTAATAAGTGTGTGTGTGTTTGTGTGTATGTCTTCCAACCCCACGTCTTTCTCCCTTTTATTTAATTGCGTTTGATGGTTAGATTAGGGTCATGTTTTGATTAGCATATCGTATGCTTGCATCCATTCATTCGTATTGCATGCACCGAGGCTCAACACATCATTCAAACTGCATTGCAATTTCAATACATCTTTGAATATGTGTTTAATCTTATGTTGTTCAAATCGCTTCATATGCCATATTAGTAGCCGAGCCTATTAATTGCATTATTACATGTGTTGCTGTAGACACCCCATTTTTTACCGTCCTCAAGACTTGGACGTCACCGTTTGAACACCCGGTGATCATCCATGTTCGTGTTCGTTTTGAGTTCTCGAAGGTCTCGGCTACGTACCTTGCCTTAAGAACTCTCAACTTGACTATTATGTGCTTGGTTTTGCACCAAACACTTGTTGTTTTGCTTCTGAGGGTAGAGGAAGACTTTTTAGCCATCCCCACACCTCACCGGCCATGGCTTGAGGCCACCGGCCCTATTTCGTTGCTACCGGCCATTGGTGATGGCCGGTCAGCACTCTTTCTGGTCGGTCGACCATTGTTTTGGTCAATTTGTCACTTTTGGCTGGCCAACCACTGTGCATCTGCTTTTGGCAGATATTTTATGCCAGCTGTGATAGCTGGCATCCATAATGCACCCCCTCCATACACGTGTATGGAGGGATTTCACTCTTGCTTAGCTTGTTTTGTAAGCTTTGCAAGATTGGAATTCCTATAAAGGGAGCGCTTCTCCTCCCTCCTCAAGGGTTCCAAGAAGTTCCAGAGGTCTGGTTTTAGGGTTAGGAGTCTTGTATCTATCCTATCTCTATATCTCCATCTCCTTTTGATTTGTGTATGTATAAGGTGTGTTTGTTCTTAGTTTTGCACTAAGGCACCTAGTGTTACACCATACCTTGGTTGCTGAGGTGCCAAAGGGTTGTTCTTGGAGTTCTTAGGCTGGTTTTGACCTGAGGAAGGTGCTGGAGCTCTCTTCTTGAAGAAGGTCTTCAAGGGTAAGAACCTTACCCCTTCATTCCCCATTTTTGCACAAGGTTTTGACCTATCTTGCATCTATTTTTAAGCTTAGTGTATAACTAGTAAAAGTTCTGATTTTACTTGCTTTTGAACTTTGCTTAAGGTTGTTTTGAGGTTTGGGGTTGTTTACCCCCTCTTAGGCCTTGTTTGGCCTCCTTTTTGTGCTATTTTTGGTGAGCTCCGGGACCACCTTGTATTGGCCTCCGCACCACTGAAATCCAGAGAGATTTCAGTGGTGGGGATGGTGTTTTGAGGTCCTAAGAAGGAGAGGGCCATCCCTCCCTCCTTGTTGTCTTCAAAACTTGTCATTTTTGCCTCATGTGTGAGCAACTTGATTAAGTCCATGTTGGCCATGTCTTAGTTGGTATTTGTGGTTATTTTGCCATGTTATACCACTGTTTTAAGTTGGTCTAGACACATCGTGCATGCTTTGCATACTTGTCTTGTAATGCCGTGAAATTGCCTTAACATGCATCATGATGTACCATGACTTTCTAGCATGATTTTGGTTTAGCTTTGTGAAGCTTTTATGCATGTTTTGGTGTGCTTAAGGTTTGATTTTGGTTATTTGGGTCACCCATGACTTGCTTTGTATAGCTACCATGCAATCTCCCTTGTAAGCTTTGAGTATTGGATTCTCTAGCATGCTCTATTTGCATCATTTCAGTGGTTTGGCACCATTGGTTATGTCATTTCAATCCATATGGCATGCTTGTATGCTTGCATTTGATGCTTCTTTAGTGCTTTAAATGGTCGATGTCTTATGCTCCATGTTTGGACCCTTGTGTATGCCATCATGTGTAGGACATTTAGATGCCATCTAAGTGTGTCTTTGACCTTGTTTTGGTCTTCCTTGGGACTGTTTTGAGTCCCTTTGGCCCTTTGAGGCTTGGTTGGCATGGTCATGGCTTGAGCCCCTTTGGCTAGCCTTGAGTTTTGGGCTCTGTTGCATGCTTTGCTTGATTTGTTTAATTGGTTTGGCACCTTTTCTAACATGATTTCAGAGCTTACAATGTATGCCATTTGTCCATGTTTGCTCCTTTTAAGTGTGCTTAAAAGTTGCTTCTTTGTGCTTAAGTTTTGAACCATGTATCTATGCATGTTTGTGTGTACATTTGCCTTCATATTATTAGCATTTTGGCCACTGTTTTGGGCCTATTTGAGAGCCGCCCAAATTGGTTTAAGTCCATCCGCGCATGTTGTTGCATGCTTGCCTTGTATGTTGTCACATACTGGTTGCATATTTGGTGAATTACATGTTGTAGCATGCTAGTTCAATTGTGCCTCATTGTGTGCTTAATCCATGACATATTGTTGCATGCTTAGGTTGTAATGCATTTGGCATGCATTCTCTCTTTTAGTTACTTAACATGTTGTCCATGTTGCATCTTGCATGCTTGCATGGTTAAATTACACTTTGCATGCTTGTTAGCTTGCATACTTGTTCACATGCTCATGGTGCATGCCTAGCTTCCATGCCTAGGTTGCATAGCATTAAGCATGTATCTCTTGCCTCTTGAATTGATTATGATAGAGGTTGGAGGCCTTTTGTTTGTTTGGTGTGCATCTCATTTGATATCAAGATGCACAACTTGACTTCTTGGGCTTTCATGCATCGAAATACGTGATTGGTGGCCCGAGGGTCGAGTACCATACTCCCCTGAGTCTTAAACATGATAGGGAGGGTGGTTGTGCAAACATTTGCTTTGAAATGCATTGCCATGTCTTGTCTGCCCTCTGCTGCTGTCAAAACAGGGTTCTGCAGGCATAGATGGCCGACCGACCACATTGAGTGCCGGCCGACCACAAATCTCTGGCCGAGAGCTACATAGATGGTCGATGACCAATTTATCATGGCTGGTGGTGTTTCCTCTTGGCCGGTGGTCTCCCACAACCTTTAGGGAGTATTCCCGAAGCAACTTTGGGACTTGTGCAGTCTTCAGAGGCATAAAACAGTGTAAACAGAGGCAGCTTGTGCATAGTGGTGGATTTCCGAGCGAAGCCGGGCACATATGCATTGGACCCTCTTCCCGAGCCTGTTTTACCACTTTATTAGCTTAGTTAATTTGCTTAACTAGTTAAGTGGTCTGTAACTATTTAATTGGCTTGTTAGTTAGTTAAATTTGTATTATTCTTTTGGTTCCTCCAAGAGAGGGCGAATTATGTAATAAGCGTGCGTGTGTGTGATGCATGTCTTCCAACCCCCACTTCTTTCTCCCTTTTACTTACCTGCTTTTGATGGTTAGTATTAGGACATGTTTTGATTAGCATACTTATGATAGCATGTTTGCATCCATTCATTTATATCGCATGCACCGGGCTCGACGCATCATACTAATTGCATAGTATTTCAAATCTAACTTGAATACATGTCATCTGTTGCATTTCACATGCCATCCATAGATTAGCCGAGCCTATTCTAGCTGCATTTTGCCTGCGATGCATTAGCCACCTTAACATGGACTTGGATCATACATTTGATTACTAACATGTTTCTTGTTTTGGCTTGGAGTACTAGGTGAGTGTTTATGCTTTAGCATCTCGCATGAGTGTGAATGTTAACATGAAAGCATGCTTGCCATGAGGCTAACTGCTTAGTTGATTTACTGCCTGAATGCCTGTGGGTAAAGGTTGGATTGCTTGAGTTGGAACAACTCATTGAAATTCGTGTTTTAGCCTACTTGCGAGTAGCGAATTGCAAACTATCTTTCAAACGAGCGGATATGCAATGCTTTGTTCCAAATTAGGCAATCTAGTCTATACTTTTGTGTTGTGCGCATCACATAGTAAGATTAGCTAATTAACCGGAATAAGAATGCATAATGTTTTCAAAACTAGATATCATGGTTAGTAGAGACCGATCTTTGATCGGGCGAGCGGGGGTGCTCATAGCTGACCTTCCCCAATCGTACCCAAGTTCCCGAGCCGAGGCAACTTTGGTGATGACGGACACGTGGCCTTAAGCAATGAGTCAGGGTTTCCTAAATTCCCCTGTAAAAAATATTTAGGTGGCGACTCTATATCTGGCAAAGCAGTCCATGTTTGGCACTTCTTTACAAAAATCTGTTTTCCAAAACGATTTGCCAGATTTGGACTCTTTGGTGATTTATTAATCTCACATTGCACATTGTGAGATCAGATTAAGAATCGTGACATTGAGTCCTGAACTGTAGTGAGCCCAAACGAACAAAACAGGGGATTCCCTCCCGGGACGTTCGGGGACGTCTACAGTTGCATTAGGCATCTTACATAGTTAGGATCATGTACCTTTCTAACTAGTTTCTGTTTTGGCTTGGAGTACTCGGTGAGTCCTTATGCTTTAGCATACTTGCATGAGTGTGAATGTTGCCATGATTAGCATGCTTGCCATGAGGCTATGTGCTTAAATGCTAAACTGCATAAATGCTTGTGGATGAAGGCTTGTTGTTTGAATTGGAACGATTCAACAAATGTGTGTTTTAAGCCCACTTTGTTGAGTGGCAAATCATGTTTTAAGCCCACTATGTTTGGTGGCAAATCCACAATCTTTAAGCCCACTTGAGGTGGCAAATTCAAACCATTTTTCGCAAACAAACATGAGTTGAATTGTTCCAAATTGAGCAAACTAGCCTATACTTGCTTGTGCGCATCACATAGTAAAGCTAGTTTAATAACCGGAATAAGAACACATAATATTTATAGAAAATCATATCATGATTAGTAGAGGCCGATCTTTGATGGGCGAGTAGGGGTGCTCAATTCATGACCTTCCCCCTTCGTACCCAAGTTCCCGAGCCGAGGCAACTTTGGTGATGACGAACACATAGCCTTTGGCACGAGTCAGGGTTTTTTAAATTTTCCAAAAGCAAAAACATTTAGGTGGCGACTCTGTATCTGGCAAAGTAGTCCAATTTTGGCATTATTTGATTTAAAATCGATTTTCCAAATAGATTTGTCAGATTTGGACTTTTTTGTGTTTATCAGTTTCACATTGCATTTGGGAGACTAGATTCAGAACCGCGAGAGTCCGAACTGTGAGGCCTTCTTTTCAAGCCTTCTGAAAGGGGGCGCGGAAAAAAGGTGAGTCCATAAATAGCATGTTCCACACACTTCTACCAAGAATTCTGCCGAAAACTGCTCTGTTTTTTGGAACAATAGCCAGCTGGTCGGCCAATTTCTTGGCTACCTGGCCAAAACCTTGGTTGCCCGGCCTAAACATTAGCTAAGGCCTGATTGTTTTGCATGAAACAGGATTTTTTTGATAGAGTTCATCCTTTCCTCCTATTTCCACACTGTTCTTTGCTCAATATCCTCAGAAAAAGTTTCATTTTGAAGTTTAAAAGTGAGCCTCAGAACACTACGAAAATATTCAGAACGAAGCGTGGAAAGAAAGTTTCGAAAGAGAGTTTTGAATGGGATTTGAACACTTGGCCAAAATAGGCTTAGGTTTGGAAATGAAGCACAAATTCCATCTTTCTTGCTGAGAATTATGCGGGAATTACATTCTGGTTTTCATCCTCGGGTAATTAAAAAATAGAGCCCAAGTCTTAGGGCCGGTCAGAATGAGGTGTCTATAGATTGCACGTGTATTAAGGAGAGTTTAGCGCACACGTGAATTGTGCGTGGGAACATCCAAGTGTGGTAAAGCTTGTTTTGGAAACTCAATCTTGGTGCATTTCTGGAGAGAGGTGGTGAGGAGATACGATGGGAAGCCCTAGAAGCTTCTCATCTGCCTATAAAAAGGACCGATTCCCCTTCTTTTCAAGGGGTTAGACTTTTGAGCCACATTGGTGAGTTTTTGAGAGCCAAACACCACCCTTCTTTCCTCTCTTGCCTTAGCTCCGAAATTCCCACTCTCACAGCAACTCTTAACACTGAAAAATAATCTAAAACTTGAAGAACTTAGACCCTAACTCGGAACCTTTGCTTGCAAGCAAGAAACTTGTGTTTCTTTCCATTTTTTCTGTTAAAACACCTTCTTTGCTGATTTCAATGTTTCTTTTAATCTTTATATATTTTTGTAGTCTATCATTGCTAGGGTGCTAGTTCATCACTTCATCATGTAGGGTGTTTTGTTTAGTTTGTTTTTCACCTATTCTTGTTATTTGTAATCATATAATAAGCATGGATAAGCTTGGTTTGATCATCATGCAGTTTTAGAATTTTTACACTTTTTATTTGTTATTTGTACTTATTGCATAATTATCATGTTATAGTAGCCTCAATCAGGGCTTAGGATCATATTTTGTATGTTTATAAGCATATTAGGTCATGTTTAATTTATGTACTGCATGAAAGACGCTTAAGTGGGCATCCGTGTACGTTTTTCTCCATCCTCACAGCATATGCTTGTGCTATGCACTGTTCTTCAAATAATCCAAGTCATATTAGGGCATGTTAAATGCTTTTATGAATATTACTTATTTTAGGTTGGGTTTATAGCAATGGATTGATAAATTAGGTTCTTAAATTAGGGTCTGTGGAAAATGACTTATTCCTTAATCTAAAATAAATTATATTCATTTTATTCAAATCATAAAGCTTTAGGTTAGTTAAAGATTTTTAGGCCTAAAATGATTTGTATAAATAATTAACCACTAAAATCATAAAATATACAATAAGCAAAGGCCAATCTTCGGATTGGACAAAAGGGGTGCTTTCGTTCAATGATCTTCCACTTTTGTACCTTAGCTCTCGAGCCTGAAATTATCTAGTTATGATAAATCAGGCTCTTAACTTAGTTTTCATTGCTAAATGTTTCTTAATTTGGTGACTCTTTGTAGGTTAAAGCAAGTTGGCACTACATTTGGGTAGAAACATGCTTAATACCCAAAAAAGGCACGACGTCCACAGTAGCAAAAAATCATCCTTCGAGCTAGCTTTGTTCAAATTCATGAAGTCAATACAAACTCTGATTTTGCCATCTTTCTTGGGAACCGAAACCATGTTTACTATCCATGTTGGATACTCTAACACTAATTGATTCATTTAGTGACTTCTTCTTTAATTTTAAGTAGCTAATCTGGGTGGACTCTTCTCAATTTCTTTTTTACTGGCTTAGCTTTGGGGTCTAACAGGATTCTATGTTGTATAATCTTAGGATCAATTCCAGGCATGTCTTCATAGAACCATGCAAAAACATCTTTAAATTGTCTTTTAAAAGAGCGACTAAGCACTCACGTTCTTCTGAAGACAGCGTGGAACCAATATATACCATGCAAGGATTTTCATCATTGCCTAGGTCTATTGGCACAATCTCACCCATTACAAGTGTAGCTCTTTTTTCTTCTTTCTATTCAATTAATATTCTAAGCTTTAAGGAATTTATTCTTTGAAATCATTTTTTCATTTTCATTTTCAAAACTAGTGGGATCAACACAATTAACTATTAGCACCTCAAAGCACTCAGAATCACTAGCTATATTATTAATCAAATGAGTGCTTACATTCAACTCAAACTCAAAATAAATAGAATACCTAGACTCAACTTTTACTCCTGGATTTATAAGCTTAGAGTCACTCAATTTAGACGACGCGTCAAAATTTGACCAAATTTTGACTCACTTGAATTACTAGACTCACTAGACTCATTATTAGATTCATAAACAAGACATTTTTCTGCAGTCCGATTTTAATGTTGGTCATTCATTACATCCACTATGTATTTTGTGGCATTCTTAAATGCACCATTAAAATTTCCCAATCCATAATGGTTAGTCGCAGTACTTAAGCCAATCTTAAACTTAGCCCGTGTCAGTCAGCCTTGTCTAGTCATTTACTTGTTCTTCTTCCTCTTGGTCATCTTCCTAGTCATTGCCCCCATTTCTTTTATCTTGGCCTTCCTTGTTATCGGTATTGTTATCTTCTTCTTTAAACTTACTGCCTCATCCTTCATTGTCGGCTAGCTCAATTCCACCAAACTCTTCAAGATGGATTTGCGTGTTTGAACTGCAAAAAGCCTCAAGGCCTTCTTTGCTGGCATCCATTCCTAAAATGTTGATAATCGACCTGGGAAGCACAACTTCTAGCTTTAGTTCACTAGCATGCAAGATGTACTAGCTAGGATCATGTGCCTCCAAAGGCTACTCTCTCACCTCTGTTGCTGTGATTATCGGTTTAGCTTCTATTGCTTCTCTTTTTTAAAAAATGGCATCAAGCCACTCCTCTTCTATCCAATTGTGTTCTTTTTCAGAGACCTCTAGTCATCTTAAGTCTACTCCTGTGGCTAGCACATTTATTTGAGCCATGAGTGCTAATGTAGGGTTGGGATCATTCATTTGTAGTTATTTTTGGAAAAAGCAGAGCTTTAATTCCTCTACGATGGGTAAGGCATGCTTAGGCAAGTTGGCTGACACTATATACTGGCTAGGATCAAAGGTTTGAAGAGTGGCTTACAGCATTGATGTTTTGAGGAAGGGGTGTAATGGCTTTGTTATGGTCAAGTAGAGGGATATTATTGACATTGGGTTTTTGGGTGAGGTTATGATTTTATTGGAAATGAGGCCTTGAATCTCACGATGTAGGTGAATGCATTGGTTAGTGTCAAGGTTGACTCGAAGAGGGTTGGTTAATGGTTTGGGGTCGACAAGCTTCAGGTGCCCTTGTCCATAAGGATTTGCATGGTTTTAGGAGAAGACAGGTACAAGAAGTGGAAGGCCATTTGGTTACGGGTAGGTCAGGTTCCATCAAAGGGATTAATGGGTGAAGCTTTATTTCCCATGGAATGAATTTCTGGGGGTTGGATGTTGGAGGTGGCATTGTTGGTGCACTTCTGACAAAGGACTTTTTTGGTTAGGTGACTTCTACTTTGATTGAGCCTTGGTTGATCCCATCTTGAATTTGAAATTCAGTGTCAAACATCTCCCAGAAGCTGAACAGATGTAGAGGTAGCATGATGCCTAAGAGTGGCGGTCGCAAGTTCTTCATTATGGTTCTTACCAGATCCTTCTCATTACGTCGATTGGTCATTTTGGCAACTTTTGCTCTCCATCTTGTAACAAAGTCACTGAAGCTTTCTGTTGGCTCTTGCCTTGTAGTTTCTAACTCTCTCAAGGTCACTTCCAGCTGAGTATTTTAGGAGTATTGAGTGACAAACACCTCAGCTAGCTCATCCCATTTGCACTTGGTTTTTTATCTAGCTTAACATACTAGTTGGCTGCTACTCCGAACATGGTTCGGCCAAATAGAGAAAGAGTTTGTTGGCAAGTATGCCCCACGGGCTTTAAAATGTTGGTAAAGAGTCGGGCATGGGCTATGGGATCTCTAGAGCCATCAAACCTGTCAATATGTGACATTTTGAATTTTCAGGGAGACAAACAGTCATATCCCTTAAACCAACATCCAGATTCAAAATGCAGTCAGGCCCTTTTGCCTTCTTCATAGCCTTCTCTAACTTGGTAATTCTATTAGCATTGATGTCGAGATTATGGACCTCGATCTTAGGTTCATCTTTCAGTTGGTTTGTGGGTATGAGAACAATCGACACTTCTTCTCTTGGAGCTTGCAGTGGTTTCGGTAGTGGTGGCAGTGGTATGGCTACTTGAGCTTGCACCTGATTCAAAATCTGGGCTTGGGATTCCATAGTGATTGAAAGAGTGTTGATGGACCTCTAAAGTGCATGTATTAGATCAATAAGCTCTTGAGCTTCGGTAATCGAGATCGCCGGTTCTGGGCTAAAAAACTTGAAACGTTTTGGGCTCGAGGGAGCTGACAGATATGAATCACCCTATTCTGTATGAACTGTTATTGGCCTGGGTTGAGCTATTCAAATAGGCTTGTGTTGATACTTGCAGATCTTTTTTTTTTTTTTTTCTTTTTGTGGAGACTTGAGTGAGACTAACACAGGCTTACCTTCAACTAGATCTTGAGTATGAGACAAACGGCCAATTCGGGCCCACTTGGCTTGGGAAATTTCTTTTCTTGGAGCGATGATTACAAAAATCCTAAGAAATAGATAGATGACTCACAGCCAAATATTGCTCGAACTTACCATTCAGGACACAAACTGTATTCAAGACGCATAACAAGGTCACAGTTTCCCAATCATATATCTTTTGAGGAATTAGAGTTCTATCTTCAGTAACCAACTGAATGGCTATCCTTTTGACCATATCATCATTATAGAGAACTAGAATTCTATTCAAAGTGTGTAATCGAGTGACTGTTTCCCTTTCAAATTCCATTCAAGAAGTTAAGGTTTTTTCCCAAAGTGAATAGCCAAGTTACTATCTCGTCCATATCATTTGAGGAGTTAAAAGTTTTACTTGAAGTGAATGATCAGGTCATCACTTCCTGATTCAAACATTGCTTGCAAAAATCAATACTCTACTCAAACTCAATAACTAAGAAACCGTTTTTTAGTCACATACATTTCATAATTCCAGAACTCTACTTGAATTTCAAGTCTAGGTAAATGTTTTTTATCCAAAAACTTTTCTATAGAATTACAACTCTACTAAAATTCAAAGTCTAAGTGATTTCAAATGAATCACCACTTGTAAAGTCATGACTTCACTCAAATTCAATGACCAAGAAACTATTTCCCAATTGGTTAGTGATTGCAAAATCATAACTCCACCCAAACTGTACTTGTAGAATCACAACTCTAATCAAATTGTATGACTGCTGATTTCACTAATTCACTGAAACTCAATCTCCGCTCTTTTAGTTATAACAGAGTACTGCATAAGCACAAAATTTACATCCAATGCCTATTAGGTTTAGGGTTTCCTATCCTAATTGTGAGAGTAGATCTAGGGTTTCACTAAATCATACAAAATGACCATCAAATAATCCTGAATTTGGCAAGTTTCTTGTCCTAATTTGGAAAGTTCTATTGCTTACTATATGCAAAGAGGTAAGTTCAGTCAAAGGGTACATCAGTTATAACTATCTATATACCTCTCAAAACCACCTTGGATGTGCAAAGGGACGATAAAAATGATACGTAATAGCCAAACTCTAATGCTTGCTTGTTGACATTAACATAGCCCGCGAGTGGCAAGCCATCTGGGATATTAAGCAACGAAGCAGTTTCAATTCGAGCCCACAATGATGCAATGCAATCAACAATTAAGCAATTAATCTCATAAAATAAAAGTTTTCAAGTCAAGTTCTCTTTCTTCCAGCAGAGTCACCAACTATGGACGTCGTGCCTTTTTGGGTATAAGGCATGTTTCCACACTATATTGTACCAACTTGCATTCGAGTAGCCACTTAATGTTTAAGGGAAACTAAAAAAATCTTCAACAATGAAAACTAAGTACAGGCACTAATCTTTGACAACCAAATATTCTCGATTTGGGAACTTAGGTACAAGAGGGGAATGTCATTAATTGATGCACCCCCTCTCCCCCAATCAAGTGATTGGCCTCTACTAACTTTATTTTATGAGATTAAGTAATTAATTAGTCCATAAAATTCATTATTAACCCTAATTCCGTAATTAAACCTGACAACTAGGTGATTGAATAAAATAAATATCACTTAAATTGGATTAAATGAATACAACCACATATTTTTCACAAAATCATGATCTTTCATCAAGAAGATAGCTTTCAACTCATACAGTTATAAATATAATCCAAATCAAGCAATATTCACAAAAAGCATTCAAAACACTCAATGGATCACCGACAAGCACATAACTTGCATTATTTGAAAAACAATGCACAACTAAAGCAATATGCTATGAAAGTTAAGAAAACTTACCCAAATTCCACTGTAAAGCGTCATGCATGCATGATATGAATTAAATAGTACATGTGAACCTAAACATGTAACTAAACAAACACAACACGAACCTAAGCCCAGTTTAAGGCTAACAATCATGATTTAGAGCAAATAAAGCACCTAACAAATAAAATCAAACATGCAGAATATTATACAATGTTTAAAATGGGCCATATGCATGCTTATATCATGAACAAACTAACTTAAACATAACCTAACATAGATTAATTCAAACATGCAAAAAGAAAGCAAAAACGTGTAAAACTAACAACATACATGACCAAACATGCATCCTAACATCCTATCCATTATCTAATAATGAAAACATAATGAAATCATATTTAGAATAAGAGAAAACATAAGACTTACATGCTAGTTTGAAACAAACTGAAGAACACAAAGAAAATATGTAAAATTTGCTTGATTGCTTCCCTTAGGTTTTGTTTCATTGTAGTTTGATTTTTTTCAAACCCTAGATGCACTTTTAGGTTGAAAAGTTATTGTAGGGTGTGGACGCGCCCGCGTGGGGCCTCCCACCATAGTTCGAACTCGATTTGTCACGGTTCTTAATCTGAACCAAAGAGTCCAAATCCGGCAAATCGTTTTGGAAAACAGATTTTTGTAAAGAAATGCCAAACATGGACTGCTTTGCCAGATACAGAGTCGCCACCTAAATATTTTTTATGGGGGAATTTAGGAAACCCTGACTCGTTTGCCTAAGGCCACGTGTCCGTCATCACCAAAGTTGCCTCGGCTCAGGAACTTGGGTACGATTGGGGAAGGTCAGCTATGAGCACCCCCTCTCGCCCGATCTGAAGATCGGCCTCTACTAACCATGATATCTAGTTTTGAAAACTTTATGTGCCCTTAAACCGGTTATTAGCCTAGAATTACTATGTGATGCGCACAGCAAAACAAGTATAGACTAAATTGCCTAAGTCGGAACAAAGCATCGCATTTCCGTTTGTTTGGAAAATGGTTTGAATTTTGCTACTCACGAGTAGGCTAAAATATGGATTTCGATGAATTATCCCAATTCAAACAATCCAACCTTCACCCACAGGCATTCAAGCAGTAATATCATTTAAGCACATAGCCGCATTGTAAGCATACTATCATGTTAACATTCACATTCATGCGAGATGCTAAAGCATAAATACTTACATTGTACTCCGTGCCAAAACAATGAACTAGTTAGTAATCATATGCATGATCCTAATTCATGTTAAGTGACTAATGCATCGCATACAAAATGTCACTAGAATAGGCTCGGCTAATCTATGAATGGCATGTGAGATGCGACGGATAACATGTATTCAAAGTTTGATTTGAAATACTATGTGGTTAGTATGATGCGCCGAGCCTGGTGCATGCAATACTGATGAATGATGCACGCATGCATAGCATAAGGATGCTAAATTAAATATGCCCTAGTACTAACCATCAAAGCAAGTAAGTAAAAGGGAGAAAGAAATGGGGGTTAGAAGACATGCACATACGCACCCACACTTATTACAAATTTACCCTCGCTCGGAGGGACCCAAAAGAATAATACAATTTAACTAACCTACAAGCTAATTAAATATTACAGACAATTAACTAGTTAAGCAAATTAACTAAGCTAATTAAGCAGTAAAAGCAGCCTCGGGAAGAGGGCCCAATGCATGCGCGCTTGGTTCCGCTTGGAAACCCACCACCATGCACAAGTTTGCCTCTGTTTCCCTTGCTTTGCTCCTCTGAAGACTGCAAAAGTCCCAAGGTACACTCTCTGGACATTGGGGGATGCCACCGGCCATGAGGAATGGTCACCGGCCAAAGGGGAGTGGTCATCGACCACAAATGAAGCCATCGGCCACCAATTTATGGCCGGCCGGCACTGGATGTGGTCGGTCGTCCAAATCTTCCTGCAAAACCTGTTTTGACAGCAGCAGAGGGCAAAACAAGGCATGGCAATGCATTTCAAGCAAATGTGTGCGCCAACACACCCCTTATCATGTTTATGACTCAAAGGAGGATGTTCCTTGATTCTCGGACCACCAATCGTGCATTTCAATACGTGATGGCCCAAGAACCAAGTTGTGCATTTTCATGTCAAATGAAATGCAAACCAAATAACCACATAAAGGCCCAACCTCTATCACTTGATTTCAAGAGGCAAGGCATGCATATTCAATGCAATGCACCCTAGGCATGGGAACCAAGTATGCAACATGGGAATGTAGTAAGCATGCAAGGCATATAACAAGTATGCAAGCTAATTGAGCATGCAAGATGCAATGCCAACATGCAAATATGCAAAACATATGGCATGTAAGGCAATCAAAATAAAGATGAGAATGCATGCCAAATGCACTATGATTCAAGCATGCAACACATGCGATAGGCCAAGTATGCAACAACACACAAGGCAAGCATGCAACACATGCGAAGGATGGTCTTAAACTAATTTAGGCAACCCTCAAACAAACCCAAAACAGTGGCCAATGCTAAGGAAATGGGGCCAAATGCACATACAAGCATGCATGCATGCATACAAGGTCCAACACTTGGAGCACAAGACAACAACCTTTTAACACATTAAAGGGGCATCAAATGCAAGCATACAAGCACACCACAAGGACTGAAATGGCATGGCAAGTGGTTCCAAACCACTGAAACAAAGCAAGGATGGCATGCTAGAGGGGTCAATGCTCAAGGCATACAAGGGGGATTACATGGTAGCTATACAAAGCAAAGCATGGATGACCCAAATGACCAAAAACAGACCTTTAGCATGCTAAAACAAGCATAAAAGCTTCACAAAGCTAGGCCAAAAACATGCTAGACACAAGGCTCAAAGCACAAAGTATGTTAAGGCAATTCATGGCATTACAAGACAAGTATGCAAGGCAACCATGGTGTGTCTAAACCAAATCAAAACAGTGCTATATCATGGAAAAATAAGCACAAATAGCACTTAAGGCATGGCCAACATGAACTTAAAAGTGATGCTCACACATGCGGTAAAAATGACACATTTTGAAGATAACAAAGAGAGGGGGTGGCCCTCTCCTTCTTAGGACCTTAAACCACCATCCTCACCACTGAAATCCCTCAAGATTTTAGTGGTGAGGAGGCCCAAACAAGGTGGTGTAGACGTCCCCGAACGCCCCGGGAGGGTTAAGTCCCGTTCCGTTCATATTGGGTTTACTACAGTTCGGACTCAAATTGTCACGGTTCTTAATCTGAACCAAAGAGTCCAACTCTGGCAAATCGTTTTGAAGAAAAAACAGATTTTTGAAAAGTAGTGCCAAACATGGACTGCTTTGCCAGATTACAGAGTCGCCACCTAAATATTTTTTAATGGGGGAATTTAGGAAACCCTGACTCGGTGCCGAAGGCCACGTGTCCGTCATCACCAAATGTCTTGGCTCGGGAGCTTGGGTACGATCGGGGAAGGTCAGCTATGAGCACCCCCTTTCGCCCGGTCCGAAGACCGGCCTCTACTAACCGTGATATCCGATTTTGAAAACTTTATGCATTCCTATTCCGGTTATTAGCCTAGAATTACTATGTGATGCGCACAACACAAAAGTATAGACTAGATTGCCTAACTTGGAAATAAACATTGCATATCCGTTTTGTCTCGAAAAACGTGTTGGTTTTTGCTACTCGAAAGTAGGCTAAAATACGGATTTCAATGAGTTGTTCCAACTCACGCAATCCAACCTCCACCCACAGGCATTCAAGCAATTTATCACGTAAGCATTTAGCCGCATAGCAAGCATACTGTCATGGCAAACGTTCACACGCATGCGATATGCTAAAGCATAAAAACTTACATCGTACTCCGTGCCCAAAACAAGAGACTGGTTAGCAAAACATGCATGACCTAGTTCATGTTAAGTGGCTAATGCAACACAGACATAGATGCAATCTAGAGTAGGCTCGGCTAACCCTAAGCATGGCATATGAAATGCGCGAGTAGCACGTATTCAATTTGGAAATCGAAAGTACGATGCAGTTCGTGTGATGTACCGAGCCCGGTGCATGTTTAACAAATGCACGGGTGCACGCATGCATTGCATAAGGTATGCTAATTTAAATGTGCCCTAATCTACCATCGTAAGCAGGTAAATAAAAGGGAAGAAAGAAGTGGGGGTTGGAAGACATACATCCACTCACACACACTTATTACAATTATGCCCTCGCTCGGATGGACCAAAAGAATATACAAATTAATTAACTACGCAAGCTAATTAAAATATTACAGATTTCACTAAATTAATCAAATAAATTAATTAATCTAATTAAAGCAGTAAACCGCCTCGGGATGAGGACCGGATGCAACACACGCTCGGACTGGCTCGGAACCGCACTGCCATGCACGGATTGCCTCTGTTTCTCTGCTCTCCTCCTCAGAAAATTGCCAAAGTCCCAGGAGTGCCTCTCAGGGCACTGGGGATCACCACCGGCTGGGGTAGGACACCACCGGCTGAAGGAGGAGGCCACTGGCACAAAAAGAATCCATCGGCTGTTTGTTGACTGCCGGTCGGCACTAAATACTGTCGGCCGGCACTGAATGCCTGCAGAACCTGCAACTCACAGCAGCAGAGGACAAAACTATGCATGGCAATGTGATTCAAGCCATTTATGCACCAAACACACCCTTTATCATGTTTGTGACTCAAAGGGGGCATGTGCCTCGATTCCCAGACCACCAATCACGCATTTCTATGCATGATGGCCCAAAGAAACGAGAATGCAACTTTGATTTCAAATGTATGCAAACCAAACAAACCAAAGTCCCAATCCCTATCACCAACTCAAGGGACAAGAATGCATGTTGATACAATGCAACCTAGTCATGTTATCTATCATGCAACATGGGCAATGCAATGCACTCATG
Organism: Camellia japonica; assembly: GCA_030407325.1. Classification (NCBI taxonomy): domain Eukaryota; kingdom Viridiplantae; phylum Streptophyta; class Magnoliopsida; order Ericales; family Theaceae; genus Camellia; species Camellia japonica. The sequence goes on from JAPPVO010000010.1 coordinate 57,438,779, forward strand.
CAAGCATAAAGCGAGCATGCAAGGTAAGCATGCAAACCAAATGGAGGATGGACTAAAACATGAATTAGGCCACCCTAAAAGGCCCAAAATCAGTGGCCAAAACCAAGGAAATGGGGGCTAAAATGCACACACACATGCATGCAATCATGGTCCAACACTTAGACACAAACATGGCAACTCTCAAACACACTTGAAATGAGTTAAACATGGACAATTAGCATGCATATAAAGCTCTGAAAATCATGCAAAACATGATGCCAAATCATGCAACAAAGCAAGCTAAACATGCAACAAATGGCCCAAGTCTTCAAAGCAAGTCTATGAAGCATTAAACCACACCTATGCAAGGCAATTATGGCATGCATTGATCAACCCAAAACAGATTTTTAGCATGTCAAATTAGGCCCAAAGGACCACTTAGATGGCATCTAAGAGGCTTGAAATCAAAGGCATGCATTAAGGCCAAAACATGGAGCATTCAACACATGCTTTTAAAGCATTAAAGAGGCCACTAAGGCAAGCATGCAAGCACACCAAAGGGGCTGAAATAGCATGCTAGGTGGTTCCAAACTACCAAAATGATGCAAACAAAGGCATGCTACATACTCATGCTCTTAAGGCCAACAACAAGCCCAATGCAAAGAGGCTATATTAACATGCTATGGTTGGCTCAAACAACATGAGACAGACCTAAAACATGGAAATATGAGCACAAAAACTTCACAAATGCAAGCCTAAAACATGCTAGAAGCTAAGGCATACAACCTAGGCATGTTAGAGGATCAAAAGGCATTACAAGGCAACTATGCTAAGCATGCATAGGGGACCAAAACCAACTTAGAATCAAGTTAAATCATGGCATAATAAGCATGAAATGCAGCCAAGACATGCTCAAAACACAACCAAACATGGTGCTCCTTTGGAGGCCAAAACTTGCCCTTTTCAAGGACATCAAGGAGAGGGGGTGGCCCTCCCCTTTTGGAGACTTCAAGGCACCATCTCCACCACTGAAATCCTCAAGATTTCAGTGGTGGAGAGCCCAAGCACCAAAGTCTCGGATCTCTCACAAAATAGCACAAAAAGGGGCCTTTTCAAGGCCTAAGGGTGGTCAAACCTACCCAAACCACAAAACACTCTTAATAAACAATAAAGAGGCTTAAGAAACAGAACTTTTATGTGCTAATCACTAATCACAAAAACAGTTCTAAAGCAAGTAGAAATGGAGTGCAAGAATGGGGTAAAAAGAGAGTTAGTGTCTTACCCTTGGAGCCTCTTCAACAAAGATGATGTGTTGGCTTCCTTGAGCACCAAACCAGCTTCAATGCTTCACAACAGACCTCTGGACCCTCCAGAACCCAAAGAAGGTGAAACACTAGGTGTTGGTGAGCAAAAGTGTGACACAAACACCTAGTGTACAAAGAGATAGGGTGTGTATCTATCCTAACCCTAAAAACCAGAGCTTGGTCTGTCTAAAATGTCTAAAATTTTGTAACCCTAGCCAAGAAGAGAGTGGTCCTCTTATAGGCAAGCAAAGCTTGCAAAGCTTACAAGCTAAGCTAACTAAGAGGGTCATCCCTCCATACACGTGTATGGAGGGGAACCAAAACTATACAGCTGTCTGAAAATATCTCAAAAAGCAACTGCACAGTGTCCGGCCGGCAAAGAGTGCCATTTTGGCAAAACTTAGTGCCGGTCGGCACAAAAGAGTGCCGGTCGGCACAAAAGAGTGTCGGTCGGCACAATAAAGTGCCGATGGAAACACCAGCCAGCCGGTGGCCTCTAGCCAGTGCCGGTGGTGTGTGGGGATGCTCACAAAGCATTCCCTGCCCTTCCAAGGCAAAACACAAGTGTTTGGTGCAAAACCAAACACAAAACGGTCGAGTTCGGAAGTCCTGAGGCAAGGCGCGCGAGCCGAGAACTCCGGGAACTCCAAACGAACGCAAACATGGATAATCACCGAGGGTTCAAGCGGTGACGTCCAGGTCTTGAGGACGGTCAAAAATGGGGTGTCTACAGGTGGTCCCAGAGCTCACCAAAAGTGCACAAAATGGGGGCCAAACAAGGCCTAAGAGGGGTCAAACAACCCCAAACAACAAAACACCCTTAAACAACTATTTTAACCAAGTAAAAACAAGACTTTTATTAGTTATATACAAAGTCTAAAAATAGTTGCAAGATAGGCAAAAAGACTATGCAAAAATGGGGTAAAAAGGGCAAGAATCTTACCCTTGAAGACCTTCTTCACAAGGATCACTCCAGCAGCTTTCTTAGCTCCAAACCAGCTCAAGAACTTCAAGGAGAACCCCCTAATGCCTCAGCAACCAAGGTAAGGTGTGATGGTAGGTGTCCTAGTGCAAAACTAAGGACAAACACACACTTAGAGCAAAAGAGAGGGAGAAATAGAGATAGAATAGATACACTATGCTAACCCTAGAACCAGAGCTCTCCTCAACTTTTTTTCGTAACCCTAGAGGAGGGAGGAGAGGCCTCCTCTTTATAGAGGATCACTCTTGCAAAGCTTACAAAACAAGCTAAGCAAGAGTGAAATCCCTCCATACACGTGTATGGAGGGGGGCAAAGTGTATGCCAGCTAGCACAGCTGGCATAAAAAATATCTGCAAAAGCAGATGCACAGTGGTCGGCCAGCCAAAAATGCCAAATTGGCCATAACAATGGTCGGCCGGCCACAAAAAGTGCCGGCCGGCCATAACCAATGGCCGGTGGCCTCAAGCCATGGCCAGTGAGGTGTGGGGATGGCCAACAAGCCATTCCCTGCCCTTCAAAAGCAAAACACAAGTGTTTGGTGTAAAACCAAACACAAAACAATCGAGTCGAGAGATCCTGAGACAAGGCGCGTAGCCGAGACCTCCGGGAACTCAAGACGAACACAAACATGGATAACCACCAAGTGTTCAAGCGGTGACGTCCAAGTCTTGAGGACGATAAAAAATGGGGTGTCTACATAGGGTTAGGTTATTTTCGGATTCTAGGATTTGAGTGGAAGGAACGTAGCTATTTTCTCTCAAAACTCACTCAAAGTTGGCTAAAACTTGGATCCTTTCAAAGAGGGGGAGAGGGATTGTATTTATAGGCTTAGGGGATGCTTGGGGAACTGTGACAACCAAACCCATTCATGCATCATGCTTAGTTTATTGTCTATGCATTTAAGTCATGTATTCTATACTTGTGTGATATTAGACTTGATAGTATTGAGAAAGAGAAGGGATTGGAAGTTATGTACAGGACTTCTATGTTTTTTGCCTAAAGTTAGGGGATAGTTTGAAACTTGATTTGAAAACCTTAGGATGAGCCTTTGCCTTAAGTAAGAAGCTTAAAGACCTTAGTCTAACAACCTTGACCATTTCATGCTATTTGCTATTTTGTTAATTAGGATTAGTAATAATTAACTATGATTAGAATAAGATTAAGCCAGTTGATTTTAAACTTGATTAAGTATACCTAAGTCAGGGAATTAAGTTAGTTAAGGAAGTTGTGCCTTTACCCTAGCCACACCAAATAAAACCTTGAGTTCTCAAATCAAACAAAAAGGAAAATCTACAGGAAGTTGAGAGAACAACCGAGAGAGGAAGGAGAAGAAAGGGAGAAAAGAGAGAAAGGAATGAAAAAGGAAGAGCTTAAATAATTCAACCAGGAACTCATCCTAAAAGTTTTCTAAGGTGAGATTTCTACCCTAAAACTTGTAGTAGACCTCCTTAACATCTTGAATCATGAAAAAGTTAGGATGAAAATGGGTTAGGAATTAGGAACTTAGAGGAAAAAGAAAAAGAAGCTAGCTAGAATGATGAACTAGGGAGAAAGCTTAGGACGCTTAATCTTTTGAATTGGTTTTTGAAGTCTTAGATGTCTTTACATTATTACTTTCACATGTTTTCTTGATTTCTTATGAATTCATTGATTAAAATTCAGTTTTGAAAAGAAAAAAAAGGAAACTATGAAATTTCTCATTGAAGTTTGAATTATGTTTTATACCCTGAAAACAAATAAAGATTTGATGCATTTCATTTAGGAAACAATCATAATACCATGTTTAGCATCATATGTGCATGTTTGTAAGTTGAAATTTGTAAGAAACCTAGCCATAGCAGCCTTGGAACAGCTTGCAAAACAGAGCAGAATTTCGAACTATAGGTTTTTTGGCATCACCACTCGAGCGGTGAAAGTATCGCTCGAGTGAACTTCATGATCATCCAGTATTTTGATATTTTGCAAGTATGTATATCTGTTAGAAGTCGGTTAACCGCTTGAGCGCACTTTAGCAACTCCCAGAATCTAGTTTTACAGGTTTGTACTTTTAGAAGGTACCCATTTACCGCTCGAGCGGTGAAGTAACCACTTGAGCGGACTGGCCAAATCAGCAAATTTCTACACTTTGTTCCACTTGTTTTCCTTCTTTTCTTGGGGCACCTTTAGGCATGTTTGGATACCTAGACACAAGGGTAACATAATTAGAAACCCACTTGGGAGATGTTTGAATAGAAAAGAGAATTAAAGTCTATTTGTATGATCAATTGATATAGGAAGTTTAGAGATTGTTCAAATGCTTTAATGTTTTGTCCTTCTCTTGTATGGGTCAAGCTTGAGGATGTTTAAACCCTTGTTCGCGGAGCCAATTGTGAGTAGTAGTGTGGTAAAGTTATGTTTGTTAAAATTGTGATTTGAAAAGCAAACTTATGATATGTTTATGAAGTTATATTACTGTTTTGTTATGAATGAACAACCTATACTTTTGTATCATGTATTAAGATGACATCTTGGAACTTGTTCATTATTGGGAATCATGCCAATAACTTTGTACTAACTGAGCTCTTTGCCACCTATTGTGGATAAGTTATTTGCAAAGCCCTAGAATGTTCATCGCTATGTATATGCACGTAAGTTAAGCTTTGTATATTTTGAAAATTATATTATGTTCAAAATGAGCTTGTGATTGGTTGTAAATAAAATTTATCGGTGTTCATTCACTTACCACTTCACTGTATTACTATTCAATGGGCTTTTTAGCTCACCCTTCTCCCCTATATGTAGGTGATGACGATGATTAGATTGAAGAAGAGAGATCCTGTTAGAAGTATTTTTTTTTTTACTTTTCTTTTCTACTTTTGGAAGTTCCACTTGAGAGGACGATCTTGTATATGAGTTTTTACTTTTGTGGCTGTATATTTGTAAATGTTGTATTTTTCTTTTGGATGTCTAGTTTGTAAATGTCAAAGATTAATAACTAAAGTTGCTTGCTTGTATCATATGATTTATGCCCAGGCTTTGGATAGACTCTTGGTAATTAATGGACAATGATGTTTTCCGCATAAGCCCTAATGTTTTAGTAAAACCTTGTCATGTCTTCTCTTGTTAGGCCTTTGGTAGTTAGACACTACTAGCCAGTCACAACTACCATCATGTTTGGGATAGGATGGGGTTATGACAGGAGCACCCTAGGTCATCCTAGGGTTGCCCCATTGCATTCTCCAGGCGCCTCCCGAAGAAATCGCATGAAAAAGCCAAATTTTGGGTGTCCGTGGTTGTACAGCCATACAAGCAGCCAAGCTCAATATGCAGGTGCACAACCCATGCGCTCTGCAAAAAAATGCAAAAATAGGACATGCGGCTGTGCATGTAGAATGTACAGCCGCACGTGTGGCCGATCTAGATAGGCTTTCATATTTTGGGCACCTGACATAGGATTGAAATGAATCAACCAGTGTTGGAAAGCTAACTCAGATGGTTACAATTTTGTGTGAATTAGAAACTTTAAAATTTCAACTTTTTCTAGGTGAAAGTAGGCCCTCAAGACGAGCCTAAAAACAGTAATTTTGGCTAAAAACAGTTTTTGGCACGAAAATGGCAATACAATAGCTCTAACAACTTCAACCATCCCTAAGGTTGAAATTATGATACCTATCACCATCGGGAAGCATTTCAAGTATCTAAATCTTAACGGTCGGTCAAAATGGGATGTCTACACTGTCCTACAGAGAATACCACAATCAAAGATTGTACTGACTCCCTTTCACTACTGATATCTAGCCCAAGCAAATTTGTTGATTGATTCGGATTGATTGATAATAGAAGGGGCTTTGCAGGATATGGTGTGATTAGTATAAGAGAGACAAAAAAGAGAATCAAAAAAAAAAGAAAAAAGGAGATACTAGAGGAGTTGATAGAGAGTATGATAGAAAAATCGGGTCTAGCCCATTAGTAAGGGTTTAACCCATTTAAGTAGGGTTAACATGTCTCTATAAAGGCAAAATTGGAATTTACTTCATAAATAAATCGGACTATTAAATAGTTAACTTTCTTTTAATTGTGTGGAGTAAATTGTTACTCAAATTCTATATTTAAGAAAAGTAAATGTAGTTTATATCAATACTATTGAGCTGATTATATTTTCTTTAAATCTCAAGGGAAGTCAGTTTAATTTACCCATTTTAATATGTATAGAGTGTTTCATAGTGTATGAATGAAACTTTCATTCATGTCATTCACAATATTTGTTTTGTCTCTATATAGAAAATATATGTGCTTATATATTATTTTTTCACTATTTATATGAATATTTACAATATTATATTATAAAAAATTGTATTCTTATAGTAATTACAATATAATGTAAAGAATATTTGTTGTGCTTTTATGCTTTCTACAAAGATTCATTTGGACTCAAAATTTGAAGTATGCCTATAAATATATATATATATATATATATAAAGGTGCTCAGGCCATAAACTTTTAAGGGCATAGATTCACATGCCTTTTATTTGGGTTCATAAGGACAATCCCACAAATCCACGGTCCTTTTGTATTAATTTGTTTGGATGTATGCATGTTTATCTTCATCTTAGTAGGCAAGATGTTGCAGAGCTTAGGGATTTCGTCGTAGCTGAACCCGAATTCTACATCCAAATAACCCTTTAGCTGGTTGGTGAAGAAGACGACTCAAATCAAATCCTAAAAACTTTCCCTGATTCACTTAACTATACCCATCAAGACACCATTCAAAATCATATGATTTGAGAAGGCATAGGATCGCCAATTTGAGGGCTTGACCGCCGGTGGAGCCGATGCAGACTAGGAAACCAAAGAGGTAAATCAAAGGTCGATGTTGTTGGTATGGACAATGCCGAGGACGACGGGTAAGAGAGTGAAGTAGACGTAGGGGGGACTCGTGCTTTCATGTGATGAGAAAGGCGAAGATGGTAATGAAAAATGGAGTGGTGGCGCTGATGGCTAGTTTGAACGAGACGAGGAGGTAGCGGAGGGAGGTGTTGCCACAGATGACGAATAGTGGATACTCTTGTGTAGATAGTGGTTGATTGAAGAAGAATAATGGTTGGGGCTACTCTTGTGTGGTATTAAGGGCAGAGATGACTAGTCTCGTAAGATAGAGGATATGAGTTTCTAGGGTTGGAGTTATTCCTTGTTGAGATTGAGAGAGTTACTGTCAATGATCACACATCTCTTCTGCTATTCTTATTATCCATTATTGGAATTGGAGGGCTTTGTTTTTCTGTTATCGTTCTTCATTTCTTTTATTGGTTGCTTATCTTTTTTTCATAGATTAAAGCATGGAAATCGTTCTATGCTATTCTTGTTATATTCATTATTGGAAATGTGTGAGTGAATTTCTGACCACACTGCCAATCAAGCACTCAACTAGAGAACACTAGCAGAATAGATTAAGCCCGAACGACCTGTCACAAAAAGAATAGATTCCGGCGGTGGTTCGTCCACCCGGGGGCACTCCGATGATTAAGTCAGTAATCAAATATCTCTCAAAGATAATCAATAGTGCTTAACTCACTGTTCTAAATATAAATTGCGTACCTTAGACCCATGGGGGTGCCTTTCTTTTATAGCCAACACTGTCCTAGTCCAAATAGAAGCCTAGCTTCAATGGACTTCTGCTCAGTGCTTATCTTGGACTCTCCAACAGACAAAGATAAACTCCCTAAGAGTTTTATCCTTATCCAGGCTGAAGTCCTTCCTCATTCTAGGACTCTTGTCCCTTATCCGCTTATCCCGGATTCCGATAGCTTCGGAGATAACCTCGGCCTAGTCGAGATCACCTCGGCGTCACGACAAGGACACGTGGCATCTCGGCTGACACGTCGGCATCACCTTGGCCACGTGTTGGTACTCAGAAAATGTATCCCCACAACTGCCCCCTAGGTTCTATTACCTCGGCATCCTGAGGTGATGGAACCTATATCGTCATATCATATAGCATGTTGGCCATCTCGCTGTATCATGCTTTTACCAAGGTCATAATATATCGGCTTCACACAACTAGGTCTTGCAATCTTGTCTCATCAAGGTTTCAGAATTTTTAACCAGGCTTATTCGAGTTTATTTAGCCGAGATTTTCCTATCAGCCGATGTCATTGCTTCATTAAACCAAGAACTCCAAGAGTTTTATCACGCGTGTGAGCTGTTATGCAAAATACATCAACCATTTTTGTCACGTGTCTTCTCCTCATTGGATCGTACTCAATACGCGCCTGTAAGTCGTCTCGCGCATGCGTGCGCCGTCTGACAAATTCGTCGTTCTAGGCTCATCAATTCCATTTTGCCGTCTTTTCGCGTTTTTGACAAAAGCAGTGTCCTCTCTCTTAGTCTTTTCACTTTACATCGTTATTTCTGAAGCTTTTTCTCTCTCTAGCTTTTTCCTCCAAATCCTCCATTGCTGCTTTCAAGAAGCTTTCTGCGACCAGCCTGACTCTCCTCCGGTGAGGTTTCTGCCGTATTTCCTTGCTTCCGGCTACCGCTTGATCCCGGCAAAAATTTACTTCGGCTTCATTTTTCTTGGGTAAGTCACAGTTCCCTTTTATTTCAATTTCTCGTTGTTCTTCAAGAAGTTTCGCTTCATAATTTGTTGCCATTGCTGTTTTGCTCAAGTATTCAATTTATGAATCATGTATACGAGCACGTTTACCTTACGATTTTGTTTCTGCCCAATTTGTGTCATGAATACGCACACACTGTTCACAAATTTGCTCACTTTTGCCACTGTCCTTGGCCTCGTGCCCTTGTGCACACTTTGTCACAGTTTTCTTGATAGTTCACCGCTGTTCTTGATTCTGAAACACATTCTTGCTTTTCTGTTTTCTGTGACTTTTCCAGATTCATGCCTTCAATCTTCGTTTCCATAGATCTAGGTTTGGGATTTGTTTGTAGAACCCACAAATTTTTAGGAAAAACTGAAACGATTCCCCACAGATTCTGTGTATTTTTAGGCTTTAGCCGAGGTCCCTAAAACCCTCCAAAACACTCCCTTCTGAAATCCAACTCCTCCAGTTAAGCCGATATGATGGGTATATGGAAGCATAGAGTAAACACCCCGACCAAGTTAGAGCACTTTAGGCGAGAGTTTGACATCTCGGCCGACGTTCATCTGAGATTGGCTAGGGAGAATGACTCTATCATGCCCACAACTGATTCTATGCCCTTCCCTGTTTTAGCTTTTATTGAGTGCGGTCTTAGACTCCCCCTCAACATCCTCTTTCGTGAGATAATCCATTACTATAAGTTGAACCCAATGCAGCTTGTCATCGATTCCTACCGAGTCATAAATGGTATAATAGCCTTAGCCAAACAAGAAAATGCTAGGGTCACCTTAGCTAACATCCAATACTGCTACACCATGTGTGGCCTTAAAAACGAGAAAGGCTATATTTACTACCTCAAACCGAGGTCTACAGAGTACAAAATTGTTGCCGACCTCCCAGACTCCAACAAGGGAGCTGGGGATGATTACTTCATTATCTCGGGGAATTGGGAGTTCGACCCAGATGAGGACCTCCACATCTACCCTCTTCCGCGAACAGTTTTTGTAGAGGGTAATGGTAAGAGCCCAGTATTTATACTTACTTTGTCTTTAAAGTCTTCAATACTTTGTTTGTTCTAATGTCAGTTTTTCTTGTAGCTCTTCCCCAACCAGAAAAAGGCTTCCGAAAGTCCTTTTTCCCCAGCAAGGGTTTGAAGAAGCTTTTGGATTTGCCAGTCCACAAGCGAAGAGCCCCTTTGGTCCTCAATTTCATCCTAACCTACAAATCGGTACTCCCCGATGTCCCAAAGAGGAAGAAAAGCCAATCTCCCCCTTCTGCCACAACTCCACCAATAGTTTTTTCATCTCGGCTGGATCAGGGTTCAACCTCAGATCCAGCAGAACAACCTCTACCTCGGCTCCACAGTTGATCCCGCCATCTCAACGCCGTCGACGACGCCGAACAGTTTTTGCCGCTGAAATGGGCCGCCAGAAAGCAGTTGCTAAGGACCTCTTGGCCAACATCCCGGCCACTATTGACGCTAAACCAGCACCATCTCAGCCAAAGTCGAAACAAAAAAGGATAAAGAAGGCTCAGCCAAAGGCAACGGTGACTCAAATTGATACTGAGGACACCTTGCTAATTTCCAGATTGGCTGAGAGTGATAAGGCCCTATCTGCCGCCGAAAAGAGGCCTGCCGAGGCCCAACCATCCGAGTCCACAAGATCAAAGAGGCCGAGGTCGTCTTCTGCAACAGCTTCAGGCTCCATGAAGTCTGACTCCCCCTGGGGCCCCCAAATCACTCTGGAGGGTAGGCCAGTTAGAGCTGGCGATAGTGCCGACGACGTTAATGTCGGTGTTGCTCTTAGCACAACTTTGCTCTTCCCTGGAGATCTCGACCGAAACGCCGAGATGAGCGAGTATGAAAACTTTGCTCTGATGCTCCAGCGTTCTGTTCAAGTGAGTCTTCACACTTGGTATCTTTCTTTCTTTTTTATACTTAGAAAATTTTCTAATAACTTCTGCTCTGTCTATTTTTCTTTAGGCAATCTAGCACGCCCACTCCTTCTCAATGCAATCTTTTGAGACAAGGAAAGCGTTGGCCGACAAGACTAAGGAGGTTACTAGTCTGCAGAAGACCAATAAAAACTTGCAATAAAAAATGAAGACTTTGGCAGACCAGCCCGAGGCTGCTGTCAATGCCAAAGACGATGCTGAAGAAAAAGCGAATGCCACTGAGGCCATAAACAAGGTCCTTGAGGCCCAGAAGAAAGAGGCTGAAGATAAGCCAGCCGAGGCCCAAAAGGAACTCCAAGACGCCTTGGCCACCAAAGACGCTGAGCTCAACGCCGCCGATCAGAAGGGATACAATGAAGGGGTGGTCGATGTCACGGCGGACTATGAAAAACAAGTGAAGCAGGCATGCAACAAGGGTTTCACCCTTGGTTCGGTGACTTTACTGAAAAAGCTCAAAATCCCTGAGGACTCCCCCCTCAGGAACACCGACGTCCTTGCCCTGCCATTCCCTCCAACTCCAAGCCAATCCGACGACGATTCTGAGTCTGAGGAAGAAGCTTTGGTGAGGAAGTCAAAGGAAGCTGCTGGGGCCAAGTCCCCTATTCCAAATGAGCAAGTCCTGGACTTGACTCAAGATGAGGAGGGTAAGGAGGTTCCCAAGGATGTTACTCCTGAGAAGGCATCATCGGACGTGCCTCTCACCGACAAGAGCCTCGATCAAACCCTTCAAGAAATAGAAGCCGAGCTCGCGGCTGAGAAGGCTGCCGAGATGTCCTTCCAGCAGTCTTCTGAACTTCAAACCCAACCATCTGGTGTTGCCGAAGAGTCTTAATTTTGATGTCTTTTCCTTTGTATTTTGTACTTTTGTTTTTCTTCTTTTTGGAACAATTGTAAGCTTTGGCCGATATGTCATCTTTTGAATGTTAATACAACTTCCTTTCCTGAATGCTTGTATCTTTGTCTTCTCTTTACTGCTCTTCTATGATTCCATACTTAGAATATTTTGCATATCTTCAATGCACACTTTGACTGTGTAATTTTCTCGGGGTGAAATACCTCGGCTATACCTACCAACGGTTTACATTGGCAAGTACATAAGTACTCAGTTTAATACAACCTTGGCCTTAACTTGTGAATTTTTCACAAATTTCAACAAGTGTTGGACATAACCTTAGTTTAACTTTGACTTGTAAATTTTTCACAAATTTCAACAAGTGTTAAACATAATCTCGGTCTAACTCAACTTGTAAATTTTTCTCAAATTTCAACAAGTGTTAGAGATAACCTTAGTTTAACTTCAACTCGTAAATTTTTCTCAAATTTCAACAAGTGTTAAACATGATCTCGGTCCAACTTCAACTTGTAAATTTTTCTCAAATTTCAACAAATGTTAGACATAACCTTAGTTTAACTTCAACTTGTAAATTTTTCTCAAATTTCAACAAGTGTTAAACATAATCTCGGTCTAACTTCAACTTGTAAATTTTTTACAAATTTCAACAAGTGTTAGATATAACCTTAGTTTAACTTCAACTTGTAAATTTTTCTCAAATTTCAACAAGTGTTAAACATGATCTCGGTCTAACTTCAACTTGTAAATTTTTCTCAAATTTCAACAAGTGTTAGACATAACCTTAGTTTAACTTCAACTTGTAAATTTTTCTCAAATTTCAACAAGTGTTAAACATGATCTCGGTCTAACTTCAACTTGTAAATTTTTCTCAAATTTCAACAAGTGTTAAACTAATTTTAGCTTGTATATTCTATCTTTCCAGGAACCATTTTCCCTTTCTTTGCCCCCTAATGTGAACTTAGGTTGCACTTGGGTTCTCATTATGCGTGTATTCCAGAAACCTTGTCAAGTATCTTTATCAATCATAAGTGTAGAAAAATCAAGCTAAAACTTTATTTATTACTTCGGCAAATAACAAAAAACAAGAAAATCTAATGATAGAAAAATTTCAGATTGCAAGTATTCCAGGGCCTTGGCAACTCTTTGCCCTCGTTATCTTCAAGCCGATATGCCCCATTGCCCAACACCAAGATGATTCTATAGAGTCCTTCCCAATTTGGGCCAAGCTTTCCCTCTCTGGGATCCTTCTTGTTGCCGACGACCTTTCTCAAGACGAGGTCACCGATTTGAAACTCCCTTGAGTTGACCTTCTTATTATAGGCCCTGGCAAGCTGCTGCTGGTAAGCTGCCAGTTGAATTGCATCTCTCTTCCTTCTTTCTTCTAGCAGATCCAGATCTCGGGCTAATAATACATCATTAGTCCCATTCTCTACTCCCTAAGTTCTGATCCTTGGGATGCCGACTTCTAGAGGAATGACTGCTTCTGTGCCATAAGCCATGGCAAATGGGGATTCCCCAGTTGATCTTCTCGGCGTAGTCCGATATGCCCAAAGTACATTTGGTAGTTTATCCACCCACTTTCCCTTTGCTGCTTGCAGCCTCTTCTTTATCCCATCCAAGATAACTTTGTTGGATGCTTCTGCTTGTCCATTGCTTTGGGGAAAGCTTGGGGTTGAAAAGTAATTCTTGATTTTGAACTTTGCACAGAAGCTCTTGATTAGCTTACTGTCAAATTGTGTTCCATTGTCTGCTACTATTGCTATTGGGATCCCAAACCTGGTGATGATGTTCTTCCATATGAACCTCTTTACATCCACGTCTCGGATCTTGGCTAGGGGTTTAGCTTTTATCCACTTGGTGAAGTAATCTGTTGCTACCAATAGATACTTCCTTTGCCCAGTTACTTGGGATAGTTGTCCAACAAGATCCATGCCCCATTGGGCAAACGGCCAAGGACTGGATACTGGGTTTAGGTCTGCTGCTGGTTGGCGTATCAATGGTGCAAACCTTTGGCACTTGTCACACTTCTTGACATAGGCTTCTGCATCTTTCTGCATGTAGGGCCACCAATACCCTTGGGTAATGGCCCTATGAGCAAGTGATCTGCCCCCAGCGTGGCTTCCACATATTCCTTCATGTATTTCATATAAAAAATCTTCAATTTGTGAGGGATGTACACACCTTAAAAGGGGTCCAGTGAAGGATCTTCTGTAGAGATGTCCCTCTGCTGTCAGACTGAATCTTGCCGATTTCAATCTGATCTTGTGTGCCTCTTTGTGATTATCTGGCAGTTTTCCTTCTTTCAAGAATGTTATTATTGCGTCCATCCAGCTTGGTCCCATGTCCACACACATTGCTTCACGCTCCGTGGTCAATGATTCGATGCTTGGGCTTGACAAGTAATCGACCATTATCGTCCTTGCCTTTCCAGGTTGTATTGCACTAGCGAGGTTGGCCAGAGCATCGGCGTAACTGTTATCATCTCAGCTAACCTGCTGTAGTCGGCAATTCTGAAACAAGGCCACCAACCTGCCTACTTCCTTTGTGTATGCCGACATACGTTCATCTCGGGTTACGAACTCGCCTGTTGTCTGGTTGAGTATAAGCTGAGAGTCACAAAAGACTATCACCTCATCTGCTTCTACTACCACTGCCAATTTCAGTCCTGCAATCAGTGCTTCATACTCTGCTTTATTTTTTGAGGCTTTGAATCCCAAACGTATGGACTGTTCTAGTATCTGCCCATCTGGGGATACTAGTACTACTCCTGCCCCCGCTCCTTGTCAGTTTGAACTTCCATCAACAAACAGTTGAAAGGAGTCACCGATGTAAATGCTGTAGGGCCTGGTTTTTTCTTCTTTCCTTTGTTCTGTGGCCTTTGGCTGGGCTCCTCTTTGCTCGCTTGGACATCGTTCACCTTGGCTCAATGGAGCCCGATGTACGATGGCTCCTGGTGTGAATTCGGCCACGAAGTCGGCCAAGACTTGGCCTTTGATTGCTGTTTTGGGTCTGTATTCCAGGTCATACTGGCCCAAGGCCACTGCCCATCTGGCTATTCTGTCTGTCAGGTCTCCCTGCTGTAACAGGGACTTCAGAGGATGTTCAGTCAGCACCACAATTTTGTGGGCTTGAAAGTAATGGTTCAGCTTCTTAGAAGCCATTATTAGGGCCAGTGTTAACTTCTCCAAGGGTAAATACCTGGTTTCTGCATCAGCCAGGGTTTTGCTTACATAGTAAACAGCCCTTTGTTCCCCTTTTTCTTCTCGGATTACTACTGCACTTACCGCATGTTCTGAAACTGCTAAGTACAGAAACAGCTCCTCTCCAGGTTCTGGATTTGAGAGAACTGGAGCCGTGGTCAAATACTTCTTCAAGTCGGCCAAGGCGACTTCACATTCTTCTGTCCACAAGAAGTCTGTGGCCTTCTTTACTAAGCTGAAGAAGGGTTTGCATTTGTCAGAACTTCTGCTTATGAACTTATTCAGGGTTGCAGCCCTTCCAGTCAACATTTGTACTTGCTTCGCCGATGTTGGGCTTTTCAGTTCTAGGATGGCCTTGATCTGATCTGGGCTGGCCTCAATGCCCTTCTGGTCACCAAGTATCCCAGGAACTTAACAGATCCCACTCCAAATGCGCACTTCGATGCATTGAGTCAGAGCCGACATGTTTTAAGGATATCAAAGACTGCTTTTAGGTCAGCCAAATGACCCTCAGGTTCTCTGGTCTTCACGACCATGTCATCGATGTAAACTTCCACTGTTCTGCCGATCAGATGTTTGAACATCTTGGTTACCAATCTCTGGTAAGTTGCTCCTGCATTTTTCAACCCAAAAGGCATCACTCTGTAGCAATACAGTCCTTTTGGGGTGATAAACGTAGTCTTCTCTTCGTCTAGGGGGTACATGGCTACCTGATGGTACCCCCTATAGGCATCCAAGAAGCTCATCCTCCCATGCCCTGATGTGGCATCCACTAGTTGGTCAATCTTGGGTAAAGGAAAACTGTCTTTGGGACAGGTCTTGTTTAGGCTGGTAAAGTCTACGCAGACCCTCCATTTATCATTCTTTTTCTTTACCACCACTGTATTCGATAGCCATGTCGGGTAATTTACCTCCCGAATGGCTCTGGCCTCCAAAAGTCTGTCTACTTCCTCTTCCACTGCTCTACATGCATCAACGTCGGTCTCTTTGCCCATTGGATTACAGGTTTAGCCAACCTGTCTACGTTCAGTTTGTGGCAAGTGACTCGGGATCAATGCCTGGCATTTCGTAAGGCATCCAAGCAAATACTTCAATGTTTGCTCTCAAGAAAGCTTCCAGTTCTTTTTCCTCTTCTTCGGCTAAGCCCGAGCCGAGAAGGAAGAAGCGTTCTTCATCCCCCTACCGGACGAGGATTTTCTTTAGGGCTTTTTCACTCTTCTTGGCTGGCTCCTTGCCAACATCCTCTAGGACCTCCACGTCCTCATTTTCGATCTCTGCCTTTTCTGGGTCTCGTATGCTGCAGGTGGATTTCATTGCTACCATGGAGCAGTTCTTTGCCTGCAGCTGATCCCCTCTGATCTCTTCTATCCTATGCTTTGTTGGGAACCGCAGTAGCTGATGCAATGTTGAGAGAACAACCCCCATTGCATTCAACCACGGCCTTCCCAAGATAATATTGTAAGGGGAGGGTGTGTCGATTACGGTGAACTCTGTCTTTATCTTCTTAGTGCTAGCCTGCACTTCCAAGTTTGTTGCGCCCAGCGGCCATGTCGGCGTTCCATTGAACCCAACCATTGGGCCATTGGATTGCTCCATATCATCAGGGTGAAGGCCCAGCTCCTTGTAACATCTAACATACATGATGTCACAAGAGCTGCCTTAGTCAATTAGGATGCACTTCATTTGGCACTCCCCAACCTGGAGGGATATTACCAAGGCATCGTTGTGCGGATGTTGTGCCATCTCAAGGTCGGCTTCAGTGAAGGACACGACCGGTACCTGGCACTCCTCGGCCCGAGGTCTTTTCTGCCGGACTTGGTACACATGCTGCAAGTGCTTTGCCTTCTGGGTCTCCCCCCGTATTTCGTTTTCGTTGACCTTCGAGTGAATTACATTAACTACCCGAGGTCCACCTGCCTGCAGCTGCTATGCTGGGGGAGGTGGAGTTGCTGGTGCCTGACGCAGTCTTGCCTACTCTTTTCTGGTCCTGGCCTCATCTGCAAGGTCCCTCAAATGGCCTTGCCTTACCAGGTCTTCCAGGTGTGACTTTAGGGCTCTGCAACCCTGAGTCAGATGCCCATCTTCGTTATGGTAAGCACAATGCTTCCTAAGGCTTCTTCCTATAAACTCTACTGGAACCCTTGCCGGTGCTCTAAAATAGGGTTGGGTTTGGATTTTATCCAGGACTTTGTGAATTGGAATTCGGAACACAGTCGTGACTGCCTGTGCGGTTCTTAGTCCTATCTCTTGTTTGTTGGATCCATTGTTACCTTGGCCTCACTTCGGCGAACCGTTTGCTTTCTCTTGCTTTATCGCCTTAATCCCTGGAGTGTTTTCCTCGGCTCTGGCGTATTTCTCAATTCTGGCCATGAGCTCCTCCATGCTTTTTGGCAATGTCTTTGCCAATGACTTTCGTAGTGCGCAATCATCTTTCAGGCCATTCTTGAAAGACACGACCGCCACCTCTTGGTTGCATTCGGGTATTCGGTTGAACACCTCATAATACCTTTTTGTGTAGGCCCTAAGGCCTTCATCCTCACTGATCCTCAGAGTCATCAGGGCGTCCACGCTTAATGGCTGCAGTTTGTTTGTCACGAACCTGGCCACAAACATCTCGGCTAGGCCTTCCCAGGTCTTCACACTTCCCTTCGGCAATTTGTGAAACCAGTCCGATGCAATCTCCCCGAAGAATGAGGGGAACACCTTGCAGAGCAACGGCTCGTTCCCAGTGTACAGTGCCATCGAGTTCAGGTATAATCCGACGTGAAAGTTGGGGTCCGACTTACCATCATATATCTGGAACCTCGGCATACTGAATCTTTTCGAGGCCTCAAATTTGTCTAACTCTACCTAGAATGGTGTTCTCGGTTTAACTGTTGAAGTTACCTCAGCATGCTCTAGCTTCCTCTTGAGGTAATCTCTCAAGTCCTCTTTAGTCCGCCCAGGAGCTCGGATATCTCTTGATTTCAGCCTCTTAGGTACACTACTTTCAGCTTCATTGTGAGCCCTTTTTGACCTTTCTCCATTGGTCGCATCGAAGCATAACTCCTGCCTTTGAACATGCCGATGTTCTCTAGGGTCTGCCTCCTTGGTGCGATGTGTCCTTCGAGATTCTTCCCTTCTTGGCTCCCCTCGCCCGACCTCCCTTGAAGGCCAGTGAGAGTGTCTTTCGCTCCTAGCATGCTGGAGGGCTACAAGGATTGTTTTTTGCCCTCCCTTCTACGCATTGGCCGTTGGAATCGGTGTGTCCTGCAGCGGGAACAGTGGCTGCATGACGTTATTCTGCATCATGAAATTGACCATTGTTTATAGGTCCGCCAATTTGTTTGCCATGGTCTTTACCTCATCGCCCCTCCATAGGCATCTTTCTTTCCATACCTGGAGGTTATCTTCGTTATAGTACCCGCTTTAGTCTGTTTTCTTTGGTACGTCGCCTTCCTGGCCGACGTCTTTCACTCCGTGATTTTGGTCACAAGTTTCTTCGTTACAATTGTCTTCTTCAACATCAAGGTCAATAGGTCTCCCACTCCCAGTAGGAGTGTTATCCCCAATCTTTTCTTTCTGTTCGTCGTTGACCATCTATTCTTCTTTGTTCCCACAGATGGCGCCAAATTGTGTGAGTGAATTTCTGACCACACTGCCAATCAAGCACTCAGTTGGAGAACACTTGCAGAATAGATTAAGCCCAAATGACCTGTCACAAAAAGAAGAGATTCTGGCGGTTGTTCATCCACCCGGGGGCACTCCGATGATTAAGTCAGTAATCAAATATCTCTCAAAGATAATCAATAGTGCTTAACTCACTGTTCTGAATATAAATTGCGTACCTTAGACCCATGGGGGTGCCTTTCTTTTATAGCCAACACTGTCCTAGTCCAAATAGAAGCCTAGCTTCAATGGACTTCTGCTCAGTGTTTATCTTGGACTCTCCAACAGATAAAGATAAACTCCCTAAGAGCTTTATCCTCATCAAGGCTGAAGTCCTTCCTCATTCTAGGACTCTTGTCCCTTATCCGCTTATCTCGGATTCCGATATCTTCAGAGATAACCTCGGCCTAGCCAAGATCACCTCGGCGTCACGACAAGGACACGTAGCATCTCAGCTGACACGTCGGTGTCACCTTGGCCTCGTGTTGGTACTCAAAAAATATATCGCCACAGGAAATATGCTTTATTTTTTTATTGCTATTCTTGATTTCCTTTGTTGGGTTCACATATTAAAGAATGGAAATTGTTTCGTGTGTTTGAGAATCTTTTTATTTTTATTTTTATTTGTATTTGTTGATGGCTTCTTGTGATTTGTGAAACTTGAATATACAAATATAGCTTGTTTGGCCTTGTTTTAATTGAGTTTCATACTCAGATCAGTTTTTCTCAATTCTCTCAGTTTGTTCAATTTGGACAGATAGATTCAAGCTCATTTTGTTTAATTTGGACAGATAAATGAACAATAGTAACACAGATTGCTAAAAATGCTAGGACATAGAGATTTAATTTTTGCAGATAGCAAAAATATAAGATAGATAAGAAACAAAAATAGGACAAATGTATTCAATTTGGACAGATAAGGAAAAAATAGTAACACAAATAGCCAAAAATACTAGAACATATAGATTCAATTTGTACAGATAGCAAAAATACTCGGACATATAAGAAAAAATATTAAATTAGGTAGATTCAATTTGAAAAGAAAAAAAAAAAAAAAACTAGCACAGTTAGGTTAAATTTTTTTTGAATAGATAGGTTCAAAAAATTGAAAATAAAAATTTGTCCAAATAGATGATATTTATGGAACTAAATTTCATAAACCCTCAGCGCAAAGACTTTTTACCAACAAATGTTCTTATGTTCCCAACAGAACCACCCTTATTCTCAATGACTTGTATGGGTTGGGAATTGGATTTATCAAGGATTATCCACATAAAAAAATGCTTTTAAAAGTGTAATGATTTTTATCTGAACATAATAATATTTTTTTACAGGTAAATAATAATTTGATCTCTTGTGGTTTATCCAAAAAATACGAAATCCTCATATAATTTCATTTATAACACTTAAACCCTTTAGATTTCATAGTATGATGTAATTTTTGACGAATGTAACAGAAATACATAAAACGACATGATTTTGTGCACCGCCTGGTAATAAAAAAATAAAAGTAATAAAAAAATAAAAAAAAAAAAAGAAGGAAAGAAGAGAGAAAAAGAGTGAAAGAGAGAGAGAGAGAGAGAGAGAGAGAGAGGAGAGAGAGATTGCAATCAGAAAAATTGAACATAATTGAACTCATTATTATTAGGGACAAAATTGAACTCATTACTATTAGGGACATAATTGAACGTAATTGAATTCATTTATTAGGGACATAATTGAACGTAATTGAATTCATTATTATTAGGGACAATTACCCAAAAAAAATAAAAAAATAAAAAAAAAAATCTAAAGTTTTGGCATCTTCCAAAAAATCTAAAAAGTCAAAAAGTCATTATCCTATTTAAGTCACATCATCTTATTTAAGTCACATCACCTCTCTACTACATCACTTCAAACCCAACCCAAATCCAACTCATATTTCATAAAAAGTCAAAAAGTACACTTATTTAGTCTTCCCAAACTTGGCTTAGTATTGTAATAAAATAAATTCTAAAGTTTTAATTTTGCCAATATACACCTCTACTGATTTGTTTTCAATATAAATATTCATATATTTTTGTTAAGTAAAATCAAGGGAGATTTATTTATAAGTCATTTTTCAAGCACTTATGATAGGTTAAGTCATGTGTAATTTCTTATAGAGTCTCAAGTCCTATTTAGATAGGAATGTATTCCACAAGATCCTACATAAACGTAACGTAACGTAACGTGACACTTACATAAACGTAACGTAACGTGTCACGTTACGTTTCGCAAACTTAATGAGTTTTTATTTTTTAAAATTGAATGTAAAAATGTTGTTGGTTTATATTGGTGTCACGTTACGTTTCATATAAATATAATCTATGGTAACATTCAATTTCCTATATAGGAAATTGAATGTTGCCAGAAATCATAGGCGTCACGTTACGTTTATGTAGGTGGCACGTTACGTTACGTTTATGTAAATATGATCTATGGTAACATTCAATTTCCTATGAAATTGAATGTTGCCATAGATCATAGCTATCACGTTACGTTTATGTAGGTGTCACGTTACGTTACATTTATATAGATATGATCTATACTAATATTCAATTTCTTATATATAGTTTTACTATTATTTATAATATTAACAACTAATATTGAGGGTAAATGTATCAACAAACTTCCCATAAGAGTTATGGGGACATAAGTTTTTTAGTAGGACCATATGTAACATAAGTCTTCCTAATAAGACTTATAAATAATTTTTCCTAAAAGGAACAAAAAAATAGTATTTTAGTTATTAAATTCAATGTAAATATACATAAAATGTCTAAAATACATTTTTATTAGTTTAATGACTAATATATTAATTTTTTCCATCAATTTTACCTAACAGAAATAGGTAAATAATTTAAATTGAAAACAATTAAAAAATTTAGATTTTTAATTGATAAAATTAAAAATTCAGAGTTTATTTTGTTATAAGAATCAAAATTTTGTGTTTTTTTTTTCTTTCTTTTTTTGTTATTTCCTCTTATTATCATTATTTTTTGTGATTTTATTTAAGCTGGCTTTGGCAATAGGCTTGTTTGGAGTGTAACTTATAAGTTTTATTTATTTATTATTATTATGAAAATACGTGTAAAAAAATAAAGTGGTAATATAATTTAGATAAATCAATAAACTGATTTTTTAGATGTTACCAAAAGAGATCTAAATTAGTTAAAAAATTATTAAAAAAGTAAATAAACTAAAAACTCATACAACAAAATGAAAGATTCTTTCTCATTTTCTCTATTTTTTAAAAATTTATTATTTTTTTCACCTTATATTTTAAACAAAAAATTAAAAAATTATTAAAAAAATCACTTTTCAAATGAACCCTCATTTTAACTCCAAAAATTTCACTATTGAATTTAATTCATATATTTTTTAAATCATATAAATCAGTTTGCTTCTTAATTCACCACATAACCAAACAAAACGGTCCATAGTATTGTTGACAAATTTGTGCAAGCATAAATAAACGTTCGTCCATACGTTAGCATCACATTTTCTTATTGATATATATATATATATATATATGTTTTTTTTTGGAAGTTTCTTCTCGTTTTTAACTAATATTTAATTTATTATTTTCACTACTTTTATAAAACATCATTGACTTTTAATAAAAAAATGAAAATTAAATTAAATAAAAAACCAAGTAATAAAAACCAGTAAAAGAAAAGAAAAAGTTAATTCAAAGTTCGAACGCCGAGAAGAATGTGGTAGGGTAATTTCAACCAAAGACATCAACAGAGAAGCAAATTGTTCCAACAAATACCAAATCCCACAACTAACATCACCAGTAATACGGAATCTTCGCCGCCGGCGAGGCGACGACCGCCGTAATCAGTAACGAGATGGTCCCACTATTGCTCCTCTTCCTTGTCAATCTCACAATCTTCCCTGGTTCCATTTCTGCTCTTGATTTTCTCTTCAATTCCTTCTTCAATGCCACCGACTTCATCCACCTCATCGACGACGCTCGCTTGGACTCCTCGGTCCTCCGCCTCACCAACGACTCCAACCAGTTGTCCATTGGTCGAGCCTTTCACCGATCTCGGCTTCGAATGAAGCCCACCTCTAATTCCACCCAGATTTCATCATTCTCAACTTCCTTCGTCTTCTCTATCTTGCCGGAGATCAGCACCAGCCCCGGCTTCGGCCTCGTCTTCGTGCTCTCCAACACCACCGAACCCGACGGCGCTCTCTCCGGTCAGTACTTCGGCCTCTTCTCCAACGCGACTGTCCCCGCCGTCGTCCCACTCCTCGCCGTCGAATTCGATGTCGGACAAAACCCGGAATTCAACGACCCAAACAACAATCATGTCGGGATCGACCTCAACAACGTCGAATCGAAGAAGACTGCGGACGCCGGCTACTACAACTCCACCAGCGCTAGCGCCAATCTCATCCCCGTGAATATGCGGAACGGTCAGAACATACACGCTTGGATCGATCTCGATGGCTCTCAATTCGAAATTAATGTCACTATCGCACCCCTCGGCGTGTCTCGACCGCCCAGACCTTTGCTCACCTTCAGAGATCCAGTGATAGCCAACTATGTTTCTTCAGAAATGTATGTCGGCTTTTCTGCATCGAAGACTACATGGGTCGAGGCACAGAGGGTCTTAGCGTGGAGCTTCAGTGACACTGGTGTTGCCAGAGACATCAACACCACGAATTTGCCTGTTTTCTCGCTCGAAACATCGTCCTCTTCGCTATCTCCCGGGGCTATTGCCGGTATTACAATCGGCTCTGTTTTCGTTGTACTTCTTTGTTTGTCTGTTTGTTACTACTGGTTTTGTGGAAAGAATAAAATGAAAGAGCAAGAATATGATGATGATGAGATTGAAGATTGGGAACTCGAGTACTGGCCGCACCGATTCTCATACGAAGAGCTCATTCTGGCCACCAAAGGCTTCTCCGCAAATGAGCTGCTTGGGGCAGGAGGGTTCGGTCGAGTCTACAAAGGAACACTGCCCAACGACACCCAAGTCGCTGTCAAGTGTGTGAGCCATGATTCGAAGCAAGGACTTAGAGAATTCATGGCAGAGATATCAAGTATGGGTAGGCTTCAACACAAAAACTTGGTCCAAATGCGAGGGTGGTGTCGGAAGGGCAATGAATTGATGCTTGTGTACGATTACATGCCCAATGGCAGTCTCAATCGATGGATATTCGATAAGCCCAAGAAACTAATGAATTGGGAAGGTAGGAGGCGAGTCCTCTCCGATGTCGCTGAGGGCTTGAACTACCTTCACCACGGTTGGGACCAGGTGGTTATTCACAGAGACATCAAGTCCAGCAACATTTTGTTAGACAACGATATGAGAGGTAGGTTGGGCGATTTTGGGCTAGCGAAGTTGTACACACACGGTGAGGCGCCCAACACGACGCGGGTGGTGGGGACTTTGGGGTACTTGGCACCGGAGCTGGCCACGGTGGCAGCGCCGACAGCAGCAAGCGATGTTTATAGCTTTGGAGTGGTGGTGTTGGAGGTGGTATGCGGGCGGAGGCCGATAGAGCCATCAAAGGAGAGAGAGGAGGAGGTGGTGTTGATTGATTGGGTGAGGGAGAAGTACGTGGAGAGGAGGGTGTGGGAGGCTGCAGACGAGAGAATCAAGGGAGAGTACAAGGTGGAGGACGTGGAGGCTGTGTTGAAGCTTGGTTTGGCCTGTTGTCACCCTGACCCCCTCCACCGGCCTACCATGAGGGAGGTTGTGGCGGTTTTAGTTGGGGATGAGGCGGCTGCCGTGCCTCGCTTTTTGCTGTCGGAAGTAACTGAAGACAGGAGTAACATTGGTGATGGTGGTGGTGATGAGGCTGGAGAGGAATTGTCACCGCCATAAGTTCTTGTTTGAATTTTTCCTTCTGATTAAAAAAACAGAAAAACAAATTTATTTGGACTTTATTTTTGTGTGTTTTGGCTGCAAATTGCGTTGTAATTAACCAATTCTGAACATACCATTACAATATATTTTTCAAGCTATATTTCTCTTTTTGTTTTGTTTTGTTTTTTTTTTTTTGTTTTTGGTTTTGTTTTGTTTTTTTTAATGATCAACTTGACAAGTATTAAAATGAAATCGGAGCTTTGTAAATTTATAAAGAATTAGCCACTAACAACTTGGGAACTAGAAGGTTGATTTGAAATTATAAGAGTGTCTTTAATGATTTGTCATTACTATAATATAACAGCGGTGATGTTCCAATGTTAAATATGACAACTGTCAAAAATGAAAAATGCCAAAACTTGTGCCAAATTTGACATATGCTTTGGCAGTTGTCATATTCACCAATTCAGCTAAAACCAATCATCTCTCTCTCTCTCTCCCCCTTCCCTTCCTTTCAGCAAAACAGATAAATTTTTATAAAATTGTCATTTTTCCAGAACGAAACACAGAAAATTGGTGTGTTTTGGACGACCGGCTGAACAACTGCCCTGTTGTTCCACCGAATACACTTGTTTATGTGTTTCATTATTTCAAAATGACATATAACCATTACGCTATGTTTGGTTGGGAGATTTGGAAGCGGAAATGTAAAAAATGTATAAAATTAGGTGAAATATTTTATTCATATTTCACCTTCGTTTTTCATTTCCTATTCCAAATCTCTTTTCAAATCTTCTAACCAAATACAACATTAAAGTATCATTGCTATAACTCTACAATTTTCTACTATTTATTACCAAATTATAGCAACGACAATATTACTATCGTATTTGTCATTACAAATACTCTCACATATGATTTCAATTTCAATTTCAATTTTCAAATGTGATTTTATCATGCGTTTATGCCTAACATTAATTTCAGACACAACACGATAAGATCTTTTAGAGAAAATAAATAAATAAATGAAGGGTCTATTAAGAGAACGAGAGGGGCCGATCAAAAAAAAAAAAAGAGGGGAGGAGCATCAATGTGCAGTATAATAGTTGTAGTATAATATTGGGAAAAATTGGTGCAGTTGCAGAGCTACAAAGTATCTCTCTAACACAACCAGCTCTCTAGTTAATTTCTCTCTCATTCCATATCTGTCGATTCTTAACTCTTCATCGCATGATAGAAAAAGAATTTAAATAGAAAGGTGAAAGAAAGATAATGCTATATAAACATATAGATGTCGTAATTTTTTTTTTTTATAATTTATTGACGTCACATCTATCACATTATTAAAATGAGTTTTGTTTCATATTCTAAAATTAATTTTGTTATTGAATGAAACATTACTTAATAAAAATTATATTGTGGCTCTGAATAAGAGATTTTTATCAATGACTTGATTAATAAAGAGATAGATAATCAACAAAAAAGATATTGAGATTTGGTCAAATAGTCTAGTAGCTATATCTTAAGGTGTTGTGAGGGATGTCAAGAGTTTGGGATGATGGAGCAGCGATAAACTTTTCCAGTTGTAATATAATTATACACTATCCTAAAATAAAGAAATAAAAAAAAGAATAAATAAATAAATAAGTAAGAAAAGCTCAGAGGATGAGCAATTGTCATCCTTGGTCTGTCTCTTGAACTGGAAGGGGGCTGAGCAAATCTTGTTTGACTCTCAACAAGTATGATCCACCATGTATTTATGTTGACCATCTCCATGTATTTATGTTGAGGGGCGAACAATTCAATTACATCTGTTGGTTTATGATAATTCAAGGACAGGGACAGGCCTCCCAAACCCCATCCAGTTATAAAAATAAAATAAAAACTTTGTTTTACTTAACATCAGTTGGTTTGTGATAATACAAGGACAGGGACAGGCCTCCACAACCCAATCCAGTTAAAAAAATAAAACAAAAACTTTGTTTTATTTAATTCACTCATGACAAAATTAAAATTTAAAATTTTCATAATTTTTTATTTTATTGAATTTCTAAATATTTTATGTGTATTTTTTATTTTATTTTTTAGATTCACCTAATTTTGTATAATATTTGTGAACAATTTTTTTAAATTCACCAAATACAAAAAATATAAAAAAAATACAAAAATTTAGTACATTTTCGTATTTTTTTGTATTCAATAAATTTTTAAAGATTTTCGTATAAATTTTATACTATTTAAATAGGGGAATTGTAGCGAGTTTTTTGCGCTTCTCGGAGAGGTTTAGTCTCCTCGCGTACGATAGTTCTACAGTTCAAACTCTCGTGGTTCCGAATCTGGTTTCACAAGTGCAATGTGAAACAGGAAAAAAAAAATTAGAGTCCAAATTCGGCAAACCTTAAAAAATCCATTAATCATCAGAGATGCCAAAAATGAACTACATTGCCAGATTTTATAGTTGCCAGCCAAATATTTTTGAAAAATTTAGGAAACCCGTGACTCATGTCAAAGGCTACTTGCCCGTCATAACCAAAGTTGTCTCAGTTCAGGAACTTAGGTATGAGAAGGGAATGTCATGAAATAAGCACCCACCTCACCCGATCAAAGATCGACCTCTACTAATTATGATGTGAATTTTATCAACATTATATGCTCTTGTTCTGATTTTATTATGCTAACTTACTATGTGAGACACAAGTATAGACTGTTTCGCTTGCTTTGGAAATGACTTGAGTTTATGTGATTATTTTAAAAGAGTTTTGAGTGCACACAACTCAAAAGGAAAAAAATGAACTCGTACATACATTTGATTAAAATCATCCCCAATGCAAGTAAAATAATCTTTATCCACACGCATTCAATAGTTCATTTTGAGTAAGCACGTAGCATCATGGTAAGATGATAAGCATGGCAACAATCACACACATGAATATGTTAAAGTAAAAAATGCTCACCTAGTACTCCGAGGTAAGCCAAAGAAAAAGAAAGCAATTAGAAAAATGCATGACCCTAACAATGCACATGATTAATGCAACACATACAAGAATGAAACTATTAAGTTCGGTTTATTATGTCATATGAACTAACTCAAAGCATATGATAACACACGTATTCAAGCAAGTAGGAAATGACAATGATCTTCAAAAATGATGAACCAAACCTTAATGCATGCAAAAATTGATGCAAAGCATGGCAATGATCTGAAACGAAAACATGATATTACATACAACTACGGTAAGCATATAAATAAAAGGGAGAAAGAAATGGGAGTTGGAAGACATACAAATATTACAAGTTTGCCCTCGTACAAGAGAGTTCGAATGTCCTAATTAACTAATTATTACAAACACTAATGAATAAACTAATTAATTATTAATCATTTCAAAATAAATATCAAAGCTACTAATCTAATGGACTTGAATGAGCTACGAGTCACATGCACACAAGCGAGAACATCTTTCGGAAACCTCTCTGTTTTCTGCCAAAACTTGCCCTATTTATAGCGAAAAAATAGCTTTGTTTTGGCCTCAGAATCTGCTTTGTTCTGCTGTACAATTACCACTATTGTACAACATGCTTGGCCAACCGGCCTGATAAGGTGGTCGGTCGTACAGAATAATAGTCGACTGGCCATTGTTTTTTAGGAATACCCTACTGCAGCAGAATTGAAACAGAACAAGACAGAGGGTTTCCGAAAGCTGTTCATTCTTCCTGCTCCTTCCTGTCATGAGGATTTTCAATGCGGGAGTAGGTTTGCTTCCTAAATCATCAACCATAGCAAGGTTATTGCATGATGATCTTTGAAAGCAAAAGAAAAAGACTTAACTAAACACAAAACAAAGTTATATTCCTTACCTCCTTTCTATCATGAAATTTATTCGAGGAAAAGGTAGACATGCTTCGTAAACCATCAAACGTCATAAGCTAGTATGTGATGATTATAGAGCAACTAAAATGAAAAATAGTAACAACTCAAAAAGTGTTGTCAACTCTTCTCCCTACTCATGGAATAAGGATGAAACATCTCTTTCCATGCTTCAAAGTCGTACTAGGAAAGAGTTTTCAACGTTTCTCCCTACTCATGGAATTAAGAGCAACAAAGCCAGTAAGGAAAAAAAGACAAAAAGCAAGCTATCAATCAAAGCTTAAAAACACAACTAGCCAAAGTTATTGACAACTCATCTTTTTCATGGAACAAGGATGAGACATCCATTTCTATGTTTCGACAATGATCGATAAAAGAGTTTTTCAACACTTTGGACACGGAAGCTACAACCTAGCTTCAAGGTGGACAATAATAATATGAAAGAAAGAAATTTACATTAGATAAGTAAACTTGCGGCGGGGTGGCTAAGCCTAAGCTCTAATTCTCCTATGACCACAAGGTTCCAAGTTACCTAAGGAAAGCTAAAAACGATCAACTCAATGGATTGGCCGCTATATCCTAAACACGCCAAATCCGAGAGGATTTACAACAACACAAATATGATATTCAAAGCATAAGAAGTAAGAGCACATGTAGTGGGGAGGACTAGGACCCTTTTATAAGCCCATACTCAATTCATATCACACAAAAACAACCTAAAATAGTGCTAAAAGGGACTGAAATTTAATCAAATGAAGTGAAACGAAAGTAAAAAAAAATGAAAGAAAACAAAGGGGTGCACAACTAGTGAGCTAGCCAATGGAAAGGTGGCTAGCTCACTCACCTTTAGCAAAGTTTTAATTACATTTTATACTTAAAAATAACTCTGAAATTAGTATGAAAGATAGACAAAAAAGAGAGAAAATATGGTGAAAATGTTCAAATATCACCTCTTCAAAGAGAGGATGTACTTCTTGGTTCACAAACCACAATCCAAATACTCTCAAGCAACTAAAATTGTGTTTAAGAACCTCAGCAAAAGCTTCAAGTTTAAGCTTGTAAGGTGTATGTATTGTGTATCTATATTGCAAGAGAGGAGAGAAGTGTGTTGGACAAGCTATAGGCTATTGGGGATTTTTTCTAACCCCAAACCATGAAGGGGGGTGTTGTATTTATAGAAAAACAACTTCTCACGTCGAAAATATCTGTAAAAGAGACAGCTGGTCCAAAGCATGTGCATGGGAGCAGTTGGCAGCTATCAAAATATCTGCTACATTGAACATGGCTGGTCGGCTATGAGGATGTACGGCCAGCCCAATGAAAATGGCCTACCGACCATCTGTTGGCCGACTATTCTCTGAGTGGTCAAGTTAGAAAAAATAAGGTTTTAGTCCAAAAGGGGTGCAAGGTTTTGAAGCTCAAAACTGAATCCTCTTGCTGAAGATTTTGAACGATTGCACAGCATAACATTTCATCATCGAGTGTTCAGAGTGAAGCGCCCAAGTCTTAAGAGGGTCAAAATGGGGTATCGATAGGCATTTATTCATAAATATCTCTTCACCTACTTATGTTTTTGTGAAATGTGAAATTATCTCTGCAGGGAATGCGAGATAACGTGTCCTACCCTTTTACTTTCTCAAGAGAAACCAAATGTCAGTGATCACTTCTGACTAGGTTTGGTCGGGAAGATCCTCTGACGATCAAGTCAGTATACTAATCGGCCATAATGAAATATATAATTTATATTTAAAAGAGGCTTCTTGAGTTATCTCTTGTCTACCTCTAGTGCTTTACCTGTTCTCCCTTTTATAGTTGTTTAATTTAAATCTTGTTCTTTTGTTTATCTTTTGATCGAACGGTTCTGTCTTTGTCTAGCAATGACCAGTCCAATTGCCAAGTTGTCTATTTCCTTGATTGTTAGATTCTTACCGTGTCGGTAGCTAAGATCACGTCAGATGTTGGTGGCCAACTTGCTAGGAATCACAACCGTGAGATGATTTTGATAGAACGATGTTACCTTCTACTAGGCCCAATCTATATCTGTAGATTTCCTGAAATGTATTCTCATTCGTTAGATTGGAGCTTAATTCGATAATCCTCATTTCCTTGTAGATCTTCCTTCTAAAAGGATATATTTATGTTTAACTACCCCTTACGCGCCTAAGTTTGGACCAACCTACTGCTAGTTGTCCTTCATGGGCTTGAGGTATTATTTTGGGCTCACCCCTCCTTTTGGGATAATGTCAATGGATTTTGGCCTAGGCTCATATTTTTTTCTCGTTACAATTGCCCCCCTTTTGGCTGCTGATCTAGGGAGGTTGTCGAAGCACTGATGCTAATCATGAATGATTCTGAGGTGCATATGTCGAACTGCTTTCATTGCTGACACATGTCCCTTGGTTTTTATGTTAGTGGGGTTTTAATAATGACAATCGTTACATCATTCTTTGTGCATTGTTTCAATTTTGACACATGTATTGAGGAAGCATACCTTACTCTTCATGACTTTGCTTTCACTTCTATCAAAGACGCAAGTGCACTTACGTTTCTGTAATTCATTTGAAGTCTCTGCTTTATTTCTGTAAGTTTATTCTTTGTCTCTCTATTTTCCTTACTTCTACAATTTTAATTTTTGCTATTGCTCTTTTTTTTTTATGCACCATGTAGACACCCCATTTTTGACCGACCTCAAGACCTTGACGTCATCGGTTGTGCACTCGATGATTGCGCATGTTTGTGCCTGTTTTGAGTGCTCGAGGGTCTCGGCTGAGTGCCTTGTCTTTGAGCCTCTTAACACTTTGTGTTTTGGCCTTGGTTTTTGGGCCAAACCTTGTGCCTCTTGCTTGGGGGGGGGGGGGGGGGAGGCCTTGCCGGCCACTTGTGGCACTTGCAGGCCACTTTCCTCTCTTGTAGGCCACTTCAAGTGGTCGGCCGGCTAGGGGAAGTGGCCGGCTGTCCACCTTAACTGGCCGGCGGCCAATTTTTCTCCTTTTTAGATATTTTTAGATCTTTTGAGCCAGCTGTGGCTCACTGAACTCATCCTCCATACACATGTATCACTGCTGGAAATTAAGCTTTTAGCGGCGTTTAAAAAACGCCGCTATAAGTACCAAAAACGTCGCTAATTCTTTTTGTGACGTTTAGTACCAAACGCCGACGACGCGGCCGTCGCTATAAGTTTATGGCGTTTGGAAAACGTCGCTGTATTAGTATAGGCGGTGTTTTTAAAAACGCCGCCAAATGTCCTACCCTAACAATACTGTGACGTCACTATGATTTTAGCGACATTTTTAAAACGCCTTCATAGGTTTTTTTAATTTTAAAAATTTCAACCGTTATAGTGGCATTTTAAAAACGCCGTCTTATCTTTCTTTTTTTTTTTGATTTTGAAATTGTGCTAATTTTATGTGATTGAACTAAAAGAACACCAATAATAAAACTAAATAACACTAATATGAAATAATAACTCCCATTCAAATAACAAATATAGCATTAATTCACTTTCCCATTCAATTTAATATAGCATTAATTTTCCCACAAAATAACAAATATAGCATTAATTTTCCCACAAAATAACATATCCAAAAATTGAATTCACAATTCTCAATCAAATAATTACTACCTTATATACAAAGCCACAAAATAACATTACCCTCCTCTCTCTTTCACCACTCCCCCATTTAATACAAAAAATAAGAAGTGAACCAAAACACCCACTGTCAGATCCAAGGAAAAAAAGAAAAAATAAGAGAAATAAAAAACTAAAGGATTTTAATACAAAAAATCCTAAAAAAATTGCTGGCCCTTTGGCAACTAATTCAGAAGTTGTGGTTGGATCCGATGACAATTTGGTAAACAACTTCTTCCCTTGCTCAACAAGGTCCTCATGCTTCACAGCTCCAGAAGCAACAATTACCTAGAATATGACTTTTGGGGAGACAGAAGAAAAAATATCATTTTCTCAAATGTCGATCCTACTAATCAATTTACAAATCACTGGTCAGAATAGAGCACTATAGACCTAAATTTTAAATGAACCTCATACAAACAAGAAGAAAGGAACATACAGTCTGAGGGTACATAATTGATAGTTTTTACCAAGAATGAATATCAACCTATGAAGTAAAATCATTAATGGTTTATTTCATTCAAACAAGTGTCGAGAAGGAAAGATAAAATAAAATCAGTCAATCACTGTCACTAGCATTCAATATGAGCTATTGATGGCATTCAGTTAAAAGATTTTCTTTAGCAGTCACAATATTAATTCTTCAAATCTGTAGAGAGGGCCAAAAAAATTCAGATTGAATATGATATGTAAACTAGAAGAAAGGAACATACAGTCTGTATTGGTTCCGCAAGCACCTCCCATGACTCATTCAAGTCTTCAAACAAAGAAGCTTCATTAACCTATGGCAAAATTAGTTCAACAAAAAAGTCAAATAATAAAAGGGAAGTAAACAATGGCAAGGGCAATGGAGAATGCTGCCTGATAAAAGTCAAATAGCAAATGCTAATTTCATCATATCAATAATATCAGAGTAATAATGTGTGACATAATATTTTCATATGAAAACAACCTATAATAAGCAGATAATTACTACTACACCTTTACCGTTGACAAGATGAAAAGTAGTTAGTAATTATGCAGCAATGTTTTTCAATTTAACTTTTTACCTGCAGCTTTGATATTCCCTGTAATGCACTTCTGTACGCAAGAAGAGAATGTCCTAAACCTTCACCCATATTCCTCAGAACTGTTGAATCAGTTAAGTCACGCTGCACATAACGTACAAAAATAAATATTCACTTCCAAAACAGAAAGCATGTCTCACTCTATCACCACCACTAAAATTAGATGAGAAAAATTCTAACAACTAGCAAAATCTGGAGCAGTGGTTCAAATGTTCTGTAAATTTCATTAAAAAATATCCCTAAATAATCATTCTATTTTTAAAAAATATTATTAAACCAGTGGTTCAAATTATCACATTGATAATCTGGAGCAGCAACTAAACTACAACACATGGTTAAATTATGAAAGCATTTGCTAAAAACAATAAGGAGAAAGGACTGGATGTAAAAAATTGGAAAGAGAGTCCACTAATGAGTAACTAATAGATAATAAAGACTACCGACTTCTCTAGCTTTGATACATAGAGCAGCCGCGGTAGTGGATGGTTGGTCTCTACAAGTCAACAAAGAACAGAGAGCATATCAAAAGGAGCCATTAAAATGTGGTTGCAGATTGCTAACTTAACACGTGTAGATAAAATTTCTAGGAATTATTCTGGCCTGCAAAAAATTATAGAGAAATCTTGTTTTGACCTTTCTACTACTGAAACTCAGAGGAATTTCAGTGGTAGAAAGTTGGTTTTGAGGCTCAAAATGAGAGGGGGTGGTCCCATCTCTTTTTGTCTTGTTTGTATGCATAGATGGCCTATCAAGTGAGCATGTGTTTCTCCCTTTTTGAAGCTTAGTTCAAGCATGTTTTTGTGACTTTTTGGACCTGCTCTAACTCTATTTTGGGCTGGTTTGGCCACTTGTTGCTTATATCTTACACTTGTAGTGCAATCATGCTTGTTAGCTTAACATGCTTCATGCTTTAGCCCATCATCCTAGCTTGTGTTAGCTCTACCTTAGCATGTTTTTGCCACTATTTTAGCATGCTTTATCTCTGTTTTGAGTGGTCTTGGCCATGTGAGACTTGTTGTGCATGGTTGTAGTGTAAAGGCCCTTGACTAGCTTTGAGTTTTAAAGTCCCTAGTATGCTTTGCTTGAGTTGTTTGCATGCCTTAGCCTCATTTCTCACATAATTTCAGTGTATATAGTCACATTCTCACATATTCCACTCTTTCATTGCTTTTTTGAGTTGTGCCTTATGCCATGTTTGTGAGCCAATACTTGAGCATGATTGTATTGTCTCATGGACTTCCATCTCAGCATGTTTTGGCCTTTATTTTGACATGTTTGAGGTCTGTCCATAGCTGGTTTGATTGTTTGAGTTTGATATTGGATGCTTCTAGTGTCATACTCTTTGCTAGCTTTATGTTTTGGGCTCTCTAGCATGCTTTGTTTGAGTTATCTCCATGACATGGCATCATTTAGCTTGTAATTTTAGAGCTTATACCATTGTCATACTCTTGCATGTGTTACTCCTTCATTGCTTCTAAGAGTTAAGCCTTATGCCTTGCTTGTTGGCCAATTGGTGTGCATGATTTTCTTGCCTTGTAAGCTTCAATCTCAGCATGATTTGGCCACTGTTTTGGCATGTTTGAGGTCTATTTTGATTTAGTTTAGCCCTTTGAGGCTTGTGTTGTAAGGTGGTGGCACAACCCCTTTCATTAGCTTAATGAGTTTGGCTTTTGAGCATGCATTACATGAGTTGTTTGCATTGTTTTTAAGTCGCTTAGCATGCTATTTTAGTACTGAAATGTGTGTCATTGCACTCCATTGTTTCAAATCTTCATTCACTTTGAAAGTGGCCTTAAGCCCCTTGTTGACTTGAACATGAACTTGAGGCATTCATGCCTATTGGTATTAATCCTCCATTGAGGATTTCTACTAACCAATAGCATGATACTTTCTTCATGCTCAAGGCACTCGAAGCTTAGGTCATCTTTCAAATTAGAAGACCTTTCACATTGGACTTAACCGATTAAGGAATGGTTTGGTAATGTAAATGAGTAAACAAGAATTGAATCAAGTAAAACATGCCAAGATAACATATGTGTGTTGCATTGCATTTGTTTGGATCGGACGTTAATCCAAACACAAGAAATGTGAGACGTTTCATACTCAAAGTGATGAAACGTGTCACATTCCTTGGTCGTTGTCATCCTTGAGCATGCATGATAGGTTGACGACACTTTGAGTCTTATGTGCCCATTCACTAAGTTTGTACAAACTTGGTTCTTGGGCCATCATGCATTGAGATGCTTGATTGGTGGCTTGAGAGCCAAGGATCACACTCCTTTGAGCTTGAGACATGATGAGGAGGGTGGTAGTACACACATTTTTAGCCAAATGCATTGTCTTGGCTTTGTTGCTCTCTGTTGCAGCAAAGGCAGGATTCTGGAAAAAGAAGTGGCCAGCCGGCCACTTGCACTAGCCTACCGACCACATGTACTGGCCGGCCGGCCACTTGCACTAGCCTACCGACCACATGTACTGGCCAGCCGGCCAGTTGAAGTAGCCTACCGACTAGTTAAGGTGGCCGGCCGACCACCTGAAGGGGAAATTGTCCAAAGTGTTCCTGTGTTGGGGCAGATGCAATCTGGAAGTTCACATGATGTTCTGAGATCACCGCGAGTGCAAACAGAGGCAACTCATGGCAAGACAATGCATTTTCAAGCGAAGCAAACCGAGCATGCATGTCTCCCTCCCCCCGAGGCCATTTTACTGCTTTACTTAGCTAGTTAATTTACTGGTTTTGCAATTAATTAGTTAATGTGTTTAGCTAATTTAATTCATGTTTGTAATATTCTAATTAGCTTAGATTAGCTAGTTATTCAATTTCATTTGGTTTGTAATAATTAATTAGCTAAGTTAGTTAATTAGTTGTTTTGTAATAAGTAGCTTAGCTTAGCATAGCTTAGTTCTTATTTATTCGGACCCTCCTTTGCGATGGCGCAATGTTGTAATAAGTGTGCGTGTGTATGTGCATGTCATCCAACCTCACTTCTTTCTCCCTTTTACTTAACCGCTTTCCATGGTTAGTTTTAGGGCATTTTTCAACTAGCATACCTTATGCTTGCATGTTTGCATCATTCATTTGTCTTGCATGCACCGGGCTCGGCGCATCATTCAAACTGCGTTGTATTTCAATACCTATTTGAATACGTGTATCAATTGTTGCATTCATATGCCATCTTAGATAGCCGAGCCTATTTAGTTGCATTATTGCATGTGTTGCATTAGGCATTCTATATAGTTAGGATCATGCATTATTTCTAACTAGCTTTTGTTTTGGCTTGGAGCACACTGTGAGTGTTACGCTTTAGCATCCTTGCATGAGTGTGAGTGTTGCCATGATAGCATACTTGCCATGAGGCTATTTGCTTATATGCTTAACTGCTTGAATGCATGTGGATGAAGGCTCGATTGGCTGAATTGGAACAACTCGATGATTGTGAGTTTTAAGCCCACTTTGAGAAGTGGCAAAATCATGTTTTCAAGCCCACTTGAGGGTGGCAAATCCGCGCTTTAGCCTACTTGCGAGTAGTACCTTCAAACAATTTCCAAAAACTAACATGAGTTATTTTGTTCCAATTCTCGTGATTGAGCCTATACTTGTATGTTGTGCGCATCATATAGTAAAGTTAGATCAATAACCAGATAAGAACACATGAGGTTTATAAAACAACATATCATGCTTAGTAGAGGTCGATCCTTTGATCGGGCGAGCGGGGGTGCTCATTTCAGGACCTTCCCCTCTGGTACCCAAGTTCCTGAGCCGAGGCAACTTTGGTGATGACGGACACGTGGCCTTTGGCATGAGTTAGGGTTTCCTAAATTTCCCAAAATAAAATATTTAGGTGGCGGCTCTGTAATATGGCAAAGCAGTCCATGTTTAGTGCTTTTTCATTCAAAATTGATTTTCCAAAACCAATTGCTAGATTTGGACTCTTTGTTGTTTATCAGTCTCACATTGCACTTTGTGAGATTAGATTTAGAACCGTGACAGGAGTCCGAACTGTAGTAAGACTAAATTCGTGCCCTCTCCGAAAGGGGGGGGGGCGCGTGAAGGAAGTCGGGTCTACACACCATGATCCACTTTAAGCATCTTCTTAACTTTAAGGATAGCACCCAAGAGTTTAGAACTCGTTATAATATCTCAGACGATGTTGTCATTTTCTTTCCTAATGATGATGTCGACATTGTTGAGGGGTCAGAGGTGCAGATATCTTGACCCCTTATTGATATTGTTAAGGGGGGTATTCATTTCCCTTTGCACCCTCTTCTGAGGGAGGTGATGCGCTTCTATGGCGTCCCTCCATCTCAACTTGCCCCAAATTTCTTTAGGATAGTCGTGGGGTTGATTACCCTAAACAATATTCTGGAAGTGAAGCTAAGGCATTTAGAAATTACGTATTGTTATAACTTTGTTTCCACCATGAGAGAGAGAGAGAGAGAGAGAGAGAGAGAAGACAAAATTTCATTTCAAGCCTGAATCAGTGAAGCGCCAATTGGTCCAAATGCTTCCCGATTCTACCAAGGGTGTTAACGACGTAATCGTGATAGTGGAAGAAAATTGGGAATTCTCTCTTGGTGTTGACAAGGTGCGGCCCATTGTGGGATGCCTTTTGGGGTTACCAAGTGCGCCCAACAGTTTGGACTCTTGATTTCTGATTTGATATCAGTAGTGCAATGTGAAACAAAAAATGAGAGTCCAAATCTGACATCTTTTATAGAAAATCCATTTTATTGCAAAACATTGCCAAAAATAGACTACACCAAATTTTAAAGTCGTCACCTAATCTTTTGGGGGAATTAAAAAACCCGTGACTCGTGCCAAGGGCCACCGTTGTCATAACCAAAGTGTCTTTGCTCAGGAACCTAGGTATGAGTGGGGAATGTCATTGATTGAGCACCTCACTCACCCGATCAAAGATCAGCCTCTACTAAGTCATAATGGGTTTTTATAATTAATGTATATCCATGTTCTGATTATTAATAATGCTACCATTACTATCTGAGGCATGTAAATATAGATTGTGTCATTAATTTTGGTTATGCTTTGACTTCATGCATTTTGAAAAGGATTTTCTTGGATAAAATTCGTAGCATAAGAATTATCTACACTCCAAAATAAATAACACAACCCCTATCCATTGGCATTCAAATACATATCTCACTTAAGCACTTAGCCTCATTACGTAATAACAAATGTGATAAGGAACACACACATGAAATATGCTAAAGCTCGAAATGCTCACCTAGTACTCTGAGGTGAGTCGAGTCCCAACACATATACAAATATATACGGATATGCATGATCCTATATGCAAATTACTAATGCAATACACACAAAACATGCATCTAGGAGTCCGGATGCTAGGATGCGATATAAGTATCATCTCAAGACATGGATTTATGTACGTATTCATCTTTGAAGAGAGTAAATCCCACCAATACAGATAATCTGGACCTAAATGCATGAAAAGTTGATACAATATATAGACATGATAAAGAAAACATGATGCAGTACTAAAAGTAGGTAAATAAAAAGGGTTAGAAAGACGTGGGGTTAGAAGATTATTATAATAATTTGAATAAGAAAAGGGGAAGAGAGAGAGAGAGAGAGAGAGAGAGAGGGAGAGATTATTACAATACTAAATCGACTCAGCTTAAGTACTGATGAATCTAACAAATCATAAGGAATAAAATAAAAAAACAATCTAGGAGCTCCAGAACTACCTAGGGGAGCATTCTCTAGAAACTGTATATTCTATTCTTGGGGGGAATGACTAACCAGACACAAAGTGAGCCGGCTGCACGAGGAAGTGGCCAACCGAATTTCTCCTCCGATTGGGGAATAGGTTAGTGCAAATTCCAAAACAAAAGCTAAAAGGGCACCTTCTGGGGGATGCTAGACCCCTCTGCCTCCTTTGTTGACAGGGATCACTCAGGAAAGAGGCGGATAGGACAAAACCCTTAATAATGGTAACACAAGTATATACAACATATATTTTACAATAAATCAATGATTAGGAGGATCAAAATCAAGAACAAATTCAAGCCCAAGAAAGGAATAAGAACCTATATCTTCTCTTTGTGAATAAGGATAAATTAATACCAAAATCCATGCTATTAAGTGGACAGCGTAGATTAATGCAAATCATTTCTTGGTGGAAGCTTTACCTATTAAAATAAGAGATTCGTCAAATTCATTGAAAATCAGCTTATCTAGTCATAGAACAAGGATGGTAACATCCCTTTCTATGTTCACAAATGATTGAGAAAGGAGTTTTCAACATCTTTTGACGCAAAATCAATTGTTTTACTTCCAAAAAGACTCAATGAAAAGGAAAAGCACCATTTATCGTCATCAAATCCCATAGATCACTCAAGCAATCCCATGGAACAACCCCTAGCACTCATGGTAATGGAGTAAGGAGTGGAACCACATGGGTTAACACACTTGAGAGATAGAATAAGTGAGGATAAGGTGTGTAATAATAAGAAATACTACCATACTTATCAAACTTGTGAATGGATGGCTAAAACTACTCCCAATCTTATCCAAAAGGATCCAAAAAATATATAACAACTATGAATTTAAATCTAAAGAAAGTAATAAAGTAGAGAAATTACTATCAATTTAATGGATGGATGGCTAAGGTTACTCCCTCCACATCCATAAGGACTTACAATAATCACACAATGGAGAATTGAGTTAAAACCAAAGGAAAAAGGGGAGGGGATGATCAAAGAAGCAAAGGAATCACCTCTTTATGATGATGAGTTCCTTTTGTTCATAAACTCTCTTTGAGGTCCCTTGAGAACTCTTAGGTGCATTTTTTAATGTCCAAAAGTCCTTTGTCCAGAGGTTAGGGTCAAGCTTTAATGGAGAATTTAGTGTTAAAGTTGAAGGTGGTAGGTGGAAGGCAAGGAAAGAAGGAGGAAGCTCTCAAGCCTTGCCATCCTTTGGGTAACTTTTTTCTGGCCCGTTGAAAAAAGCTGGCAAGTGCTATATATAGAGCTTAGGTCACAAATATCGGAGATATTTGTGGTAGGTAAGCAAAAAAGCTAAAATTCTCAAAAATGCTCTGTACCCAGAACATTCAGTCGGTCGAGCTTCCTGGTGATCAACCGAGTGCTTTTGTGGCCAGCTTTCATGTGGTGTTTAGCTAGCTAGTTGGCACATCGTTAGATCAACAAGAGCAAGTTACTCTGTGTGTTTCAGAGGATTTCATCATTTCTGTTCACTTCCACTATATTTTTTGCTCAATTTGTTAGAAAGAATACAACGCTTTGATTTTGAAAATATGAGCCTCAAAACATTGTGGTAGCATCTGGAATTGCACCACTAAAACTCGTTTTGAAAGAGGATTCCATTTTGGTTGAAAAACATTTTGTCCAAAACAAGGTATTTGGAGGATTGAAAGCTTGATCCTTAGACCTCTTGCCGTGGAACTTACAAAGATTAACACCTCTCGTTTTCATCATCGGGAACTCAAAAGCGAGTGCCCAAGTCTCAAGGCTAGTCAAAAATGGTTTGTGTACAGTTGCCCCTCTTTGATAGAGTTTGGTGTGTCATTTCATGACATGAGTGAATGTCAAAGCCCGAAGATGACCATTTTTTACGAGGCCGTAAGACTTGGGCAAGCAAACAATAAGCAGATAAAAATTTGATTGAACCCAAGGGTTGCCTACGTATCCCTTTGCAAAGAATCAAACTAGCATAGTTCAGGGGCAAAATGCAAGAGCCATGCTCAATACACATTTGAAAAGATTGGGCTTATGTAGCACGCGCTACCATGATTTGATAATTGGGCTTACGTGTGCCACACTACCGGAGTTTTGAAAAACTTGATTATGCGAACACCATGAAAGGTGACGAGGTTGAACATGGATAAAGCTGCAAAGATGGCAAAAGAAGGAGGACAACCTTATACAAATAACATGCAAAGCATGCTAACAACTACAAAAATGTGAAGAACGATCCACAACACAAACAAGCATGCAATGTATGAAAGAAATACAACAACCACCCTGTACCATGGCACAGGGAGGAAAAGAGAAAAGGATGGCCATAGCCAAAGCTGCATCTGACTTGCAGTCATAGTAACAAGGAACTCTCCAACACATTCCAAACATGCCGCAACATGAAGGAAAACACAAATGGCGTTAATTGTCAACCCCGCAAGGGGTGGTATTAACCGAAGGTGGTGTTAACGGCCAACCTTGCAGGGGGTAGTATTAATTAAGGGTGGTGTTAACCGCCAACCCCACAGGGGGCGGTATTAACTAAGGATGGTGTTAACCACTAACCCTGCAGGGAACGGTATTAACCGAAGGTGGTGTTAACCGCTAACTGATGCCGGGGGTGGTATTAATCAGAGGTGGTGTTAACCACCAACCTTGCAAGGGGCGGTATTAACCAAGGGTGGTGTTAACCGTCAACTCGCGCAGGGGGCGGTATTAACCGAGGGTGATGTTAACTGCTAACCTTGCAGGGAGCGGTATTAACCAAAGGTGGTGTTAACCGCTAACGCCGTAAAGGATAGTATTAATCGAGGGTTGTGTTAACCACCAATCCGTATATGGGGTGGTATTAATCGAGGGTGGTGTTAACCACCAACTCGCACAAAGGGTGGTATTAACCGAGGGTGGTTGTAGACCGCCTGAACTCCGCTTCGCGCGCGAGGGTGCGAATTGTTGTTCTAGCTACTACAGTTCGGACTCCTATCACGGTTCTGAATCTAATCTCACAAAGTGCAATGTAAGACTGATAAATCACCAATGAGTCCAAATCCGACAAGTGGTTTTGAAAAATCAATTTTGAATAAAAAGTGCCAAACATGGACTGCTTTGCCAGATTTCAGAGTCGCCACCTAAATATTTTGTTTTGAGAAATTTAGGAAACCCTGACTCGTGCCTAAGGCCACGTGTCCGTCATCACCAAAGTTGCCTCAGCTCGGGAACTTAGGTACGAGGGGGGAAGGCCATGAAATGAGCACCCCCGCTCGCCCGATCAAAGGATCGGCCTTTACTAAACATGATAGTTGTTTTTGAAAACACATGTGTTCGTATCCTGATTATTAGCTAGCTTACTATGTGATGCGCACAACATACAAGTATAGACTCAATCACGCAGATTGGAACAAAACAACTCATGTTTGTTTTTGAAAAGTGGTTTGAAGTTGCTACCCTCAAGTAGGCTAAAACGTGGTTTTGCCACCCTCAGGTGGGCTCAGAAAACAACATGATTTGCCACTCTCAAGTGGGCTTAAAATGCACATTTTGATGAATTGTTCCAATTCAAGCAAAGAAGCCTTCATCTACAGACATTCATACAGTTAAACACTTAAGCAGATAGCCTCATGGCAAGCATGCTATCATGGCAGTCACTTACACACTTGCAAGGATGCTAAAGCGTAAACACTCACAGCGTACTCCGAGCCAAAAAAGAAGCTAGTTAGTAATCAATGCATGATCCTAGCTATGTCAAGAATGCCTAATGTAACACATGCAAAATTCAACTAAGATAGGCTCGGCTATTCTAAGATGTCATGTGAATGCAACTAGATAACATGCATTCAAATTGGTATTGAAATACAATGCAGTTTGTATGATGTGCTGAGCCCGGTGTATGCAAGACAGATGAATGGATGCACGCATGCAAGCATAAGGTATGCTAATCGAAGTATGCCCTAAACTAACCATCGAAAGCTGATAAGTAAAAGGGAGAAAGAAATGGGGTTGAAAGACATGCATCACACACACGCACACTTATTACAACATTTCGCCCTCTCGACCGAGGGTCCGAATAATAAGCTAACTAGCTACACTAATTAAACTAATTATTATAAATTAACTAATTAACTAACTATTATAGCTAATTAATTATTACAAAACAAATCGATTAATTAAGCGCATTAACTAATTAAGTATAACACTTGCATGAATGAAATAGCCAACTTATTCTAAGTTAACAAAAGTGATTAAATGGCCTCAAGGATGAGGGACATGCATGCTCGGTCGGCTTCCTCCCGGAAATCCACTACCGTGCCTCATGATGCCTCTATTTGCACTCTTTTGGATGTCTGAAACTTGTGCCAACTTCCAGATTGCTGTTGACCCACCTCAGGAACATGCTGAGGGGTGATCGGCCAAAAATGGTGGCCATTGGCCACTTTTGATAGCCGATCGGCAGCCTTGGTGGTCAGTCGGCAGATTTGATGGCCGGTCGGCCACTGTTTCCTGCAATTTCTCCTTTTGCTGCAGCAGAGCACAAATAGAGGCATGGTAGTGTATTTGCATGGAAATGTGTGTGCAACCACACTGCTTATCATGTCTCAAGCTCAGAGGAGTGTAGTGCTCAGCTCTCGAGCCACCAACCACGCATCTCAATGCATGATGGCCAAAGAGTCGAGCTTGCACAATGTTGAAG
The DNA here is from genome assembly GCA_030407325.1 of Camellia japonica. NCBI lineage: Eukaryota > Viridiplantae > Streptophyta > Magnoliopsida > Ericales > Theaceae > Camellia > Camellia japonica. The sequence goes on from JAPPVO010000010.1 coordinate 57,482,108, forward strand.
AATGCACAAATAACATATAGGACTTGATGAACCTCCACCTTATCATACATGATCAAAGGTGTCGGTGACCAAGAAATGAGGCGTGTTTCATCACTTCAAGTATGAAACGCCCCTCATTTCTCGTGTCTGGGTTAACATCCGATCCAAACACAATGCAATGCAACACACATGCAAACAACATGCTATGCAAACCACATGCTAATCTTGACATGTTAAGGTGGTATGCATAAGACTCTTAACATGCAAACAATGCATGCATGGCATGTTTAGGAGTTAAGGCATCAAGGCAAGTGAAGTGTATCACACATGAAGCATGTACTACAATGCTCAAATGGTCAAACCATCCCCGGACAGAGGTCATGCATGCCAAAATAGTGGCCGAAACTCAACAAAACTTAGGCACGAAAAGCAAGGAATGCATACTCAACTCAAGGCTCGCAAGCAAGGCATAAAGACACAACTCTTAAATGCAATTAAAGAGTGATATGCATGAGAATATGGCAATGCTATATGCTCTAAAATCAAGTGTTTAATGATGCCAAATCACACAAATAACACAAACAAGGCATGTTAGAGGGTTTAGAGCATGAGGCTAGTTAAGAGCATCATACAAGAGACATGCAATACATAGCACAACTAACCAAACTAGCTCTGGACAGAGCTCAAACATGCCAAGTTAAGGGCCAAGAACATGCTAAAATAGAACCCAAGAGCTTAGACAAGCATGCATGCAAATTGGCTCATGATTAAGGCATAAAGCATAACCCTCCAAAGCATTGAAAGAGTGATACACACGAGGGTATGACATTGAAACATGCTCTGAAATCATATATATCAAATGATGCTATATCATGTAAATAGCCCAAGCAATGCATGCTAGTGGACCCAAAACACAAAGCTAGTGGAGGGGCTTTACACTATGGTTATACAAAGCAAAGCATACATGATCAAGACCACCCAAATCAGACCTAAAGCATGTGAAATCATGGCAAAAAGCATGCTGGAGTGGAGTCAAAATAGGCTAGAATGATGGTCCAAAGCATAGAGCATGTTAGGCTAGCAAGTAGAATTGCACTACAAGTGTATGAAGCATTCAAGAGACAACCAAACCAGCCAAAAACAGAGTTATATAAGGTCCAAAAACTCACAAAAACGTGCTCAAACTAAGCCCTAAGAGTATAGAAATACATGCTCACTTGGTAGGCGCTCTATGCATACAAACATGACATAAAGAGAGGGGACCACCCCTTCTCATTTTAAGCCTCAAAACCAACTTTCTACCACTGAAATTCCTCTGAGTTTCAGTGGTAGAAAGGCCAAACAAAGGTCACAACAAAGGCTAAGAATGTTGGCTCAAGAGGCTTTACAAGCCATAGAGCAAAAGAGGGGAAACATCCCCTAACCAAACAAGACTCAAACCCACATTTCAAAGCCTTAAAAATAGAGTTTTAAAGAGGCTAAAACCAGCCTTAAAGTAGCATACAAAGATGATTAAGCTACTAATCAAAACAAAGCTTAAAAGGGGCATATGCTTACCCTTGAAGACCCTTGAAGAACAACAGCAAGCTAGCAACCTCTGAGGCAAAACCAAGCCAAAATCACTCAAATGCAACCTCCATGAACCTCAGCTCAAGAGTGAAGGTGTTTGAGTAGGTGTTTGTGTGCAAAAGTGTGAAGAAATGACACTTTTGGTTCAAATATAGTGCAAATATTATATATATATATATATATATATATAGAGAGAGGAATATAGAGAGAGAGGGATATGTTAACCCTAATCCAAATTTTTTGAACCTCTAAAAGGGGAGAGGAGCCTCCCCTTTTATAGAATCACAAGCTCCAAGCTTGTTTGCCAAGCTAAGAGCTTGTTACAATCCCTCCATACACGTGCATGGAGGATGCTTTCTGTGCTCACCAGCTGGCACAGCTGGCAACAAAATATCTGCAAAAGCAAAGAAAAAGGCCTCGGCCAAAAGATATGGCCGACCGGCCATTAAAGGAGCCGACTGGCCATCAGTGATGCTGACCGGCCAATACTGATGACCGATGGAAAGAGGACACGGCCGATGGGCACAGGGCCTGGCCGATGGGTTGTAGGGCTGGCCAGCAAGCCACCCCCTTCCCTCAGAAACAAAGCCACAAGCTCTTGGTCCACAACCAAGCACAAAACAGAAGTTGAGAGGCTCCAAGGCAAGGTGCACAGCCGAGACCTTCAGGAACTCAAAACGAACACGAGCATGGATGATCATCGAGTGTTCAAACAATGACGTCCAAGTCTTGAGGACGGTCAAAAATGGGGTGTCTACAGTGGTGTTACCCACAAACCCGCACAGGGGGCAGCATTAATCGAGGGTGGTGTTAACCGCCAACCCACACATGGGGAGGTATTAATCGAGGGTTTAAGCCTCACACACCTCGTACGTGTGGGGAATTAATTGCAAAAATCGAAGCATTATGCTGTTGAGGCAAATGCAGGAAAAACATAACAAAGACAAATCTTCTTCTCTGCAAGTTCTGCTGAATAATCCCATTTTAGAGTTCAACAAGGATGACAACCATACACCACTGGTTAACTACTGCACACTTCGGAATGACTTTCTTCCAACATGCTTTTGATGCTGAACTGGCTGGCTGAAAACTTGTTCGGCCAAATAAGGGTGTGGTCGGCCATCCTTATTGGGTTTTTACAGGGTCAAATCAGTCTTTTCACATCTTTGGAAGCTTATAAAAAAGCGTGACCCTCCAACCTCCTTCACTTCCATCTGAAAACATCTCCCTAGTCCTCTAAAACTCCTTCTGATCACTTCCCATGGCTGATGATGATCTCCTTCCATTTCCTCCCAACTTTCCCATTGGATTCAACGAACCAAATACACCATCCAACACTAATACCTCCTTTGGAAACACAGTAGTAGAGGCTCTTGTCATGGTCATGATAGATGCTATTGACCCAGAGCTTGCTTATGTAATTACCCATGCGAGAAGGCATGGATTAGGACACCCTTGGAAGGGTGCTCGTAGTAACAAACATGCAGCAGTTGACGAGCCTGTGTCGACTCAAGCCCATGGGTGAGGACGTTATTACGGTGTTTGACAAGCCCTTGTAGACACCCTATTTTTGACCGCCCTTAAGATTTGGGCACCTCATGGTGAACACTCAATGATGAATTGTTATGCTGTACAATTGTTCAATTTCTTCAGTAAAAGGCTTCAGTTTTCCAACTTCAAAGCCCAAACCTTACACCCTCTTTGAACCAAAACCTAATTTTTTTTTTCTAGTCTAACCACTCAGAGGCCTGCTGGCCAAAAAGTGGTCGGCAGGCCAATTTTTATTGGCTGGCTATCCCTCTTTATGGCCGGCCGACCATGTCTAGCGGCCAGCAGATATTTTGCTTCTAGTTGTTCCCCATGTGCATGCCTTGCACCAGCTGGCTCAATACAGATATTTCCAACATAGGAACCCGTTTTTCTATAAATAGATGGCCACCCCTCATGGTTTTAGGTTAAAAAATTGGCCAAGAGACAAAAAGTTTCCAAACACTCTCCTTTTCTATCTTGCAATATACATACACTTCCTAAACCAAAATTTTGAGGCTTCTTGTTGAGATTATTGAGCCAAAATCTTAGCTCTTGAGGGTGATCACTTTGTGGTTTGTGAACCAAAGAATATCCCCACTTTAAGAGGTATAGCTTCTGCCATCTTTTCTCTTGTTTGCACTACTCTTTTCTTCTCTTTTATACACTGTTTTTGACTATTTTCAAGTGCTAAAACTTGTGATTTAAAAGCTACCAAATGTGGAGGGGTTAACCCTCCTTTCTTGAACCCTATCCCGTAGCTTACATCCTTTTTTTTCCACTTGTTTCTTTACTTTTAGCTACTGATTTTCAGAGTGTTCAGAGGCTAAAACATGTGATTTAAAGGTCCGAAAATTGGAGTGGTTGGCCACCCTTCCTTGGGCTTGCTTACTAGCTGTAGACGTCCCCGAACGTCCCGGGAAAATCCCGTTTTGTTCATTGGGCTTACTACAGTTCGGACTCAATGTCACGGTTCTTAATCTGATCTCGTAAAGTGCAATACGAGATTGATAAATCACCAAAGAGTCCAAATCCGGCAAATCATTTTGAAAACTGATTTTTTAGAAAGAAGTGCCAAACATGGACTGCTTTGCCAGATACAGAGTCGCCACCTAAATATTTTATTTTGGGGGAATTTAGGAAACCCTGACTCGTGCCTAAGGCCACGTGTCCGTTATCACCAAAGTTGCCTCGGCTCGGGAACTTGGGTACGATTGGGGAAGGTCATGTAATGAGCACCCCCGCTTGCCCGATCAAAGATCGGCCACTACTAAACATGATATTGTGTTTTTGAAAACACATGCGTTCTTATTCCGGTTTATTGGCGTAGGATTATTATGTGATGCACACAACATACAAGTATAGACTAGATCGCCTGAGTTGGAACAAAACATTTCATGTTTGTTTATTTGAAAATGGTTTGATGGTGCTACTCGCAAGTAGGCTAAGACGTGGATTTGCCACTCTCAGGTGGGCTTAGAAAACATGGTGATTTGCCACTCTCTAGTGGGCTTAAAACTCGTAATCAATGCATTGTTCCAATTCAAGTAATCCAACCTTCACCTATAGGCATTCAGGCAGGTATATCACATAAGCACATAGCCTCATGGTAAGCATGCTATCATGGCAATCACTCACACGCATGCAAGGATGCTAAAGCATAAACACTTACCGAGTACTCCGAGCCAAAGAAAGAAGCTAATTAGAAGTCATGCATGAATCCTAACTATGCTAAGGATGCCTAATGCAACACATGCAAAAATGCAACTACAATAGGCTCGGCTATTCTAAGATGGCATATGAGATGCAACAATCGATACATGTATTCAACTTGGAATTGAAATACAATGCAGTTAGCATGATGCACCGAGCCCGGTGCATGCAATATAGATGAATGAATGCAAACATGCGAACATATAGATGCTAATTGAAACATGCCCTAAAACTAACCATCATAAGCTGGTAAATAAAAGGGAGAAAGACGTGGGGTTGGAAGACATTCATCACACACACGCACACTTATTACAAAGTTCGCCCTCTCGCGGAGGGTCCGAATAAATAATACAGACCGAATAATTAATCAACTACCCTAACTAATTAAATATTACAAAGCCCTTAATTAATTAATAAATTAATTACAAAATAATCTAAGTATGAAATTAAAGTGGCCGCCGCAGCTCCGCCTCGAAATGATTGGATGATGCATGCTCGATTCACCTCGCTCGGAAATCCGTTGCCATGCCAACTGTTGCCTCTGTTTGCACTGTTTCATGCCCCTGAAAGCTGCGCAAGTCCCAAGGCTGCTTCTGAACCACTCCCTGAGCATTGTGGGAGGTCACCGGACAGGAGACAGGACTACCGGCCGTGGGAGGATGGTCATCGACCAAAGATGGGGCCATCGGCTGGATACTGGTAGTCGGCCGGCACTGAAAGTGGCCGACCGGCCATTTCTTCCTGCAGAACACTGGTTTTGCTGCAACAGAGGACAGACAGTGCATGGCATGGAATTTACAAGCCAAATGTATGCACGACCACCCTCCCTATCATGCTATGAACTCAAGGGAGTATGGCTCTCGGCCCTCGGGCCACCAATCATGCATCTCGATGCATGATGGCCGAGGAACCGAATTGCATAACTTAATATAGAATGAATGCACATATGAACACACATAAATGCCTAAACTCCATCATGTGTCGTCAAGAGTGTCGGCGACCGGGAATCGAGGCACGTTTCGTCACTTTGAGTACGAAACGTCCCTCATTTCCTATGTTTGGACTAACTCCTATTCCAAACACAATGCAACAAACAATGCATGGTATGAATGTTACTCTAGCATGCAATCTAAATGCAATGTGACTAAATGATGCAAACATGCAAAGGATGACATGCAAGGGTGCGACTAGCATACGCAATGCTATGAACTAAGAATGGCATACACAATGCACATATGAAGACTATCAATGAGACGATCAAGGCATACACAATGCAATGGTCAATCATGCAACAACATAGACTATATGGCATATACAATGCAAGATGGACTTAAACTAAAATGAATGGGCCTCATCCACACTCAAATCAGTGGCCAATCATGATGAAAATGAGGCAACAACACACGCACAAACATGCAAGGTGCAATGGCTCCGAGTCTAGGGCACAAAGCACAACTCTACAAGAGCATTGGAAGGATGAAATATGGCATACAATAGCACAAGTTCCAGCTCTGAAATAGCATACAAGATGGTCCCGAATCATGCAAACAACTCACAATGCATGTTGGATGGCTCAAATACCGAAACTAGTGAAACACATTACACTAGAGGTATGCAAAGCAATGCACAAATGACCAAACCAGCCCCAAATAGTCCCTATGCAGGCCCAAAACAGTGGCAAAATGGACTAAGATGATGTCTTGAAGTGCGTAAAAATGAAGCTCATGCAATGGCTCATAAATGGGGCATACAAGCACAACTCTCAAATGGCTTAAAGAGTGATAAACATGGGAAGATGGTAAATGAATAAGCTCTAAAATATCATACACAATGATACTAAAACATGCAAACACCTCAATATAAGCATGCAATAGGCTTCAAAACTCAAAGCTAGGCATGGCTATTACACTACAAGCATGCATGACAAGCATCATTTGACCATGGGACCTCAAAATAGAGCTAAGGCAGCCCAAATCATGAATAAAATCAGTTTAGAACATGGCCAAAATATGCTAGAATCAAGGGCCAAGACAACATGCGATGTAAGCTAGCGAGCATGGTTTACACTACAAGTATGTGAAGCATTCAAGAGCCCACTAATCCAGAAAAAGAAAGAGGTATGAAATGCCAAATAATGCCCAAAAACCCACTGAAAAGTGATCAACACATACAAGAATGACATGCTCCTTTGATAAGCTATGAATAAGATTATTCCATACATGCAAGAGGCACACCCAAGATGACAAAAACAACTCTGGAAAGAGCCTAGGTAGGCCCTAAAAGTCAGCAAAAAGGGCCTGAAACAAGGCTTGGAGGTGTGAAAATATAGGCTCATTTGAAAGGCCAAATATGCTAGTAAACAAGACAACAAGAGAGAGGGTCACCCCTCTTTGATTTTGGCCCTCAAAACCACATTCTCACCACTGAAAATCCACTAGATTTCAGTGGTAGGAAGGCCAAGAAAAGATTAGCTCGAAGGCCTTATGGCATGGCACAAAACAAGGCCAAAACAAGCATGCAAGAGGGTAGATGACCCTCAACAACAAAATGGTCTTAAACAAACATGAAAAGGACCTTAAAAAAAAGACTTTTTTCAGTTGACAACAAAGCTTAAATATGTATGCAAATGAGGCTAAGAGAAGGATCAAAATAATGCTAAAAAGAAGGAAAATGAGTTACCCTTGTAGCTCAGCAAAACCAGCAGCTTCTCCAGCCCAAAACCAATTTTTCAACCTCTGAAAATACCCTCCAAGGACCTTAGATGAATGGTCGAGGTGTGTGGCTATGAGGTGTGGTGTAATAGGCCAAGAACAAGACCCTTTTGAACCCAAAATATTGAGATATAAAGAGAGATATATCATGGAGCCTTAGACAATTTTTTTGGAACCTCTCTAAAGGAGAGGGAGACCCTCTCTTATAGAGAAACAAGAGGGTTCAAGCTTCTTGGAGAAGCTAGAGCAAAAGTTTAAGCTTCCTTAAGAAGCTAAAACAAAGGTTCAAGCTTCTTGGAGAAGCTAAAGCAAAGGTTCAAGCTTCCTCAAGATGCTAAAACAAACGTTCAAGCTTCCCCAAGAAGCTAAAGAAAAGGTTGAAGAGGTTCAAGCTTCCTCAAGAAGCTAAAGCAAAGGTTCAAAAGGTTCAAACTTCCTCAAGAAGCTAAAACAAGGGTTCAAAAGGTTGAAGCTTCCTCAAGAAGCTAAAACAAATGTTCAAAAGGTTCAAACTTCCTCAAGAAGCTAAAACAAGGGTTCAAAAGGTTCAAGCTTCCTCAAGAAGCTAAAACAGGGTACAAATCCTCCATACATGTGTATGGAGGGCAGGGTCCGTGCTTACCAGCTGGCACAGCTAGTATGCATAATGCCTGAAAAAGGCAAAGAAAAGGTCTCGGCCAGAAAAAGTGGCCGATCGACCAAAGCAATGGTCGGCCGACCAAAAACATTGCTGACCGGCCAACACCTTTGGCCAGTAGCAAGAAAACAGGGCCGGTGGCCTCAAGCCATGGCCGGTGAGGTGTGGGGATGGCCAACAAGCCATTCCCTGCCCTTAGAAGCAAAAACACAAGTGTTTGGTCCACAACTAAGCACAAAACAAACAAGTCGAGAGGTCTTGAAGCAAGGCGTGCAACTGAGACCTCCGAGAACTCAAAACGAACACAAACATGGATGATCATCAAGTGTTCAAATGATGACGTCCAAGTCTTGAGGACGGTCAAAAATGGGGTGTCTACACTAGCTTTATTCTCTTCCATTTTTGCTTACTTTTTCTTGCTTTCCAAATTGATTTTCAACCTTGTTTTGCGCTATTTAGGAGCTATTTAGTATGTTTACCTTGTTATGCGTTGAATACCATGCTTGCATTGTTGTAAGTCCTCATAGATTTGGTGGTTTAGGCCATAGACACCAATCTATTTGAGTTTATAGCCTTCTTTACATAATTTCCATGTAAATATTCATATTTCCCATGATCACCTTTGCATAATCATCTCTGTAACCTCCCTCCTTTCTATCCTTTCTTTGATTAAGAGTTGTCTTCAACACTAGTTTGTTGCTCAAGGCATGAGAAAGAGACTTTCCATGCTTAATGGTTTAATCTCTTCGGAGGTTCATTACCAAGACATTACATCTCTCTCATGTTAAGCACCACTTCTTGTTTGACGCTTTTCTTTATCACTTTTTGGACTTAGTGAGCATAATTGTCACTTTCGGACAAAAATAAAAAAGAAATGGCAAGGTAATGTAAAAGAGGTAAAAAGGCAATAAAGTTGAGTTGGGTTCAATCAGGCGTTATATTGAACCTATTGTGTCTCGAATCATTACATACTCTTTAATGATGTTAATGATTCAAGAAGCAATGTCCACCCCTTTCCTTGAGGTAACTCCATGATAAGGAAGTGGTGTTGTTGGTTTTTCATTTCCATTTATTGAGCTTTTGTCCTATCGGTTCATAGATCATCACGCAACAAACTTGCGACGATTGATGATTTATGAATCAAATCGACTCCTCCCTTGATCATCTTCATTATAGGAAGAGGCAGAAAGGATAAACATCTACTAGAAACACTCTATTTTTTCTCTGTTTCAATTCTGTGGTAGTAGGGCAGAACCCAAAAACAGTGGCCGACCGGCCACCTTTTTGTCCGGTAGACCACTTTCCAAGGCCAACTAGCCACTTTGTCGTACAGGCAGTGGTATTTTTCTTGTAGAACAAAGCAGAAGCTGAGGCAAAAACAGAATAATTTTCTGACTACAAAATAAAACAGAATATGGCAGCACATAGAGAAGTTTCTAGAAGGATGTTCTTGATTGTGTGTGCTCGGGTCCTTGCTTCTCGTGCAAGTCCTTTAAATTAGATTTAATAATTAGTGTGTTGTAATTAATTAATTAGATTCATTTGAATTTGTAATAATTAGTTAATTAGTTTACTCCATTTATTTAATGTTGTAATAATTAGTTTAAGTAGGACATTCATTGGGACCCTCTTGTTGTAAACATCTGTAAATATTTTTATGTCTTTCAACCCCCATTTCTTTCTCCCTTTTATTTACTTGCTTACGGTGGTTGCATTCATGTTTTGGTTTCATATCATTACTATGTGTAAAATACCCATTTTTGCATGCATTGGGTTCGATTAATCATTCTAACATTGTTGTCATTTCTTACTAACTTGAATACGTGCGCTAAACACATGCTTTGAGTTGACTCGTATGACATGTCAATAAACCAAACCTATGAGTTTCATTTTGTATGTGTTGCATTAGTCATTTGCATATTAGAGCAAGGATTTTTCTAACTATTTCTTCTAATTTGGCTTGACTCGGTTGAGTACTGGGTGAGCATTTTTGCTTTATCATATTACATGTATGTTAGTGTTGCCATATCAAGCATATTACCATGAGGCTAAGTGCTTATTTGATAGACCTCTTAAATGCCTGTTGATGAAGGCAAGTTTGCTTGAATTGGGATGATTTGATTAATGCATATATGAGCTGACTTTTTTAAATAGCGTATATTCAAAGCTCTTTTCAAACAAAGCATGAAATCAAAGCATTCCAAAGCGAGTGACTTAGTCTATACTCGTGTGCCTCACATAGTAAAGTTAGCATTAACAATTAGAACAAGAGCATATACTGTACATAAAAATCATATCATGGTTGGTAGAGGCCGATCTTTGATCGGGTGAGGGGGTGCTCAATTCATGACCTTCCCATCTCAAACCTAAGTTCCGAAGTCAAGACACTTTGGTTATGATGGACAAGTGGCCTTCGGCATGAGTCATGGCTTTCCTAAATTTTTCAAAAATATTTAGGTGGCGACTCTGAAATTTGGCAATGCAGTCCGTTTTTGGCATTTCTGATTGTAAATTAATTTTCCAAAGATTTGTCAGATTTGAACTCTCATTTGTTTAATTTATTTCACATTGCACTTGTGAAACCAAATTTAGAACCACGGGAGTCTGAACTGTAGGGCTATCGTATCCAAGGAGACTAACCCCTCCGAGGAGCACGAGAAATAAGCTACAATTTCTGGCGACTCTGCTAGAGAAATTAGACAACTTGACTTGGACTTCATAATGTGAAATTTTATTTACAGATATATATTCTTTGCATTGCATTTACATTAGTGCTTTAAATCACTGTATTTTCTATCTACTATTCCTAGACGGCTTGTCGAAGGCTTGCCTAAAAGCTTGCTAAAAGGCTGGCCGATCGTGGGCTCTGCCATATTGGGAACCCAAACCTCGGATTTGGATTACCATCTTACCGCTTGATCCTTCTTTCAATTCTTGGTGTTAGGTGTTAGAGGTATATTAGGTAGTCTTTTTGAGGTACCCTTTTGACCAATCGGCCTAGTTGCATATAGTAAAGCCATAGTGATTGTTCCAACTTAGGACAGGATGCTCACTTGTATGCAAGATTTTGTGAAACTACTTGCTTAAAGTAGTGAAACCCTAGTTCATGCCAAAGCTAGGACAGGGTAACCCTACCCCTTCATAGGGGTGCTTTGGCTCTCTTTAACTGGTATGTGCTTTACAGTGAAACTATGAAGGAAGGCTTCATATCAGTGGTACAGTTGGTATCTATTTTGGGATAGAATTCAGTAGGGAGTACAATCCTACAACTTTGATCATATCTGTTCTATTGAAATCTTGGCTGAGGTGCTGTTTGATTTCTGATTTTGTTGCTCTTTCTTTATTTCTTTTGCTAGGTCGTCTAAAACCATAGCTTCAGAAAGTTCTGATATCCCCCAAGTACTCTGGACTTGTGTCTAAAGACTTTGTAAGGTCGGAGATCTTGTTCGGGGACAACTAGTGTTTGCCTCACTGTCACCAGTTGCACGGCGAAGAAGGGTCAAGCAAAGTTCGCCAGTTCAATTCTTTCAGCAATCACCCCTTAGCTCACCTACATTCAGTTCACCTCAAGCACAACCATTTACTCCCAGAATGGCTCAGTATTTGCCATCTGACCTAGAAGAACTACTACTCCGTCTGCAGCAGTCAGTCAACTCACTCCAGCACGACATGATCTGTCAAGCTGAGGTCACAAACAGGTTGCAACAATAGCAACAGCAACAGCACCCAATTGTGGCTTCTGCTTCGCACACACCTAATGTGACCATCCCCACACCCGGTACCACTGCCAATGCTGCTACAGCTCGGGATCTACAAGCCGAGGGTGTTCTGGTTTGCCCATCTAGGAAGATCCCATTCCGACACGAACATCTAGAGCCCCGGTTTACCAAGCTTAGGCATCTTTTGAATTTGAAGTGGACCCAACCGTGCTCAAAGTCAACAAGCTAGAAAAACTGTTCAAAAAGGCACAGCGGGTTAACTTCATTCCAGATATAGAGGACGGGTATACCGAATCTGTAGTTACTTTGCCGGAGCGGTTCAAAATTCTACATATAGACTGCTTCGAGGCCGTCAGAGACCCACTGGAACATCTACGGCTGTTTTTTGATATCCTACGACCAATGGGTTTGACCAGATTGTAGAAGTTATTGCTCTTCGATCAAACCATGTCAGGAATAGCAACCATATGGTACACTAAGTTGGAGGAATTTGCAGAACTGGGGGGAGTTGACCGAGTCTTTCATTGCTCAATACTCTTACAACACGCAGATCGAGGTCACAACTCGTGATTTTGAAGCAACGTGTCAGGAGCCAAAGGAGGGTTTCTTCGAGTTTGTAACTAGATAGAGGGCCAAAGCGTCAATGATGACCATTCGACCCTTAGAGAAAGACCAAATTATAATGGTTGTCTGAAACCTTCATGGCAAGCTGCTGTAGAAAATGATCGTTCTCCCCTTATTTACCTTCAAGGAACTTCATGAAATGAGGGTTCAGATCGAAGACGCAATGAAGCAGGGGATCATCACTGATGACAAGGAGCAAGCCAAGAGGCCTTTCGTCTGTAGTTCCAATGCTGTCGAGGATAGCACAGCTACAAGGTTGTCAAAGGTAAGTGTTGTCACCACAACCAAAACTGTCGATCCCTTTGCTAATATGGGCCCACAAACTTCTAACCCTACTCGACCTCTGGGCAGAACTTTTAACCAGCTCTACATCACTCTATCTCGAGCCATGTAGGTGTTAATCAAAAAGGGCATCTGAAACCCCTGGAACATCACCCACTTCCAGACCCTCTGCCACCAAAGCACGATCTGACCAAATACTACACTTTCCATCAACAGAACGGCCATGAAACAGACAGGTGCTTCCGTCTACATCATGAGATTCAAGATCTCATTGACAACAAAGTCACAGCTCCACCCTAAAAGCCAAATGTGTCCACCAACCCACTCCCTGCCCACAACCAAGTCCCCCCCACCAAGAAATATCCACCTCATCCATACATTACCACCTATCTTCGACCCGAGAGTCTATATCACCCCTTCCACCTACCGAAGCTGGTATTATTCATCCTTGATAACACAGACTTGTGCATGATGAACATATCCAACCCATAACTTGAGCCTCACAAATCTGTGGTGATAACATTCGAGGAAGATGAGGTTTTGACCTTGAAAGGAGGTGTCGGTCTACCACTGGGAATTCTTAGGGAGTCCTCTAACCCAAGCCACTACATTGTACCCGTTACTCAAACCAGGCCTGAGGTAGTATTGCTGACCTCAGTGGACATTAATGTGGTTAGCAAAGACGACCCAAGCTAAGCGTTGGATGATCTTGCGAATTTGGAAGAAGATTTGGACAACCTACAATTCTTTGAAGAACAAGACCGAGGCAATGTACAGATCGCTTAGTTTGATCTGAGCCTGTCGACTGACAATAGGGGGTGGCTAAGTGATGAATTAGACAAAGAAAAGGAAACTGGGGTTAAACCATAAGAAAAGCAAGTTGCGGCAGCTGTGGTAGCCAAAAAAGTTGAGGAGAAAGGGAAAATGCCAGAGAGCAGTAATATAGAAAAACCAACCCAAGATTTGGGTGTTGTAGAAACTACAGACTCTGAACGGGAAGCTGTGCAGGGACAGTTTGAATAAGAAAGGATCGAAGATAGCCAGAAGACCGCAACATCTTGTTGCCTCGCGGGCGATACTTGTCTTGTTGGAGTGATCCAAGTTAAGCCAAACAATTGTTTATTGGTGGCTGATGGTGAGAGGTGGGAAGATAACGATTTGCATCTTGCCCATACAGACGAGGACTAGGGAGACCATATCCAGGAGAGGATGGTATTTCAAACCTCCACATTTGGATCAGGCTGAACCCTCAAGAAAAGACCGGGAGGTTGATAAGGAAAAAGAGAAGAAGTTGGAGGAGGAATTGGTCCTGAAGCAACTCAAAATGATCCAGCCGACATATCCATTTGTGGCCTCCTTATGGCCTCACGAGTACATCGACAAGTGGTATTATCGGCAATGGATAAGGCTAAATTATCCATCGATATGATGCCAGAGCAGCTTGTTGGCCTGATCTTTCCAAGTCGCACCAAGCTTATGCTTACCCTCTACGATAAAGAGTTGCTGCCAGAAGGATCGGCTCACAACAAACCATTGTACATATTTGTTGAGTGTAGAGGAAAGTGGGTGCCAGTGGTTTTAGTGGACACCAACTCTGTGATCAATGTTTGTCCTTCTCACACTGCTTATGCTATAGGCTTGAAACCGGCATATTTCGTCCCTACACCCCAAGTGATTCGGGCATAGGACAACACAAGCAGAGAAGTTATGGAGACGGTGAAAATACAAGTCCAAGTGGGCCCTTCCAAGCATGAGGTTGAGTTCCATGTACTTGATGTGCCAACTACCTTTAACCTACTTCTAGGGAGGCCCTGGTTGTATTACATAAAGGTTGTGTCCTCTACCCTTCATCAAATGCTAAAATACCCTCATGAGGAAGGAATGACCACAATTTTTGGGAATTCATCTATTCATCCACCACTAGAGATAACTATGTCTTTGCTGGAAATCAATCACGGTGATGAGGATGTATTTCTTTCGACATTCACTCTAGTAGAAGCCTAAGTGGTACAGGTCATCTTAGCCTAGGATAAAGGCATGTATGTCAGTGCTCAGTCCATTACTTCATGAACAAGTTGCGGCATATTCTAAGAATGGGACTCGGAAGGAGCGGGAGGAACGGTGTTGCGGTGCTAGCTGAGGTGCCCCATAATCCACATGCCTTTGGGTTAGGCTATGTGTCCACCAAAGAGGACTGGAAAAGGAAGGGAGAAGGAATGAGAGAAAGGGCCAAGGCAAAAAGTGCCGAGAAGCATTATGAGCTGGTTTATAGGTTTATCTGGGGAACGTTGAATGGGCTCTTTGTCAGAGAATGAGAGGATTTCCCTTTCTATGGCTTTCCAGAGCCTTGAGTGGATTCCTCAACGAAAAAGCATTTCCCCGGATTTCCAAGCGTCAATGCCGGCCAGAGTAAAGATGATGATTCAGACAACAGTGAGGCTGGAGTAGGGGCAGCACTGGCCAATCTCTTGACAGATCCTGAGACCACAGAGAACTTGGAGGATACCTTTGTTGTCTTTATGATCGGAGAGAAACCAGTTGTGGATTCCACAGTTGCATTCTGGATGCATCGAGGGCGCCATGACTCATTTGGCAGTTGGAGAAGGGATTTATCACTAGTTCTAAATCGGATGATGAGCTGAAATTTGATTCCACTAAGTCTGTTGAGTAAGAATCAAGTTTGAGTCAGAATCAAATTCGAGTCAGTTCGAGGAGTCTGAGTCTAGCACTTCCAGGAGTGGTAACCCGGATGCCAAGGTCCTGTCTAGGTCCTCTTTTGCATTTTCTTTTGAGTCTATTGTAATTGAGGAGCCAGAACTCTTGAATGAGAATGCTACAGATTCCGTCTACTTCTCTATGGCGTTAATTTATTGCATTGACCAATATTTTCAAAATTTTAATGAAAACGGAGAGGAAGAAATTCCTCAGCTTTTGAAAAACTTGATTGATCGAGAGAAGGAGAGGTGTGCTAAGCCCTGCATAGATGAAATCATTACAATTAATGTGGGTACTTAGAAGGATCCTCGCTTAGTCCAGATCAGGTCCATGTTATCTTCGGAGGAACGCAAGCATTTAATTGCTATATTAAAAGGTTTCAATGATGTTTTTGCATGGTCCTACGAAGACATGCCTGGAATTGATCCTGAGATTATACAGCACCGGCTCCCTCTTGACCCCGAGACCCGACCTGTCAAGCAGAAACTCCGCAGGATCCGTCCAGATTGGGCACTAAAGATTAAAGAGGGAGTCACCAAGCAGATTGAAGTTGGTTTTTTTTTTTTTTTTTTTTTTTTTTTTTTTTTTTTTTTTTTGATATCTGAATATCCAAATTGGTTGGCCAATATTGTTCCAGTTCCTAAGAAGGATGACAGAATCAGATTCTGCGTTGACTTCTGAGATCTGAAAGGAGCTAGTCCGAAAGAAGACTTTCCACTACCGCACATCGATGAATTGGTAGACTTTATTACCGGCCATGCATTGCTATTGTTCATGGATGGGTTTTCCTAGTATAATCAGATTTTGATGGCACTTGAGGATAGAGAGAAGATTGCATTCACTACGCCGTGGGTACGTACTGCTACAGAGTTTTGCCTTTCGGGTTGAAGAACGTCGTGGCTACATATCGGAGGGCTGCAACCACCATCTTGAATGACATGATCCATAAGGAAGTTGAGGTGTATGTGGATGACATGATTATAAAATCCAAAGAACGAGAAGGCCACTACACCGTATTGGAAATATTTTTTGAACAAATCAGGGAATACAAGGAAAATGTTGGGATTTCTGATCACGCAGAGGAGAATTAAAGTAGATCCATTCAAGCTCATGGCTATCTTAGAAATGCCACCACCAAGGACGGAAAAAAAGAGGTGCGCTACTTTATAGGCAAAGTGCAATTCATAAGACAGTTTATCTCAAAATTAACCTTGACTTGCGAACCACTATTTGGTCTCCTGAAAAAAGGAAAGATGTTCCGATGGGATGATCAATGTTAGTTTGCTTTTGAATAGGTCAAACAGTACCTTCAAAATCCACCTGTATCGTCGCCACCAGAACCAGGGAAGCTGCTGATCATGTATTTGTCGGTGACAGATTCAACAATGGGGTGCATGCTAGCTCAAGAATTGAAAGCTAAGGTGGAAAAGGCCATCTATTATCTGAGCAAGAAGATGTTGGATCACGAGACTCGCTACATTCCTCTGGAGAAAGCTTACTTAGCTTTGGTTTGACAACTAGGAAGTTCAGACACTACTTGTTAGCTTACTCTGTAATTCTAGTTTCGAGATTAGATCCCATCAAATATCTCTTTAAGAAGCCGGCACTTACGGGTAAGCTAGCTCGTTGGTTGCTTCTTCTCTCCAAGTTTGATCTTAAGTACGTCATTCGCAAGTTTGTCAAAGGGAGAGAAGTAGCGGAATTTTTGGTAGACCACCCCGTGGAACTAGACGAAGTAGTAGAGTACCTATTCCCAAATGAGGAGATTCTGTAGGTAGAAGAGTAGACATGGACGATGTACTTTGATGGAGCAGCTAATCAGTACGATTATGGGATAGACGTGTTACTGATAGCACACCGATGATTCTCATATATCCCTAGCCTTCAAACTCCGGTTCAAAGTGTCCAATAATGGAGCAGAATACGAGGCGTGTATCGTTGAATTGAAAGCTGTCCTAGAACTAGAGGCAATAAGCTTGGACGACATTGGAGACTCGGACCTAGTTGTTTCTCAAGCCAATGAAGACTGGATGGTCAAGGAAGAGAAAATGAAGGTTTATCATCAGAACCTACGCATTCTGATTCCAAGGTTTGAAAAACTGACATTTACGCATCTGCTAAGAGAGAATAACCGGTTTGCTGATGCGCTGGCAACTCTATCCTCCATGGTAGACATACCGCTCTGGGTTAAGATGCATCTGATCATCATTGAACAGAAGTATATGCATGCTTATGAGATGACAGCTTCAATATATGAGGCTCAAGACAAGAACCCCTGGTATTCCGACATTTGGAACTTTCTGGAGAAGGATATGTATCCACCAGTGGCAAATGCCAAAGATAAATGAGGAATACGGCGTCTTGCTGTCTAGTTCATCACCTGTAGGAATAAGTTGTACAAGAGAGGCCATTTGGGAATGCACAAGCTCTGCATTGAAGAAGAGGAGTCAAAGCATCTCATGGAGGCCATCCATGAGGAAGAGTGTGGGGCAGACATGAATGATGTGATGCTGGCTAGGAAGATCCTTAGACAGGGCTATTATTGGTCAACTATGGAGGAGGATTGTATCAACTTTGTTCAGCGATGCCACAAATGTTAAATTCACGCTAACCGCATGAACATTCCGTTGTCAAAGCTATATAACATGACTTCGCCATAGCTTTTCTCAATTTGGGAAATGATGGCATCGAGGCAGTCTTGCCAAAGGGCTCAAATGGACATGAGTTCATCTTGGTGGCGATCGACTATTTTACCAAATGGGTGGAAGTGCAGTCTTACTTAATGTTGAAGGCTTCACATGTAGCCAAGTTCATCAGGAACGATATCATCTTTAGGTATGGGGTAGCAAATGAGATCATCTCAGATAATGGCTCACACTTCAAGAAAGAGGTTGTGGATCTGCTTGAGAAATACAACGTGGCTTTTCACAAGTCATCAACGTATAGACCGCAAACTAACGGAGTTGTTGAAGTAGTGAACAAGAACGTCAAGAACATCCTGCGAAAGATGGTTAAAACCTATAAAGATTGGCCAGATAAACTGCCTTTTGCACTCTAGGGATACGAAACATCAATTTGAACATCTACAGGGGCAACCCCCTACTTTCTAGTAAATGGGATTGAAGCTATTTTGCCTATTGAGATCAAAGTACCGTCATTGAGAATCATGGCTGAGTGTTAGATAACAGAGGCAGATTGGCAGCAGAATAGATTCGAGGAATTGATGTTGTTTGACGAGAGGAGGTTAAAGGCGTTATAACATATCCAAGGATATTAGTGCAGAATTGTTGGGGTCTTCAACAAGAAAGTTAAATCCAGAAACCTCAAAGAAGGAGATATGGTGCTCAAAGACAACCGAGCCCCCATCCATGACTCTAGGGGCAAGTTTAGACCCCATTGGACTGGTCTTTACATCATCAAGTCTATTTGGTCAGGAGGAGCGATTATCCTTATGGATTTAGATGGCTTGGAGTTCACGCAACCGATCAATATGAACAAATTGAGGAAATACTATCCATGAGAGGCTCGCTTGGCCAAAAACTCAAAAGGACAACCTAGGCAAAAGTTAGAGCATGAAAAATTGGAAATAAAGAAAAATAGAGCTCACAAGGTTAAAAACCCAAAAGAACGACTTTGGTAAAAGCTAGAGCGTAAAATGAGAGAGTTAATACACAAGCGAACCATAACCGAACTATGCAAGGCCTAATTCCCATCTTTGGGATATGTAGGCAACTTCATCTTGAAGTTCGGCCATAACCATTTTCCACTCAAGTGTCCTGTCCATTTGTTTGATCGGTCTAGCTTTTTCCGTCATCTGTTAGCATGGTTGTGTTACCTTCGTTTGGCAAAAGGGCTAGCTGTAAGATAGAGTAGTGATGGTGAATGCATATGTGGGCAGTTATGATCTATTGATTCGGGGTTGTACGTGTTAAGGATTGATTCCAAGTGTGTCAGGTAGTGACCGTTTCTGAAAATTGTTTTGAAAAGTTTTAATGAAGTTCATTTTCTGAAAATTTTACCTTTTGCAACATAGGCCATTATTTGGACCAAAAAGGGAAAGATTTCACAACTTTAATTACATGATTTCAACACAAGTACATCCTCCAACTCTTAAGTTAAATCAAAGTTGCTTTTACATCATAAAAACTTGAAAAGGAAAGTCAAAGCAATAAACTAGGGGCACAACTAAGTTAGGTGCTAGTCTTTTACCTGCTACTCGCACTCGCGGAAGTCTCTATAGCCAAGGATGGCCCAACCTATGTCTCATATTCTAGCCAAGCCAAGCAGTCGCCAGAAAGGGTGTAACTGAAGCTAGGAGTAGGGCCAAAAACTCTCTCGTCCTACAAGAAGTGAGGTACCGAGCCAGGTGTGAAGCCCGAACTGGAAATGGGGCAAGGTATTCAACCCCCTCATCTGGACAGGTCTGATCGTGTCCAAACTGTCGTTTGAACCAGAACGGGAAGTAAAGTACACAGTGTGTAAGACCGATCAACTATATACCTGGCTGGTGGACATGCTGTAACTCAACTCAGTCAAGTTCAGTCAAGGATAATGCCAAGCAATGTCAACTGCAGATCTGTTGCACATTCAATCACACCACAGTCCCTCTGTGGGAAAGTCCACTAGCCGTGGGCGAAAGAAGTAGGATCTGGCTGAATACTCAGGGCAAGGGTCCACCACCTTCAACTTATCCATCAACCACACCTGGGAATGGATAAAAATAAAAGAGATTAAAAAATAGAGAGATGTACATTGATAGGAAAAGTAAGGAAAGGGTTTTGAGAGAAAATAAAGAGTGAGTACCAAGAGATGTGAGAAATCATAAATAAGAAAGGGCAGGAAACAATACCTGAAGAAGCAGTGGGCTATTGTAGACACCCCATTTTTGACCGTCCTCAAGACTTGGACGTCACCGTTTGAACACTCGGTGATCATCCATGTTCGTGTTCGTCTTGAGTTCTCGGAGGTTTTGGTCACGCGCCTTGCCTCAAGACATCTCGACTCGTTTGATTTGTGCTTGGTTGTGCGCCAAACACGTGTGTTTGCTTTTGAGGGCAGGGAATGGCTTGTTGGCCATCCCCACACCTCACCGGCCTTGGCATGAGGCCACCGGCCCTGTTTTATTGCTACCGGCCAAAGGTTTTAGCCGGTCGTCATTGTTTTTGGTCGGCCGGCTATTTTTGTTGGTCAATCGGCCATATTTTCCAGCCGACCCCTTTCCATCTACTTTTGGCAGATATTTTATGCCAGCTGTCACAGCTGGCATCCACATTACACCCCTCCATACACGTGTATGGAGGGATTTGCTCCCTTGTGTTAGCTTCTCCAAGAAGCTTAGGAAGTGGATTTCTATAAGAGGGGAGGCCCTCCTCCCTTCTCAGTGGTTCTGAAAATTAGGGTTAGAGAGTTGTATCTATCTATCTCTATATCTCCCTCTCTTCACTCATTTGTGTGTATTTGTGGCCTAAAGTGACTTTTGTTCACACTATTGCACACAAACACCTAGTGTTACACCATCCTTGGTTGCTGAGGCTCTAAGGAGTTGTTTTCAGAGTTCTTGGGCTGGTTTTGATCCAAAGAAGGTGCTGGAGTGGTGTTCTTGAAGAGGTTCTTCAAGGGTAAGAAACTACCCTCTTTATTCCCCATTTTTGCACAAGCTTTTAGCCTATCTTGCATCTTTTTTTAAGCTTAACTTATAACTGATAAAAGTTCTTTTTTTAAGTGCTTAAAATAGTTGTTTAAAATCTCTTTGGTGTCTGGGGTTGTTTATCTCCTCTTAGGCCTTGTTTGGCCTCTTTTTGTGCCCTTTTTTGTGAGTTCCGGGACCACCTTGTATTCGCCTTCTCACCACTGAAATCCCTGGATTTCAGTGGTGGGGATCGTGTTTTGAGGTCCTAAGAAGGAGAGGGCCATCCCCTCTTCTTGTTGTCTTCAATACTTGTCATATTTGCCTCATATGTGAGCACCTTTTTTAAGTTTATGTTTGTAGACACCCTATTTTTGACCGCCTTAAGACTTGGGTGCTACTGATGGTTTTCTTTGGTGGTGAAAGATGTGCAGGCTATGCTATGCAAAAGGTCGGTTTCTTTGGCAAGGAGAGTGTCAAATCCAAACCTCACACCCCATTGTTGGACCAAAAGATTTTGGATCTTCAAATCCTCTCTTTCAAAATATTTTTGAAATAAAATTCCTACGATGTTCCGAGGCTCGCATTTTGTCAAATGATGCACTTTTCGGTAAACCGAGCAAGGACAAAGTGGAAATGAATGAAAGAGAGATGAAGTCTTTGAAAAATCTTTCAAAACACCTTGTTCGGAGGTTCGGAGTTGAAGAAAAGAGGAGTGGAGAGAAGAAACTTAGTTGAGAAAGAAGTTGGGCATGAATCGCTAAAAGAGAGTCAGGCGGTCCTCGCTAAATCAGGCTTATCTGTCTATGCACTTGAATTTAAGCAATGAGGCCACCACCGTTGGAAAGAAGACTTCCGGGGCTTCGTTTTGCACTCAAGAATCTCCTAAGGCCGAGTCCGGATGGGGGAGATATGATTGGTTGAAGTTGGGCATCATCCCGGTTGGACTGAAACTGAGCAACCTTCACCAAAACAACTTTTTTCATAGTTGGAATTTTGATTCAAGGCTGGTTCCATTGGAAAGCTTACTTCTGGGGCTTCAATTTGGACACAAGAATGACCTGAAAATGAGTTCATATAAAGGAGTTATGCCTGTTTGAAGTTGAACCTGCAGAGCAGATTTTTCTTGCCGGCTGACCAAACAATGTGCCGGCCGACCAGAGCAATGTGCCGGCCGACCAAATAAGTAGTAGCCGGCCATTTATAGTAGCCGACTGACCAATTTTGCTGGCCAGCGGCCTTCCTACGTATTCTACAGACTGAATGGATGCTAGCTGTGCCAACTGGAGGGCACAGACTGGATACTCTATACACGTGTATGGAGGATCTTTGGCCTTGCTTCTTGGCTTCTTGGAGAAGCTTTGGTCTCCTTGGTCTATAAAGGAAGCCCTCCCTCTCCATTGCAAGGGTTCAGAAATTGGTTCTAAGGCATACAATATACATCTCTCTATATCTCTCTATTTCAAGCTCAAAAGTCCACTGTTCTTGCACATTTACACTACACCTCTTAGCCTAACACCTCCAACACCAAACTAAGCTTCTTGGAAGGTCTTGAGAGGTCCTAAGGTCTGAGTTTTTGGCCTCAAAGTTGCTGGAGTTGCTGAGCTTCAAGGGTAACACTTCTTTCCCTCTTTTTGGCATCTTTTAGCCTAGTTTACAAGCATATTTGAGCTTTGTCATAAACTGAAAAAAGTCTTATTTTTATCTTCTTAACATGTTTGTTTAAGACCATTTTTCTATTGGGGGCCATCTACCCCCTTGCATGTTTCATTTCCCTTTGTTTTGAGCCATGCATTAGGGCCTTTGTGTTGAGCTTTGTTGGCCCTTTTGACCACTGAAATCCAGCGGCTTTTCAGTGGTTATTATGTGTTTTTGAACCCCAAAATCAGAGAGGGGTGACCCTCTCACCCCTTGTCTTGTTTTCTAGCATATTTGGCCTAACAAGGGAGCCCATGTGTGCATGCTTCCAAGCCTCATTTCAGGCCCTTTTCAATGAGTTTTATGGCCTGCATAACCTCTTTCTAGAGGTGGTTTTGCCATATTAGGTGTCCCTCTTGCATGTGTAGAACAACCCTCTTTATAGCCTACGAAAGGAGCCTATCATTCTTGCATGCATAGACCATGTTTCAGTGGGTTTTTGGGGTTTATTTGGCATGTCATACCTCTGAATTTTGCTGTTTTGGTCGCCTCTTTATTGCCTCACATACTTGTTGTGCAAATTCCCTTTACTAGCTTGTGTTGCATGCTATTTCGGTCCTTGATTCTAGCACTTTTTGGCCATGCCTTAAACTGATTTTGTGCATGTTTTGGACTGCCTTAGCTTTGTTTTTATGCCTCATGGTTGAATAATGCTTGCTATGCATGGTTGTAGTTTAATACCCTTGCCTAGCTTTGAGTTTTGGGGCCCATTGCATGCTTGTGTTGAGGTGTTTCCATGTTTTGGGGCCATTGTATATAATATTTTAGAGCTTATATGCATGCCATATTCCCATGTTTTCCACTCTTTAAATGCGTTTGAGAGTTGTGCATAAATGCCTCGTTTTCGGACCATTGCATGAGCTTCATTTCTATGCATTTTGAGCCACCATTTTAGACCATTTTCCCATTGTCTTGGACCTGCATAGGGACTGTTTGGGGCTAGTTTAGCCATTTGTGCATTGCTTTGTATGGCTATGTGTAATGCACTTCACTAGTTTCGGTATTTAGGCCACCCTACATGCATTGAGTGAGATGTTTGCATGTTTCGGGACCATCTTGCATGTCATTTCAGAGCTGGAAAATGTCCCATTGTACGCTATATTTCATCCCTGCCATGCCTTGGTAGAGTTGCATGTTATGCCCTAGGTTTGGTCCCTTGCATTCTTGCATGTTTGCATGTGTGTCATTGCTTTGTTTTCATCATGTTTGGCTACTGATTTGAGTGTGGCTGAGGCCCATTCATTTTAGGTTAAGACCATCTTGCATTGTGTATGCCATGTTACAATGTGTTGTGCATGTTATGTTGTTAGCATTGTGTATGCCATGTCACTCCTTGCATTGTGTATGTTAGGTGGTTAGTTGCATTGAGCATGCCATAGTTCATATAGCATTGTGTGTGCCATATAGTCCATAGCATTGTGTATGCTAGGTTGCATGTTTGCATATTTAGGTTGTATGCCTATTGCATATTGCTTGCTAGCATACTCATTTTGCATTAGTTTGTTTGCATGCTTAGGTTTCATAGCATTGAGCATGCATCCCTTGCCTCTTGATCAATCATGATAGAGGTTGGGGCCCTTTATGTGTTTTGTGCATTTCATTCCATATTGAGTTGCACACTTGGCTTCTTTGGCCATCATGCATTGAAATGCGTGATTGATGGTCCGAGGGTTGAAGAACTACACTCCCTGGAGTCTTAAACATGATAAGGAGTGTGGTTGTGCAAACATTGTCTGGTAAATGCATTGCCATGCTCTGTTTGCCCTCTGCTGCAGCAAAACAAGGTTCTGCAGGAATAAATAGCCGGTCGACTTCTTTCAGTGCCGACTGACCAACCATACTTAGCCGATATCCTCACAACTGGTCGATGACCATTTTCCAGTGGCCGATGGCCACCCCTCTTGGCCGATGGCCTCTCACAGCATCCATGAGGTGGATCAGAAGTGTTCTGGAGACTTGTGCAATTTTCAGAGGAACAAAACAGTGCAAACAGAGGCAACATGAGGCATGGCAATGGATTTTCGGGGGAAGCCGACCAAGCATGCATTCATCCCTCTTCCCGAGGCTGTTTTACTGTTTTTCATAGCTTAATTAATTTGTTTAATTAGTTAAGAATTGTGTAATAATTAGCCGTAGCTGTTATTTATTCGGTTTGTATTATTTATTCAGACCCTCCGAGAGAGGGCAATTTTGTAATAAGTGTGCGTGTGTGTGATGCATGTCTTCCAACCCCACGTCTTTCTCCCTTTTATTTAACCGCTTATGATGGTTAGTATTAGGGCATATTTCAATTAGCATCCTCATGCTATGCATGTTTGCATCATTCATATGTCTTGCATGCACCGGGCTCGACGCATCATACTAACTGCATTGTATTTCAATTCCAAGTTGAATACGTGTTAGTTGTAGCATCTCACATGCCATCTTAGAATAGCCGAGCCTATCTTAGTTGCATTTTTCATGTGTTGCATTAGCCATCTGTAGACACCCCATTTTTGACCGTCCTCAAGACCTGGACGTCCCCGCTTGGACACTCGGTGATTATCCATGTTTGTGTTCGTTTGGAGTTCCCGGAGTTCTCGGCTCGCGCGCCTTGCCTCAGGACCTCCGAACTCGACCGTTTTGTGTTTGGTTTTGCACCAAACACTTGTGTTTTGCCTTGGAAGGGCAGGGAATGCTTTGTGAGGCATCCCCACATACCACCGGCTGTGGCTAGAGGCCACCGGCTGGCTAGTGTTGCCATCGGCACTTTATTGTGCCGACCGGCACTCTTTTGTGCCGACCGGCACTAAGTTTTGTCAAAATGACACTCTTTGCCGGCTGGACACTGTGCAGTTGCTTTATGAGATATTTTCAGACAGCTGTATAGTTTTGGTTCCCCTCCATACACGTGTATGGAGGGATGACCCTCTTAGTTAGCTTAGCTTGTAAGCTTTGCAAGCTTGCTTGCCTATAAGAGGACCACTCCTCTTCTTGGCTTAGGGTTACAAAATTTTAGACATTTTAGACAGACCAAGCTCTGGTTCTTAGGGTTAGGATAGATACACCTCCTATCTCTCTTCTTCCCTCTTGTTTTGTACACTAGGTGTTAGTGTCATACTTTTACTCACCAACACCTAGTGTTTCACCTTCCTTGGGTTCTTGAAGGTCCAGAGGTCTGTTGTGAAGCTTTGAAGCTAGTTTGGTGCTCAAGGAAGCCAACACATCATCTTTGTTGAAGAGGCTCCAAGGGTAAGACACTAACTCTCTTTTTACCCCATTTTTGCACCTTGTTTTTACCTAGTTTAGAACTGTTTTTGTGCTTAGTGACTAACACATAAAAGTTCTGTTTTTTAAGCCTCTTTATTGTTTATTAAGGGTGTTTTGTGGTTTGAGCAAGTTTGACCACCCTTAGGCCTTGAAAAGGGCCCTTTTTGTGCTATTTTGTGGGAGATCCGAGACTTTGGTGCTTGGGCCTCTCCACTACTGAAATCTTGAGGGATTTCAGTGGTGGAGAGGGTGCCTTGAAGTCTCCAAAAGGAGAGGATCACCCCCTCTCCTTGATGTCCTTGAAAAGGACAAGATTTGGCTTCTTGAGGGAGCTTGTGCTTAAGTGTGTGTTGAGCATGTTTGGTTTGTTTTCATGCTTATATTGCCATGATATAACATGTTTCTAAGTTGGTTTTAGCACTCCTTGCATGTTTTGCATAGTTGCTTTGTAATGCCTCTTTGGCCCCTTAACATGCTTAGGTTGTTAGTCCTAATTTGAGCATGCTTTAGGCTTAGATTTGTGAATGTTTTGTGCTTATTTTGCCATGTTTTAGCTCTGTCCATAGTCATTTGGGTTGATCTTGGCATGCATTATATGGCCCCTTTGCATTTTAGGCTTGCTAGCCTTTGAGTATGCGTGTGTAACATGTATTACTTACCTCATTTTGGTAGCTTGGAACCACCTAGCATGCTATTTCAGTCCCTTTGGTGTGCTTGTATGCTTGCCTAGGTGGCCTCTTTAATGCTTTAGAAGCATGTGTTGAATGCTCTATGTTTTGGCCTTAATGCATGCCTTTGATTTCAAGCCTCTTAGATGCCATCTAAGTGGTCCTTTGGGCCTAATTTGACATGCTAAAAATCTGTTTTGGGTTGATCAATGCATGCCATAATTGCATTGCATAGGTGTGGTTTAATGCTTCATAGACTTGCTTTGAAGACTTGGGCCGTTTGTCACATGCTTAGCTTGCTTTGTTGCATGATTCGGCATCATGTCTTGCATGATTTTCAGAGCTTTATATGCATGCTAATTGTCCATGTTTGTGTCTAAGCGTTGGATCATAATTGCATGCATGTGTGTGTGTATTTTAACCTTCATTTTGGGGCACTTTGGCCACTGATTTTGGGCCTTTTAGGGTGGCCTAATTCATGCCTTAGTCCATCCTCTATTTGGTTTGCATGCCTACCTTGCATACTTGTTTGTATGCTTACATGAATGCATTGCATTACCCATGTTGCATGATAGATAACATGACTAGGTTGCATTGTATCAACATGCATTCCTTGTCCCTTGAGTTGGTGATGGGGATTGGGACTTTGGTTTGTTTGGTTTGCATACATTTGAAATCAAAGTTGCATTCTCGGTTCTTTGGGCCATCATGCATAGAAATGCGTGATTGGTGGTCCGAGAATTGAGGCACATCCTCCTTTGAGTCAAAAACATGATAAAGGGTGTGTTTGGTGCATAAATGGCTTGAATTATATTGTCATGCATAGATTTCCCCTCTGCTGCTGTGAGTTGTAGGTTCTGCAGGCATTCAGTGCCGGCCGGCACTATTTAGTGCCGACCGGCAGTAAACAAGCAGCCGATGGCTTCATTTTGTGCCGGTGGCCTCCTCCTTCAGCCGGTGGTGCTCTATCCCAGCCGGTGGTACTCCCCAGTGCCCTGAGAGGCACTCCTGGGACTTTGGTAATTTTCTGAGGAGGAGAGCAGAGGAAACAGAGGCAATCCGTGCATGGCAGTGCGATTCCAAGCCAGTCCCGAGTGCGTGTTGCATCCGGTCCTCATCCCGAGGCGATTTACTGTTTAATTAGATTAATTATTTTATTTAATTAATTTAGTTGATTTGTAATATTTTAATTAGCTTGCGTAGTTAGTTAATCTGTATTATTCTTTCGGTCCCTCCGAGTGAGGGCGAAGTTGTAATAAGTGTGGGTGAGTGGCGTGTATGTCTTCCAAACCCCCATTTCTTTCTATCCCTTTTATTTACCCGCTTATGATGGTAGATTAGGGCACGTTTATTTTAGCATACCTTATGCAATGCATGCGTGCATCCACGCATTTGTTTACATGCATCGGGCTCGGTACATCATACAAACTGCATCGTACTTTCAATTCCGAATTGAATACGTGATAGTTGTAGCATTTCATGTGCCATTTTTTAGGGTTAGCCGAGCCTACTCTAAACTGCATCCTTGCCTGTGTTGCATTAGCCACTTAACATGACCTAGGGACATGCATGTCTGCTAACTAGTTTCTTGTTTTGGCACGGAGTACGATGTAAGTATTTATGCTTTAGCATATCGCATGCGTGTGAATGTTAACATGACAGTATGACTACAATGTGGCTAAATGCTTATATGAGATAAACTGTTTGAATGCCTGTGGGTGGAGGTTGGATTGCTTGAGTTGGGAAAACTCATTGAAATCCGTATTTTAGCCTACTTGCGAGTAGCAAAAACCAACACGTTTTTCAAGACAAAACGGATATGCAATGTTTACTTCCAAATTAGGCAATCTAGTCTATACTTGTTTGCTGTGCGCATAACATAGTAATTCTAGGTTAACAATTGGAACAAGAGCATGTAATGTTTTCAAAATCAGATATCACGGTTAGTAGAGGCCAGTCTTCGGACCGGGCGAAAGGGGGTGCTCATAGCTGACCTTCCCCGATCGTACCCAAGCTCCCGAGCCAAGACCACTTTGGTGATGACGGACACGTGGCCTTCGGCACCGAGTCAGGGTTTCCTAAATTCCCCCATTAAAAAATATTTAGGTGGCGACTCTGTAATCTGGCAAAGCAGTCCATGTTTGGCACTACTTTTTCAAAAATCTGTTTTCTTCAAAACGATTTGCCAGAGTTGGACTCTTTGGTTCAGATTGAGAACCGCAACACAAATTTGAGTCCGAACTGTAGCGAGGTCCCCCGCAGGCATGTTACACCATCTTAACATGAACTGGGATCATGCATTGATTACTAACTAGTTTTTGTTTTGGCTCGGAGTACACTGTGAGTGTTTATGCTTTAGCATCTTGCATGTATGTGAGTGTTAACATGAAAGCATGCTTTCCATGAGGTTAACTGCTTATATGATATACCTGCCTAAATGCCTGTGGGTGAAGGTTGGGTTGCTTGAATTGGAATAATTCGTCGAAACCCGTGTTTTAGCCTACTTGCGAGTAGCAAACCTCAATCAATTTTCCAAAACAAACGGATATGAGATGCTTTGTTCCAACTTAGGCAATCCAGTCTATACTTGTATGCTGTGCGCATCACATAGTAATTCTAGGTTAAATAACCGGAATAAGAGCACATGTGTTTTAAAAAACAAGATATCATGCTTAGTAGAGGCCGATCTTTGATCAGGCGAGCGGGGGTGCTCATAGCTGACCTTCCCCAATTGTACCCAAGTTCCTGAGCCGAGGCAACTTTGGTGATGATGGACACGTGGCCTTAGGCACGAGTCATGGTTTCCCAAATCCCCCAAAATAAATATTTAGGTGGCGACTCTGTATCTGGCAAAGCAAATCCATGTTTGGCACTTCTTTCTAAAAATCTATTTTCAAAACGATTTGCCGGATCTGGATTCTTTGATGATTCATCGGTCTTGCATTGCACTCTGCGAGATTAGATACAGGGCCGTGACATTGAGTCCTAAACTGTAGTGAGCCCAATGAACAAAATGGGGAATTCCCTCCCGGGACGTTCGGGGACGTCAACAGTTTCTGGCAACTCCGCTGGGGAGTTAGAGAACTTTACCCGAACTCAGGATATCTTGTTTTGATTGTACTTATGTGTCTCTTTACATTGCATTTGCATTGGTGCACCTAGGACACCGTGTTTGCCTCTACTATTCTTGGACGGTTTGCCGGAGGCTCGCTTTGAGAAGCGTGCCATAAGGCTGACTGGTTACAGGCTTTGCCACGATGGGAACACAAACCCCGGTTTCACCAGGGCACCCTTTTTGACCATTCGACCTAGTGCATATTCAGAATCCATAGTGACTATTCCAAACTAGGATAGGTTGCTTACCTGATTGTAGGTTGTTTGAAACCGCTGCGTGCGTAGTGAAACCCTAGCTCCTGACAAAATAGGACAGGGAAACCCTACCCCTCCATAGGGGTGTTTTGGCTCTCACTTGCTTGTTATGTGCTTTTAGAGTGCGTCTCTACCGGAATGCATGCATCAGTTTACAAGTCTGGGTATCAGGCCTGCGGGCATCAGTGTTTTAGAAATCAGTTTTACCTGAGGGTATTAGATTTGGGGCAGAATTCAGTAGAGAGCATAGTCATTCAGTTATGCTCATATCTGTTTTGGCGAAATCAGGCTGAGGTGCTGTCTGTTTTCTCTTTTGCTAGGGTAGTCCTGGAATCATAGCTTCAGAAGGCTCCAATATCCCCCGAGTACATTGGACTTGTGCTGATAGACTTGTCAGGTCAGAGACTCAGTTCAAGGGCAATCAGAGCCAGAGAAGGCTAGTCAGGCGCAGACTACCAGTACAACAGCTACGAGATCAGTGGTCTTTGAGCAGTCGGGTTGAGATTTCCGAGTCTACTGCGGAGATAGATATATCGATGTTTCAATCAGATCAGAACAGTATGTCAGGCTTAGAAGAGATGGTCCGCCAACTCCAGGATGGTATGAAAACTATGCAGCAAGACGTTGTCCGTCGAGCGGAATTTGCCAAGCAACAGGCCGTAGTCATGGCCCAATAGGCAGAATTAATCACCAAGCTACAGCAGCAAGCCGGAGCATCTGCTTCGCACCAAGATCCTCCCCCACCAAGAGTTCCCATACTCGGGGAGGCAACTGACGTCCAGGATGATACGGACATTCCAGTCGGGCCAGCTCCGCCCCCGGTTCTACCCCAGCTATCTAAAACACCCACCAACCTACTAGACTCCCCCTTTGAGTTCGAGACGGACCCCACAGCATTGAAAGTGAGCAAGCTTGAGAAATTGTTCAAAAAGTCTCAGGGGGCCCACTCTATTCCTGATATCGAGGATGGTTATACCGACTCAGTGGTGACATTACCGGATCGGTTCAAGATGCCACATATCGATCGATTCGATGGCTTTGAAGACCCAATGGTGCACCTCCAACTGTTTTCTGATATCTTGAGGCCAATGGGTTTGACCACAGCCCATAAATTGTCACTATTCGGCCGAACCCTGTCTGGGATAGCCGTAATCTGGTATGCAAAATTAGAGAACTTTGTGAAACAGAACTGGGAAGAGCTGGCTGAGGCCTTTATTGCTCAATACTTCTATAACACACAGATCGAGGTCACAACTCGTGATCTCGAAGTCACCCGCCAAGAGCCAAAGGAGGGTTTTTCAAAGTTCGTGACAAGATGGAGAGCAAAGGCCTCAATGATGACTACAAGATCTTCCGACAAAGATCAGATCAGGATGATTGTTCGGAATCTACATGGCAAGTTGCTACAAAAGATGGTCGTTCTACCTCTGTTTACCTTTCCAGCCCTTCATGAAATGGGGGTTCAAATCGAGGATGCCATCAGATAAGGATCTTTGCAGAAGATAATGAGCCTTTGAAGAGGAATGTTGCTCGCAGTTCCAATGCTACTACTGATGGTAGCACAGCTGCGAAATGCTCAGAAGTAGACACTATCACCACTTCCCTCAATGGCCAAAAACCAACCACTTCAAATCGGCCCCAAGCCCCAAAATTGCATCCGCTTTACATGAGTCTCTTTCAAGCTTTGAAAAAGCTACGAGAAGAAGGGCACCTAGAACTTCTAGAACCCCAACCCCTTCCAAACCCTCTTCCACCAAAATATGACCCAGCTAAATACTATGCCTATCATCAACAACATGGTCATGATACAAACCGTTGCATCTGCCTCCATCATAAGATTCAGGATCTTATTGACGAAGAGACCCTAGCTCCACCAAAAGGACCTCAGGTTAGTACTGACCCGTCACCTCTACATCTCAACCTCATCCATATGCTACCGTCCACCTACGACCCCAGCGTATACATCACCCCAGCCTATCTACCCAAGCCTGAGGTGTTTATCCCGGAAAGCACGGACTTATGCATGATGGGTGCATCTGAACCCCAATTGTCTCAAACCCATGAACCCACTACTTCTGAGCTGATGAGGATGATCGAAGATCTTCAGAGAACTGTGGCAGATCTGGCCTTTGGAGTTTTGGCTCCGTCATCAACCGCATCACATACTAGGGAGTTCATGTCAAAGGGCTCCCTAACCTTGGGACGGGCTGCATTGGGAGAAGGCCAATCTCTTAGCAAAGTGGAGGCCAGTGGTAAGAACAAGGCAGGGGCAAGCATTAGTCCCCATGAACATCTTCAGTGGGCTGTTGAGGCTTTGAAAGCCGAAGGGCTGAACAAACAGCAAGTGATTGCAGTTGTTGCAAAGACTGTGGATAACACTTTCGCCACTCAAGTTGGGGCCAGTTTGAATCAAGGGCAAGCTGGGAGAAGGGCCGTTGTACCAGGAATGTTCCTTTCAGCCCTAATCCCGTGCTTGGAAGAGATCAGCAAACCCAGTCAGCGCCTGTCAATCCCTTTGCTAGTGCATCCAGCAAAACTCCACAAACCTCAAAACACCCACCTCGGGGCCAGAGGGTGTTCACCCCACTGTACATGTCTCTATCTGCGACTTTGAGGGTCTTGATTAGAAAGGGGGATCTGAAACCCCTGGAGCTGCGGCCACTGCTAGATAAACTTCCCCCCTCCCATGATCGGCCAATACTTGTGCCTTCCATCAACAAGTCGGCCACGGCAATGATAGTTGTTACCGTCTTCACCATGTAATAGAAGATCTGATTGACAACAAGGTCATCGTCGCGCCGGGTCTTGCAAAGTCTATCGGCACTGGATCAGTGAACTTGTGGGGATAATGTGGCTATTTGATCGGGGATGAACCACCTCGGATGGCGCTCAGATTACTCCAGCTATGTGGATGGCATGCACTGTTTTGAGCAATGTACAAATGCTGTTAATTTTGCTTTCTGACTTGGGTATTGTGTCAGTCTTGTTGTGTTGTATAGAGCCAGTCTTTTTGTGCTGAGTCAGTTGAGTCTGTCTTGTTGTATCGAGTCAATCCTGTTGAGTCTGTCTTGTTGTATCGAGTCAGTCCCGTTTGGTTAGAATCGAGTGATTCCGGGGATATTACCTCGGATGTCACTATTTTGTTTTGTGTTTGTTTCTTTGCTTTCTTTTTGAGTCTGTTTCTGCCGTAGAGCCAGTTGTAACCGGGAAATCTGAATGAAACAACTGTGGCTGTCATGTTTTGTACTTATTGCTACTTTGAGCCAGTTGTGCCAATAGATCTGAATGAACAGCCAGTTGGTTTTCATGTTTTTGTGCTCATTTCTGCTTTGCGCCAGTTTGTGCAGAATCTAAATGAAGCGGCAGTGCTTTTCACTTTCTTTTCTGTGCCTTAAAGTCATTGTATTTGACCTAAGTTTTTCAAAACTTTCTGAACATTGTGATGAAAACGAAGAGGAAGGAATTCCTCAGGATTTGCAAAACTTTGATCAAATTAAGAGAGAGAGAGAGAGAGGCATGCTAAGCCCTTAATGAATGAGATCATGCTTGTTAATGTGAGTACTGAGAAGGATCCTGGCTTGATCCAGATTGGCTCCACACTGTCTTCCGCGCGAGCGGTTAGTCGCTTTCTTAAAAGATTTCAAAAAATGTTTTGCGCCGTCCTGCGAAGACCTGTGTGGAATCGCTCTTGCGATTGTGCAGCTTAGGATCATTCTCAGCCTCGAGACTCGACCCCTGGCTTTCAAACCTTGAACTTAGATTCAGAATGTTCAACGGTCAACCATAATGTAAGGCATGTGTGGCCAGATCAGAAGTAGCCCATGAACTAAGGGGCAAGAAACTCAAATCAAGAAGATCAGATGTTATCAAAAGAAGCTTGCAAAGCTAGATCAGAGGTACCCCTCGAACTAGGGGCAAAAATGACAAAGGTGCTCGAAGAGTCAAAAAAATTGGGATGTTGCTCAAGCTAATGAAGATCGGCAAGAATGCCAAACCCCGGAAGGGAGGAAAGAAGAAGACATTGCTGAAGCACAATCGAGTTCCTATCCACAACACTAGGGGCAAATTCACCCTCCATTAGATGGACTTCTACATCATCAGCGAAACAGCAGCCATTCTCCTGGATTCAGATGACTTCAGGATCTCAAAACCATTTGACATGGATAAAGCTACACTTTTACCCTTGAGAGCTCGCTAGGTCGAAACCCGGAAGGGCGACCCAGGCAAAAGTTAGAGCAAGAAAAAGAAGAAAGAGAACAAAAAAAAGAAAATGCAAAGAATAAAAAAAATGAAAAAGAGAAAAATGAAGAAAATGAAAGGAAAAGATGAAAAAAAAAAAGTAGAAAAGAAATGAAAAGGAATTGAAAAGAAAAGAAGAACAAAGCTCGCAAGGTCGAAAACCCAGAAGGGCGGCCTTGGCGAAAGTTAGAGCGCAAAAGGAGAGGTTAATACCCGAGTGTACCTTAACCCCGAACTACGTAAGGCTTGATTCCCATCTTTAGGATATGTAGGCAACTTCATTCTGAAGTCCAGTTGTAAAACACTTGAAATTCGACTATGTCCATGTGATGGTTCTGGTCATCTTTGTTTTCTCTGTATCCGAGAATTTGGTTGTAATTGTCACTATGAGGACTGGTTGCCACGTGCTGCGGCGCTATTCAGACTAGGGGCAACTTTCCGTTGGCTTGCAGTGCTAGGGTGCTATTCAAACTAGGGGCAACTTTCAGTTGCCATGCAGTGCCGTTCAAACAAGGGGCAATTTTCCATTGTTATGAATCCGAGGTTGTACATCTCAAGAGTAGGTGCCATGCTCATCGAGCAGTGGCCGTTTGCAAAAATAGTTTTTGAGAATTTTTACTAAGGTTGACTAATTCTCTCGAAAATTATTCCATTTTTCTAAATCTGGACCATTTCTTGGACCCAAAAAAGGAAAATTTTCAGTGCTCATAGCCTGACTTGCATGATTTCAAATCAGAAAATCGAACAAACGTGTTAATCTAACTCTTATTTTGGTCAAAATTGTTTTAGTAGAAAACAAACAAAAATGGTCAAAATGATGAACTAGGGCACAGTTGAGTTAGGTGTTTTCTGTCTTTTCCCCGTTGACAATGGATTTACCAGAATGGGCACCATACTTGCCAAGAAGGGCACTCTACTTGCCAGACAAGGGCACCACTGAAGCTGACCGCAAAAGGGCAGAAAGCTCTCACATCCTCCAAGCAACGAGGTATCAAGCTAACTGCGAAGCACGAATTGGAATGGATCAAGATATTCCATTTCCTCATCTGGACAGATCCGATCACGCCCAAACTCCCCAGCAGAGCATCGTCAGCCGATGTCAGCTGCAGATTTGTTACACTCCCAGTTGTAGCACAACCCCTTTGTGAGGAAACTCACTGTTGTGAACAAGAATGGGAATCTGGTAGAACACCAGGGGCAAGAGCCCACAACTATAAAAAATGAGAGATTAAAGAATAGAGAGATGTGCGCTGAGAGAAAAAGTGAGAAAAGGGCTTTTTTAGAAAAAACAGAGCCTGAGGGCCGAGTGATGTGAGAATCACAAATAAGAAAGGGTGGAAAACAATACTCGAAGAAACAGGCTCCCTGTGCACGTCTGAGTGTCGTGTCTTTTGTTTTGTCTCAATTCTTATTTTGAGTCTTTTCGAGTGTTACTCGATGTGTTTAGGTTGTTTACCATTTGTTTTACTTTGATTGAGTCGTGGTGCACTGCGTTCAGTGGTAGGCTCAATACCCGGTTGAGAACTTTTTTCTCAATTTCGATTTCAAAAATCAAATCGTTTTGTGCTCAGAGTGCTGTGACATTCTCTACATTCGTGCAAAATATGTTCTTTCATAAAACCGCAGGGTTCGACCCAGGTCATGTGAGAACAGTAAAACCAGGACCAATTTGAAGCTATATAGGTTCCAGACAACAAAGCAAAAGAAAAGAGCGAAAATCGAAGCATCTGAGTGTTTTTCAACTTTTGAAAATTCCGTGATTGTATTTCGGATGTACCTTGTCATGCCTTGTCAATGCTCCGAAGTATGAGTGTGCCTCTACCTCAAGTGCAAGATCAAGCCTGCTTCAAAGTTATGCACCCTTCCACCCGCATTGTTATGCACTCTTCCACTTGTATTGTCATGCACACCTTACTTGCATATATTTGCATCTTGTGTTATCTTCTATCGTTTATCCTTTTACGCTGAGCAGCGTTTGGGATCGTTGTCCTCTGGGACTTTCTCAGGTTGCGCCGGGCACGCGCTTGATAGTTTGTTTCGGACCTCCTCTCACGATCTCAGCGTGATTTGAGTGTCCCTTTTCCTCACGCGATTTCAGCGTGTTTGGAACTTATCTCTGGACGCGTGAAGCGCGAGCCCGAGCGGTTTTCGGACCTCCTCTCACGACTTCAGCGTGGTTTGAGTGTCCCTTTCCTCACACGATTTTAGCATGTTTGGAATTTATCCCAGGTTACATTGTAGACGCGCTGGGCGGGTTATTTTTGGACCTCTTCTCACGATTTCTGCGTGGTTAGAGTGTCTCTTTTCCTCACACAATTTCAGCGTGTTTGGAATTTATCTCAGGATGCGTGAAGCGCGGCCCTGGGCGGGTTGTATCTCGGGACGCGTGAAGCCCGAGCTCGAGCGGTTTCTGACATCTTTCTACGATTTCAGCGTGGTTAGAGTGTTCTTTTCCTCACACGATTTCAGCGTGTTCGGATTCATCTCAGGTTGCGTCGGTGCGCACCTGGGTGTTTGTTTTTCAGGCCTCTTCTCACGATTTCAGCGTGGTTAGAGTGTTCTTTTCTCACACACAGATTTCAGCATGTTTGGATTTTATCTCGGGTTGCGTTGTGCGCGCACTTGAGCGGTTGTTTTCGGACCTCTTCTCACGATTTCAGGGTGGTTAGAGTGTCTCTTTTCCTCACACGATTTCAGCGTGTTTGGAATTTATCTCAGGACGCAGGAAGCGCGGCCCTGGGCGGGTTGTATCTCGGGACGCGTGAAGCGCGAGCCCGAGCGGTTTCTGACCTCTTCTCACGATTTCAGCATGGTTAGAGTGTTCTTTTCCTCGCACGATTTCAGCGTGTTCGGAATTCATCTCAGGTTGCGTCGAGTGCGCACCTGGGCGGTTGTTTTTCAGGCCTCTTCTCACGATTTCAGCATGGTTATAGTGTTCTTTTCCTCACACGATTTCAGCGTGTTTGGATTTTATCTCGGGTTGCGTTGTGCGCGCACTTGAGCGGTTCTTTTCGGACCTCTCTCACGATTTCAGTGTGGTTAGAGTGTCTCTTTTCCTCACACAAATTCAGCGTGTTTGGAATTTATCTCAGGACGCGTGAAGCGCGGCCCTGGGCTGTTGTATCTCGGACGCGTGAAGCGCAAGCCCGAGCGGTTTCTGACCTCTTCTCACGATTTTCTGCGTGGTTAGAGTGTTCTTTTCCTCACACGATTTCAGCGTGTTTGGAATTCATCTCAGGTTGCGTCGAGTGCGCACCTAGGCGGTTGTTTTTTAGGCCTCTTCTCACGATTTCAGCGTGGCCAGAGTGTTCTTTTCCTCACACGATTTCAACTTGTTTAGAATTTGTTTACCTCTTCTCACGATTTCAGCGTGATTGGGGCCTCTTCTTCCTCACACGATTTCAGCATGTTTGGAATTTATCTTAGGTTGCGTGGAACGCGCTCCTGATTGATTTTCTTTGTTCTTCTTCCACTCACGAGTCCAGCGTGGTTGGAGTATGTCACCCTTTGCATCTATTGTACTCTCTGTTGCATCGCATCTATTATCTATTACATCACATCTGTTACATCCATTGCATCATATCTGTTTTATCGTCTGGTCTAGGAGACCTTAAATCCTCTAAAGATGCAATTCCTTTGGTGTTTGTCGTGCCCGAACGACTTCCGATGGTCTGGTATAGCCACCTGCCTGTGTTTACGGTGAGTTCCTAGGAGACCAACTGAGACAGTGGAAACTAGAGTTCGAATGGCTCATGCCTAGAACGCAAAGGTTCGGGATTTCCGAGACTAAAGTCTAGTTTAAATACCCAGGGGTATATCCTTGGCTTGAAATCTGTATGGCAGCCCCATAGATTGAGATAGCATCTGTATGCGCCTCAATTCTGGATACTGATCCAACCTAGTCTACCACCGTATTGGAGAATAGGGAAAGCTGCGACCATGGACAGGGAGAAAAGTATTACCTGCGGTTCAACCAAGAAGAAGGGGAAGGTCCCCAGCAGCATGAGGTAGGTCATTGCCAATTGCCCCTGTAAGGTACCTTCGCTTTCTAGCTATTACATTACATTTTTACATTGCATTGCATGGCATAAATCCCCAATTTTCAAACCGGCTTCGCGTAGCGTATAAGTCCAATTTTCAAACCGGCTTCGCGCAGCGTATAAGTCCAATTTTCGAACCGGCTTCGCGTAGCGTATAAGTCCAATTATCAAAGTCTTTCTGCATATCATTTGCATCCTGCCCCTAAACTACGCAGGTTTGATTCCTTGCAAAGGGATACGCAGGCAGCCTGCGGGCGCAACCATTTATTTATTGGTATTTTGTTTGTTTGTCCAAGTCTTCGACCTTGTCAAAAATGGGTCATCTCTGGGATTTGACATTCACTCGCGTCATTTCATGACTTCGAGCTCTGTCAAAGAAGGGCAACTGTAGACACCCCATTTTTGACCGCCCTTAAGACTTGGGTGCTACTGATGGTTTTCTTTGGTGGTGAAAGATGTGCAGGCTATGCTATGCAAAAGGTCGGTTTCTTTGGCAAGGAGAGTGTCAAATCCAAACGTCACACCCCATTGTTGGACCAAAAGATTTTGGATCTTAAAATCCTCTCTTTCAAAATATTTTTGAAATAAAGTTCCTACGATGTTCCGAGGCTCGCATTTTTCAAATGATGCGCTTTTCGGTAAACCGAGCAAGGACAAAGTGGAAATGAATGAAAAGAGATGAAATCTTTAAAAAATCTTCAAAACACCTTGTTCGGAGGTTCAGAGGTTGAGAGTTGAAGAAAAGAGTGGAGAGAAGAAACTTAGTTGAGAAAGAAGTTGGGCATGAATCGCTAAAAGAGAGTCGGGCGGTCCTCGCTAAATCAGGCTTATCTGCCTATGCACTCAAAGTTAAGCTATGAGGCCACCACCGTTGGAAAGAAGACTTCCAGGGCTTCGTTTTGCACTCAAGAATCTCCTAAGGCCGAGTCCGGATGGGGGAGATATGATTGGTTGAAGTTGGGTATCATCTCGGTTGGACCGAAACTGAGCAACCTTCACCAAAAGCATAACTTTTTGGATAGTTGGAATTTTGATACAAGGCTGGTGCCATTGGAAATCTTACTTCCGGGACTTCAATTTGGAGACAAGAATGACCTGAAAAGGAGTTCATATGAAGGAGTTATGCCTGTTTGAAGTTGGACCTGCAGAGCACATTTTTCCTGTTGGCCGACCAAACAATGTGCCGGCCGACCAGAACAATGTGCCGGCCGACCAAATAAGTAGCAGGCTGACCATTTATAGTAGCTGACCGACCAATTTTGCTAGCTGGCGGCCTTCCTGCGTATTCTACAGACTGAATGGATGCCAGCTGTGCCAGCTGGAGGGCACAGACTGGATCCTCCATACACGTGTATGGAGGATCTTTGGCCTTGCTTCTTGGCTTCTTGGAGAAGCATTGGTCTCCTTGGTCTATAAAGGAAGCCCTCCCTCTCCATTGCAAGGGTTCAGAAATTGGTTCTAAGGCATACAATGTACATCTCTCTAAATCTCTCTATTTCAAGCTCAAAAGTCCATTGTTCTTGCACATTTATACTACACCTCTTAGCCTAACACCTCCAACACCAACCTAAGCTTCTTGGAAGGTCTTGAGAGGTCCTGAGGTCTGAGTTTTTGGCCTCAAAGCTGCTGGAGTTGCTGAGCTTCAAGGGTAACACTTCTTTGCCTCGTTTTGGCATCTTTTTGTTCCATCTTTTAGCCTAGTTTGCAAGCATATTTGAGCTTTGTCATAAACTGAAAAAAGTCTTACTATGAGCTTCTTAACATGTTTGTTTAAGACCATTTTTGTATTGGGGGCCATCTACCCCTTTGCATGTTTCATTTCCCTTTGTTTTGAGGCATGCATTAGGGACTTTGTGAGATTTGTTGGATTTGTTGGCCCTTTTGACCACTAAAATCCAGCGGATTTCAGTGGTTATGATGTGTTTTTGAACCCCAAAATCAGAGAGGGGTGACCCTCTCACCCCTTGTCTTGTTTTCTAGCATATTTGGCCTAACAAGGGAGCCCATGTGTGCATGCTTCCAAGCCCCATTTCAGGCCCTTTTCAGTGAGTTTTAGGGCCTGCATAACCTCTGTCCAGAGGTGGTTTTGCCATATTAGGTGTCCCTCTTACATGTGTAGAACGACCCTCTTTATAGCCTATCAAAGGAGCCTATCATTCTTGCATGCATAGACCATGTTTTAGTGGGTTTTTGGGGTTTATTTGGCATGTCATACCTCTGAATTTTGCTGGTTTTGTAGCCTCTTTATTGCCTCACATAATTGTAGTGCGAATCCCCTTTACTAGCTTGTGTTGCATGCTATTTCGGTCCTTGATTCTAGCACTTTTTGGCCATGACTAAAACTGATTTTGTGCATGTTTTGGACTGCCTTAGCTCTGCTTTTATGCCTCATGGTCGAATAATGCTTGCTATGCATGGTTGTAGTTCAATACCCTTGCCTAGCTTTGAGTTTTG
Organism: Camellia japonica; assembly: GCA_030407325.1. Classification (NCBI taxonomy): domain Eukaryota; kingdom Viridiplantae; phylum Streptophyta; class Magnoliopsida; order Ericales; family Theaceae; genus Camellia; species Camellia japonica. The sequence goes on from JAPPVO010000010.1 coordinate 57,522,927, forward strand.
GGGCCCATTGCATGCTTGTGTTGAGGTGTTTCCATGTTTTGGGGCCATTGTATATCATATTTCAGAGCTTATATGCATGCCATATTCCCATGTTTTCCACTCTTTAAATGTGTTTGAGAGTTGTGCATAAATGCCTCGTTTTCGGATCATTGCATGAGCTTCATTTCTATGCATTTTGAGCCACCATTTTAGACCATTTTCCCATTGTCTTGGACCTGCATAGGGACTATTTGGGGCTGGTTTAGCCATTTGTGCATTGCTTTGCATGGCTATGGTGTAATGCACTTCACTAGTTTCAGTATTTGGGCCACCCAACATGCATTGAGTGAGGTGTTTGCATGTTTCGGGACCATCTTGCATGTCATTTCAGAGCTGGAAAATGTCCCATTGTACGCTATATTTCATCCCTGCCATTGTAACATGCCCGCGAGGGACCTCGGCTACAGTTCGGACTCCCCTTTTTGTTTGTTGCGGTTCTTAATCTGAACCAAAGAGTCCAACTTTGGCAAATTGTTTTGAGAAAAACAGATTTTGAAAAGAAGTGCCAAACATGGACTGCTTTGCCAAATACAGAGTCGCCACCTAAATATTTTTTAATGGGGAAATTCAGGAAACCCTGACTCGGTGCCAAAGGCCACGTGTCCGTCATCACCAAAGTTGTCTTGGCTCGGGAGCTTGGGTACGATCGGGGAAGGTCAGCTATGAGCACCCCCTTTCGCCCGGTCTGAAGACCGGCCTCTACTAACCATGATATCCGATTTTGACAACGTTATGTGCTCTTAATCCGATTATTAGCCTAGAAGTACTATGTTATGCGCACAGCAAACGAGTATAGACTAGATTGCCTACAAGCATTGCATATCCGTTTGTTTTAAAAAAAGCGCTTTGGAATTTGCTACTTGCAAGTAGGCTAAAACACGGATTTCAACGAGTTTTTCTAACTCAAACAATCCGACCTTCACCCACAGGCAATCAGGCAGTTTATCTCACATAAGCATTTAGCCGCATGGTAAGCATACTGTCATGTTAACATTCACACGCATGCGAGATGCTTAAAGCGTAAATACTTACATTGTACTCCAAGCCAAAACAATAAACTAGTTAGAAAACATGCATGTCCTAGTTCATGTTAAATGGCTAATGCAACACATACAGGATGTGATTAGGATGGGCTCGGCAAACCCTAAAATGGCATGTGAAATGCTACAACTATCACGTATTCAATTTGGAATCGAAAATACAATGCAGTTTGTATGATGTACCGAGCCCGGTGCATGTAAACGAATGTATGGATGCACGCATGCTATCATACTGTTATGCTGATTTCAATGTGCCCTAATCTACCATCATAAGCAGGTAAATAAAAGGGAGAAAGAAGTGGAGGTTGGAAGACATACACACCACTCACACACACTTATTACAAATGTGCCCTCACACGGAGGGACCAAAAGAATATACAGTCCCAAATAATACAGTCCAAATATCGAATAAATTATTACAAAAATTCTAATTATCAAATTGAATCAAATGTAAAAAAGAAGGGGGCTTCAGCCCTGCCTCGGGATGCGCGAATGATGCGTGCTCAATCCGTCTTGCCCGGAAAGTCCGTACCATACCACTGCCGCGTCTGTTTTCACTGTCCTACCTCTCCAAAGACTGCCGAAGTCCCAGAATACCTTCCTTGTATGCTGCTGCACACCATCGGCTGGAGGAAATGCCCACCGGCCATCTAAAATATCTACCAGCTGTCCATGAGGTTATCGGCCATGCATTGATGGCCAATCGGTACTCTATACTGCCGGTCGGCAGAAAATTCCTGCAGAAGACAGTTTTGACAGCAACAGCAGACAGGCAGTGCATGACATGGAGTTTTGAGCAAATGTAAGCATGGCCATGCTCCCTATCATGTGTTAGACTCAAGAGAGCATAGCCCTCGACCCTCGGGCCATCAATGATGCATCTTGGTGCATGATGGCTTAAAAGGTCAAGTTTGCATTTTAATGGAAATGCATGCAACACACAAATGAAGACCAGGCTCTATCATGTATTGGTCAAGGCCTGCGATCGATGACCGAGAGTTGGGACAAGTTGCATCACTTGTGGTATGAACTCCTCTCAACCCTCACACTTGGTTTGACACCCCAAGCAAGTAATGCAATGCGTGTTATGCAAGCATGGCTCCACAATGCAACCTAATACTAAAATGCAAACATGCCAAATGTAATGCAACATGCAAGGTGCAAATGCAATGCAAACATGGACAATTTAGGCAATATGATTAGCATGTGGCAAGACCATATTAATCAAACATACAACAAGCATTAGACAAATGTGCAATGGTGGACTTAAACCATGATGGGACAGACCTCAATCCACCCCAAAACAGTGGCCAAAAGTGCCCCAAAAGGTGGGCAAATGTACAAGCCAACATGCAACCATAAAGGCCTAAAGCTGAGGCACAAAGTGGAGCATTCCACTTCCTACTAAAATGACCACTCATGGCATATATTAGGCAAATAAAAATAGAATTCTAGCATGCAAAAATACACCCAACCCTCTGATATGATAGCCCCAAAATACCTCAAATACACAAACATGCATAAGGCCTATTTCAAGGCACAAAAGAACAACCTTCCAAAGCATGAAAGTGATGACCACCAATGCAAGCATATGAGCATGATTTAGGGACTGAAATATAGCCTACAATGATGCCAAATCATGAGAAAAAAAAGAAGTTAAGCATGCTAGTGATCTACACAACCAAAGCTTACAAGCTAAAATGCAAAGCCACTATACCAAGCATGCCAAACATGGCAAAATCAGTGGCTCACAGCCCTTAAACATGGCAAAATGATGCTAATATCTTCATGGAGTTATGCTAATACATGCAAGAAACATGGCCTAAACACAAGATGCATTTCTATGCCAAATAGAGGAATGCAAAGCAAGTATAAGGGGCATGCATAGGACCAACAAAACACCATTAGACAGAGACAAAATATGATCCAAAACACCCAAAAAAAACTCTGAAATGGCGCCAAAAACAAGCAAGCATGCATGTTCCCTTTTAAGCCAAAAACAAAGGCAAAAGAGGGACAAAGGGGAGAGGGGTGTCCCTCCCCTATACAAGACTTCAAACCACCTTCCTCATTACCAAAACCCACTGGTTTTTAGGGATGAGAGGACCCAAACCAACAAGCCAAATAAGGCCTCAAGAAAAGGTACCAAAGAGGCCGAAATAAGGCCTAAGAGGGTGAGTTTGCACTCAAACCACAAAGTGACCTTAATGAAAGTTCAAAAGCAAGAAAATATAAGACTTTTTTATGTTATACACAAAGCTAAAAATAGTAAGCAAAATAGGTAAAAACTTGTTGCAAAAATGGGAAAACTAAAGCAAAGTGCTCACCCTTGAAGAACACCTCAAGAACAGATGATCCAGCCCTCTTCTTCTGATCAAAATAGTCCAAAACCTCAGCAAACAACCCTCCAAGCCTCCCAATCTCGAGCTAAGGTGGAATGGTGTGTGTATTAGTGCAAAAGTAAGGTAAAACCACACTTTTAGGCCTAAAAACACACACACAAGAGGAGAGAGAGGGAAAATCTAGAGAGAGGAGATATATGGCAGATACATAGATACACAAGCTCTGGTTTTTTTGATGAAAATGGCTAACCCATCACCAAGGGAGAGAGATGGTGCTTATATAGGCAAAAAACAAGGCTCAAGGCTTCTCCAAGAAGCTAACTAAAAGGGGCAAGGGGTGCAAAGGGGTCTTGGCTTCTTGGGGAAGCTAAGACAGCTGGCCAAGCTTCTCCAAGAAGCTTGGCCAAAGGGGTCAACCTTCTAGAAGGTTTGGGGGTTAAAAGGTGCAAAGGGGTCATCCCCGTGCATAGGGAGTGGTGTGGGTGCATTCCAGCTGGCACAGCTGGCATGCACTATGCTCCAATGGATGCAAAAAGGTCGCCGGCCAACCAAATAGGTCACCAGCACAATAAAGTGCCGGTCGGCTAAACATAGTGTCGACCGGCCATTGTTTTTAAGAAACCATGGCCGGTGGCACATATATGCAGCTGGTGATGGTAGGGGAGGGCCGGTGGTGCGTGGGGATGGCCAACAAGCCATTCCCTGCCCTCCAAGGCAAAAACACAGGTGTTTGGTGCCAAAACCATACACGAAGCAGTCGAGTCAGGAGGTCCTGAGACGAGGCGCGCTGCCAAGGCCTCCGGGAACTCGAGACGAACACAAACACGGATAATCACCGAGTGTTCAAACGGTGACGTCCAAGTCTTGAGGACGGTCAAAAATGGGGTGTCTACAGCCATGCCTTGGTAGAGTTGCATGTTATGCCCTAGGTTTGGTCCCTTGCATTCTTGCATGTTTGCATGTGTGTCATTGCTTTGTTTTCATCATGTTTGGCCACTGATTTAAGTGTGGCTGAGGCCGATTCATTTTAGTTTAAGTCCATCTTGCTTGTGTATGCCATGTTACAATGTGTTGTGCATGTTATGTTGTTAGCATTGTGTATGCCATGTCATGTCCTTGGATTGTGTAGTTAGGTTGGTTGGTTGTTAATTGAGCATGCCATAGTTCATATAGCATTGTGTGTGCCATATAGTCCATAGCATTGTGTATGCTAGGTTGCATGTTTGCATATTTAGGTTGTATGCCTATTGCATATTGCTTGCTAGCATACTCATTTTGCATTAGTTTGTTTGCATGCTTAGGTTTCATAGCATTGAGCATGCATCCCTTGCCTCTTGATCAATCATGATAGAGGTTGGGTCCCTTTATGTGTTTTGTGCATTTCATTCCATATTGAGTTGCACACTTGGCTTCTTTGGCCATCATGCATTGAAATGCGTGATTGATGGTTCGAGGGTTGAAGAACTACACTCCCTGGAGTTTTAAACATGATAGGGAGTGTGGTTGTGCAAACATTGTCTGGTAAATGCATTGCCATGCTCTGTTTGCCCTCTACTGCAGCAAAATAGGGTTCTGCAGGAATAAATAGCCGGTCGACTTCTTTCAGTGCCGACCGACCAACCATACTTAGCCGATATCCTCACAACTAGTCGATGACCATTTTCCAGTGGCCGATGGCCACCCCTCTTGGCCGATGGCCTCTCACAGCATCCATGAGGTGGATCAGAAGTGTTCTGGAGACTTGTGGAATTTTTAGAGGAACAAAACAGTGCAAACAGAGGTAACATGAGGCATGGCAATGGATTTCCGGGCGAAGCCGACCAAGCATGCATTCATCCCTTTTCCCGAGGCTGTTTTACTATTTTTCATAGCTTAATTAATTTGTTTAATTAGTTAAGAATTGTGTAATAATTAGCTGTAGTTGTTATTTATTCGGTTTGTATTATTTATTCGGACCCTCCGAGAGAGGGCAATTTTGTAATAAGTGTGCGTGTGTGTGATGCATGTCTTCCAACCCCACATCTTTCTCCCTTTTATTTAACCGCTTATGACGGTTAGTATTAGGGCATATTTCAATTAGCATCCTTATGCTATGCATGTTTGCATCATTCATATGTCTTGTATGCACCGGGCTCGGCGCATCATACTAACTGCATTGTATTTCAATTCCAAGTTGAATACGTGTTAGTTATAGCATCTCACATGCCATCTTAGAATAGCCGAGCCTATCTTAGTTGCATTTTGCATGTGTTGCATTAGCCATCTTAACATGAACTGGGATCATGCATTGATTACTAACTAGTTTTTGTTTTGGCTCGGAGTACACTGTGAGTGTTTATGCTTTAGCATCTTGCATGTATGTGAGTGTTAACATGAATGCATGCTTGCCATAAGGCTAACTGCTTATATGATATACCTGCCTAAATGCCTGTGGGTGAAGGTTGGGTTGCTTGAATTGGAATAATTCGTCGAAACCCGTGTTTTAGCCTACTTGCGAGTAGCAAACCTCAATCAATTTTCCAAAACAAACGGATATGCGATGCTTTGTTCCAACTTAGGCAATCCAGTCTATACTTGTATGTTGTGCGCATCACATAGTAATTCTAGGTTAAATAACTGGAATAAGAGTACATGTGTTTTAAAAAACAAGATATCATGCTTAGTAGAGGTCGATCTTTGATCGGGCGAGCGGGGGTGCTCATAGCTGACCTTCTCCAATCGTACCCAAGTTCCCGAGCCGAGGCAACTTTGGTGATGACGGACACGTGGCCTTAGGCACGAGTCAGGGTTTCCTAAATCCCCCAAAATAAATATTTAGGTGGCGACTCTGTATCTGGCAAAGCAGTCCATATTTGGCACTTTTTTCTAAAAATCTGTTTTCAAAACGATTTGCCAGATCTGGACTCTTTGATGATTCATCAGTCTTGCATTGCACTCTGCGAGATTAGATACAGGACCATGACATTGAGTCCTGAACTGTAGTGAGCCCAATGAACAAAACGGGAGATTCCCTCCCGGGACGTTTTGGGACGTCTACAATGTTGGCCATGTCTTAGCTAGTATTTGTTGTTGTTTTGCCATGGTATACCTCTGTTTTAAGTTGGTTTAGACATGCCATGTATACTTCATACACTTGCCTTGTAATCCCATGATTTGGCCTTAACATGCATCATGTTGTAACATATGTTTTTAGCATGAATTTGGCTTAGCTTTATGAAGCTTCTAGCTTTGTTTTAGCATGCTAGAGGTCTGTTTCTGGTTGTTTTGGTCGTCCATGACTTGTTTTGTATAGCTACCATGCAAACTAGCTTATAGGCTTCGGGTGTTGAATCCTCTAGCATGCTCTACTTGGATCATTTCAGTGGTTTGGCATCACTTAGAATGTGATTTCAGTCCATATAGTATGCTGGAATACTTGCATTTATCACCTATTCCATGCCTTGGATAGTTTGTGTTTTATGCCTCGTGAATGTGTCATTGCGTATGCCATCATGCTTAGGTATTTGGGATGACATCTAAGTGGGTTTTTGGGCTCCTTTTCACATGTCATAACTCTGTTTTGGGTTGCTTAAATCATGCCATGTTTGGTTGTATTAGGTGTAGTGTAACACCTCTTTGATGGCCTTGCATGCTTCATGTTTTCGCCCCTTTGTTTTGGCTTGTTTGGCCTTGGTCATTGCATGTTTTAGGCTTACTTTGCCATGATTTAGAACTGTTTTGGGTTATGCTTGCCATATGCTCTTTGTTTTGTGTAGCATTGGTTCAATTCCCTTGCCTAGTTTTAAGCCTTAAGCCTTAACCATGCATGCTTGGCTTGTTTATGTGATTTGGCATCACTCTTAGCACCATTTCAGAGCATGTAATGTTGTCACATTTGCATGCTTTCCATTCCTTTTAAGTGTTCTTAAAAGTTATCCTTTTATACTTAAGTGTTAGGCCAATTGGCATGCATGTTTGTATGTACTTTTGTCCTCATTTCCATAGCATTTTGGCCACTGTTTTGGACCTCTTAGAGAGCTGTCCATCTTGGTGTAAGTCCATCCTTTGCATGTTGTTGCATGCTCGCCTTGTGTGTTGTTGCATACTCGGCTCATTGCATGTTATTGCATGCCTAAGTTGCATCTTGCATCCTTGTTAGCTTGCATTTTGCCATATGTTTGATATGTTGTTATATGTTTGCATGTTTGCATGTTTGTTCACATGCTCATGTTGCATTGGTTTGCTTTGCATGTTTAGGTTGCATAGCATTGTGCATGTTGGCATCCCTTGCCTCTTGATCAATTATGATGGAGGTTAGGATCATTGTGTGTTTGTGTGCATTTCACTTGATATCAAATTACACACTTGGCCTCTTGGGCCATCATGCATTGAAATCCGTGATTGATGGCCCGAGGGTCGGGAGCCACACTCCCTTGAGTTCATAACATGACAGGGAGGGTGGTCGTGCAAACATCGTTTTGAAAATGCATTGCCATGCCTTGTCTGTCCTCTGCTGCAGCAAAATAGGGTTCTGCAGGAAGAGATGGCCAGTCGGCCATCTTCAGTGCCGGCTAGCTATGTATTGTTGGTTGATGGCCTCACGTTTGGTCGATGACCAGTTTCCCATGGCCGGTGGCCTCACCTCTTGGTCGGTGGCCTCCCACAACCCTCAGAGAGTAGTTCAGAAGCATCCTTGAGACTTGCAAAGTGCTCAGAGGTGCATAGCAGTGTAAACAGAGGCAACATGAGTATGGTGATGGATTTCTGAGCGAAGCTGAGCATGCATGCATTCCTCCCTCTTCCCGAAGCTGCTTTACTGTTTTCAGTAACTTAATTAATCTGTTTAATTAGTTAAGTGTTGTGTAATATTTAATTAGCTTGTTAGTTAATTAATTTGTATTATTCTTTCGGTCCCTCCCTCGAGAGGGCGCAATTGTGTAATAAGCGTGCGTGTGTGCGATGCATGTCTTCCAACCCCTACTTCTTTCTCCCTTTTATTTAACCGTTTATGATGGTTAGTTTTAGGGCATATTTGATTTAGCATACCTTATGCTATGCATGTTTGCATTCATTCATTTGTATTGCATGCACCGGGCTCGGCGCATCATACTAATTGCATAGTACTTCAATTCCAAATTGAATACATGTATCGAGTTGTTGCATTTCATATGCCATTCTTAGGTTAGCCGAGCCTATTCTAGTTACATTTTGCATGTGTTGCATTAGCCATTTTAACATGAACTAGGATCATGCATGATTACTAACTAGTTCTTCGTTTTGGCTTGGAGTACACTGTGAGTGTTTATGCTTTAGCATCTTGCATGTGTGTGAGTGTTAACATGATAGCATGCTTGCCATGAGGCTAACTGCTTATGTGATATACCTGCCTGAGTGCCTGTGGGTGAAGGTTGGATTGCTTGAATTGGAATAATTCATCGAAATCCATGTTTTAGCCTACTTGCGAGTAGCAAAATTCAAAACCATTTCCAAACAAACGGATATGCGATGCTTGGTTCCAAATTAGGCGATCTAGTCTATACTTGTATGCTGTGTGCATCACATAGTAATTCTAGGCTAATAACCGGAATAAGAGTACATAATGTTTTCAAAACTAGATATCATGGTTAGTAGAGGCCGATCTTTGATCGGGCGAACGGGGGTGCTCATAGCTGACCTTTCCCAATCGTACCCAAGTTCCCGAGTCGAGGCAACTTTGGTGATGATGGACACGTGGCCTTAGGAAACGAGTCAGGGTTTCCTAAAGAATAATGCTTGGGACCCCCTTTTGGGGTCACCCCCTCACCCCCCTTTGCCACGTGGCAGGTGGTGATTGGAGGAGCAGGAAAAAAAAGAAAAAGAAAAAGAAAAGGGGACCAATGAGAGAGAGAGAGGGGTCAAAGGGGGTGGGGGAAAACGGGGGATGAATCATTGTTGTTTCCTAAATTTCCCCAAAACAAAATATTTAGGTGACGACTCTGTATCTGGCAAAGTAGTCCATGTTTGGCACTTCTTTCTAAAAATTAGTTTTTCAAAATGATTTGCCAGATTTGGACTCTTTGATGATTCATCAGTCTTGCATTGCACTCTGCGAGATTAGATACAGGACCGTGACATTGAGTCCAAACTGTAGTGAGCCCCAATGAACAAAACGGGATTCCTTCCCGGGACGTTCGGTGACGTCTACAGCTATTTGTAAATGAGAAGTCTCCCGTCAATGAAAGGCATCCACACCCATCAAAGTTTCGGCCAACACCAAGCCTATGTAGCTCTTACCCTCCTTAAGGTATTGGGGCACTTCAATCAACCTAAGGCTAGCTCCGCTACAACTAGGGGCAAGCAGGAAATGTGCAAGTAAACATAAGCAAAGGGCATGTTGACGATAACCCCGCCAGAAAAGGTCACCTCTGTCTCCAATGTCGAAAAACCGATGAATCAAGCCGAGTATGTCCAACTCCCTGTCATGAGCCAAGGATCGAGCCTCGTGTAAATTAAGCCCACACATCCATTCAAAAGCCCGTGCATGGCCAAAACAAGGTTGAGGCATAACCTTCTCATCGCGCCGAGACACCATTAAGGCTTGAAACTCTTCAAGAGTAGGACACATTTCTTATGCTCCGAAGCGAAACACATGAGTAAGTGGGTTCCGGCATCAAATAACGGCATGAAGGAACGAAAAACAAAGCGAAGTACGGTTTAACGAAAAAAAGCGCGTTTATATTGAAATCGCGAAAAATTACTTTTTTCGTCCTGTCCAAGGTGGCCATCCAATCCTTGAGCCTCTCGGCAAGAAATATCTCCATTTTCAAAGAAAACTGTTGAAAAGATGGTATTTCTGTCAAGAGAATGGCAAGAGAAGACCTTTATAGACAATAAGGTTGTGTTAGTAGTTAATAGCTATTGCTAGCTATCCAGCCACAACCTTTGGCCGGCCAACAACTTTTTCTAGTTGGCTGTCCACTTTAATGGCCAGCCGACCAATACAGCTGGCCAGGCAACTGAGCAACAATGTTGTGTTTGGACCATTTTATTTTTGAGTCTTGTTTTGAGTCTTTTATTTCCCGCAAGTGCGAATAGCCGTGTTTAGGTTGTTTTTACTTTGTTTTTCCTTTATGGAGTTGTATTTTGTATTTTGGTCAGTTAAAGGCTCAATATCCGGTTACGAACATTATTCAAATACAAGCATTTTCAGTTTCGAATTCAATTCTAATTTTATGCAAGTGTGGCGCCATCCTCGAGATGAAAAACCAAACTCCTCCTTTTATAAAACTGCAGGGTTTTACCTCGATCATAGTTTTTAGAAAAGAGAAAATACAAGTGTTTAAAAAAAAAAAAAGTAACAGTCCTATCTGAAGCTATATGAAGTGCTAAACTACAAAGCTGAAGAAAAGAGCAAAAAGAATACAAAAATCAGAGTCAAGCTCGAGAGGCCCCCTTCATTCTATTTCCCGGAGGGGACTTAGGGGCACTGTCATTATCATAAGAAGGATGGGACTCAGAGCCAAAGCCGGTGTCATCCTCCTCACTCCCTGACTCTAAGCCAACATCATCATCCTCAGTGCCGCTAGTCTCATTATCATCCTCACTCAAAATCAGCTCTGAGGAGGAGGAAGTCTCCGGCACCTAGGACTCCCCACTGTGACTCCAGGCACCTCTATCTCTTCCCTTTCCTTGAATCACGCCCCTGCCATGTCCAGGAACCTGTCTGCCTCTTCTCCCCACAGCCAGAGGAGGTGCCGCTGGTGCCATAGGTGCAGGTGGAGGATGAAAGCAAGAAGTAGAGTATCAGTATAGTATTAGGGCAAAATCAGCATGAACATAGGCAAATCAGTACAGTATGGAGCAAAATAGTATGAATATGGCAAAAGAGAATCAGAGCAATCAAATGAATAAGAAAGGTAGAATACCTGATAACCATGGAGAGTAAGCAATGTCTCCCTCCTTCGCACCATCTGGACCAAGGAGGTGATGAACTAAAGGAGGCCATCTATGTAGTCCACTGGCACCTGCAAATGAGTTTGGGGCATCAGTATCTAGAAAAAAGGTTATGAAATGCAAACTATGAGGCAAAGTAGATGCCTGCTGCACGTCAGGTGCCCTGACGTACCCATGCTCCTCCTCCGATGGCTCAATAGAGTAGGCCCACTTGGCCGCCAACATGGGATCGTAGTCAGAATCATGGGCAGACTGGGAACATGAGCAACAGGGGGAGCCCCTCCAGCACCAGGCTCGGCAACGTGAGCAGCACCTCCAGTAGCGGGTGCACCTTCAGTGTCTCCTGCGCAAGCTCCGGTCAGGGGTGGCATCAGATGAGTCCAGATAAAGGTAACATAATCCCCAACCCCATGAAATAGGTCGGTGTCTTGCCCCGCCATGAATTGTACGATGGCCTTGACGGGTAGACCATCGGTTGTCCTTATAGATGGCGGAGGCGGAGTAGGAACGACTGGAGTAGGTGAACTAGAGTCTGGCGCACAAACCTCTCCCCTAGGTACCATGTCCTGGAAAAAGGGCCCTCCAGCAGGATCCATAGCTGGGAGGTATCCTAGGACCCTGTATACTCGTCCCGTGTCCCAGCTAGCATCACCACCCACAGCTGCTACATAATCTAAAAATAGAGAATTCACAGTTGTCAGTTGTCTCAGTTGTCAGAGTGTGGATCAAAGCAATAGCAATGGAAATGAAGCAGAAGTGAGTATGTGTTTCAAATTACCTCACGCGCCGTCACCGTATCAAAGAAGCGACGGTAGTAAGCAAAAACAATATCACCACGGCGCTGGGGGTGACACATGCCATCATATCGCAGTGAGTAGGGCACAATAGCCTCTACCTCGTCTCGTGGAATAGGGGCAAGAGCAGGGAAATATGTGTACACCCAAAGCTGTAAGAGAGGATTAGTTTAGAGTGAACAGGTAGAAACTGAGATAATAAAGACATAAAGTGCAAAGCAAAAAGCATAATGTGCAAACAAATATAAAGACAAAAAGTGCAAAGCAGAAAGCAAAATGAATAAACAGAATTTGAAAGTGAAAACACAGTGTGTACCTCCCAGGCCCTCCAGTAGCCGCCGACTTTGTTCACCTTCTTGCTAGAACCATAGCTCATGTAGCCGTATAGGGTGGTGAGGCTAGCGCCGCCCCAATCATAGAACTGCACCCGGGACAGGACCGCCAAAGTGCTCAGCAGATACAGACCTATGGTATTCCACCTATTTGCAAATAAGATGGTACCAAAAAGATAGATCAAAAAGCCCCGAGTGTACTGCTCAACCTCCTTCTGAGTCTAGGGCTGGCTCTCATGGAAGTGATCATAGAACCAGCTATATCTCACCATAGTCGGTCTGTCTAGAGAAGGGTGTGCCCCAAGTAGATTGTGGAGAAATGGTTTAGAAATACTCTTTGAATCCAATGGAACGCTCGAGATCCTCAGCTAGTAACCTGAAAAGGAATGAACACTCCGGTCAGGGGTGCCAGAATTGGCACTCTAACGGATAAGTCAGTGTATACTCTCTTGGTTGCTTGTAACTTAAGTTAAACATACTAATTCACACATACCTTTCTCTGTGTGGGAGCCGAATATTCCGGAGGGAGTAAGGCTGGATACAGATATGAGATTAGCTAAAGGTGGAATTTGTACTTGGCGTTGATCCTAGTCGACATCGGAGCCGAATAGTATAATCGGCAATCCGACCAGTAAAACAAGAGCTGAATAAATAGACGTGCAATGGATCAAGGGTGGGCCCGACCCTAAGGCCCAAGGAAGAGGATATAAATAGAGAAACATCAACCAGAGAAAGGTATGTGTGAATTAGTATAGGGTCATCCCATTGGCCCAGAGAAAGGTAAGGGGAGATGATGATGACCCCTCCCATTGGCCCATATCTATATCAAAAGAGATCAGATCACCCTTTACTTGTATCCCTATAATCATAGAGAAGTCGTACAGGGTCATCGTCATCTCCCCAGCGGATGAGAAGTGGAAGGAGCTGGTGGTGTCCCACCACCTCTCCACCAAAGCCCCAAGTAAAGCTCTGCTCGCTTGAAGTCGTGCAAGCCCAAAGAAGAATAGACCAAAGCCTGCCTCATCAACTAGGTCTCGAACTCGAGCAGGGAGCTCCTGGTACCAATCCCTGGCTGTCACCACTCTGTGGCCTCTCCAAGCAAGGGCATTGCCCTGTGATGAAATAACAAGAGAATATGTCAGATGCATAATAGAGTGAAAGATTGCAATGAACTATCAAAGCAAGCAAAATGCACAAAAGAAGAAAAGTTTCTTACATTAGCGGCGTCGTGGGAAAGGTGAAAGACACGCTCTCTCAAAAGGAAATCCTTACGGTGAAGTCCTCAAACCGCAACATGCCACTGGGGGCTGTCGTGTGTGTTCGTGGATGATAAGTGGTTTGGTTGAATGGTCTCACCCTTAGTAGTGGCAGCTCAGGCTCATGCTCGAGAGGGTAGAGCTCCTCTGCTGCAAGGTCGGCAACGATGTCCTTCGTTGCTCCACCGGCCTCATTTGGCACTGGTATCTCAAGAGGGGCACCATCATGTAGAATGTCATCCGCTATGGCAAAAATAGTAGTGGTGAGAGAAAATGAGGTAAAATGAGGAAAGTAGGTGGCAAATGCCAAAAGTCAAACCCTAATAGAGAGAAAAAGTCAAAGGTCGGGAGAGTGCACGAAAACCAAGGAAAACCTGTGAGGAATGAGCCCAAATCAATGAGAAACCACAAAACTCAACCAAATCAAATTTCAATCCGTTCAAAATGTAGAGGACTGCAATTGTTTTGCGAATAAAGTTTGCGTGGGGCGTTGGGTAATGCGACTAAAGTGCAAATTTAGAGAAAGAGAACACCTAGAGAGAGAGGGGGAGTGTTTTCGGAAGTTATAGATATGAAAAAATGAGCCCTTGTTTTGTTTTAAAGAACCATGGAGCCAAAAACCGTAAACTGCCCCGTTGTTGCATCGGGTGGCCGGCCAGTCAATTAAGGGGCTGATTGTCCAATTCTTTTGGCTGACTGACTTTTCAGCTGGTCTAGAGTTGGTTTTTGTCGAGGTCTTGCTTATTCTATGCATATTGGATCCCATATTCATCTGTAAAGTAAAGAATTGAAGAAATTTGGGTTCGTTCATGTTTCACAAACTTCCAAAATGTGATTCCGAAGGCACTGTTTCTCAAGTCCCATCATTTCTCCGAAGTAGGAAAGTTCCTCGATAGCTTGAGCAAGTTGTATCCTTTTTGAGTGTTTAAGGACCTCCGAATTGTAAGTTGGAGATCTTTATGAGGTGTTTTCGAAACACCACTTTTTGTTTATCTTTTCAATTCTGTGGCCTATTATGTTGCATGGAGCATGCATCGTATTATGATTCACATCAATTACAGTAATTATATTACAATTATGTTCCATCCATGTGCATCGTGCCTTTTGTATCCACCCTTTTCACACGAGTGTGATTTGGCTTGTACCCTCTTCCCCTTTTTGCGCGAGGCTTAGTTTGGCTTGTACCTTTTGTCGCGTTTCCTCTCTACGTGAAACGTAGATTAGCCTGCATTTTGTTCCTTCGGTTAAAACCTTCTCTCTCTTCGTATGAAATATGTTGAGATACGCCTGTTGGTTACACCACCCTTGTTCCCCTGTTAAAACTTTCCCTCTCTCTGTATGAAATATAGAGAGATACGCCTGTTGGTTACACCACCTTTGTTCCCAAGTTAAAACCTTGATATATCTGTTGGTTACACCACCTTCCTTGTTCCTCGATTAAAACCTTCTCTCTCTCCATATGAAATGCAGAGAGATATGCCTATTGGTTACACCACCTTTCTTGTTTTTCGATTAAAACCTTTCCTCTCTCTGTATGAAATACAGACAGATATGCTTGTTGGTTACACCACCTTTGTTACGCTTTGGTTAAAACCTTCCCTCTCTCCGCATGAAATATAGTGAGATACGCCTGTTGGTTAGACCACCCTCCTGTCCTTTCACGTGAAACGCATTAGGATGTTGCTTTGCATGGTTACAACCTTCTCTCTCTCCGTATGAAATACAGAGAGATACGTCTATTGGTTGCACCGTCTTTCCCTCCTTTCACGTGAAACGTGTTCGGGAATTGTTGTTTTCTTACTCATTTCCTTGTGAAGCACGGTTGGATTTGTTGATATAAGCTTTTCATTCATATGATGTCATCTGATTATTGCTTATTGCATTGTCTTGCATGATCATGAATTTTTCAAAATCACCGGCTTTGCGAAGCGTGTAAGTCCTGCTTTCAAGTCTATTCTTTGTGCATATCATTTGCATTTTGCCCATGAACTACGCTGGTTTGATTCTTTGTAAAGGGATACGTGGGCAACTTTCAAGTTCAACCAACTGCATTTACATTTTGATAACTTGCCGAAGTCTTACGACTTTTTCAAATGGGTCGTCATCAAACTTTGACATTCACTCATGTCATTTCATGACTTTGAACTCTGTCAAAGAGGGGCAACTATAGACACCCCATTTTTTACCACCCTTAAGACTTGGGCACCTCAATTGATGAATTGTTATGCTGTACAATTTTTCAATTTCTTCAGCAAGAGGCTTCGATTTTTCAGCTTCAGAGCCCAAACCTTGCATCCTCTTTGAACCAAAACCTAATTTTTTTCCCTAGCCTAACCACTCAGAGGCCTGCTAGCCACAAAGTGGCCGGCAGGCCAATTTTTATTGGCCGGCCATCCCTCTTCATGGCTGGCCGGTCATGTCTAGCAACCAGCAGATATTTTGTCGCCAATTGTTCCCCTATGTGCATTCCTTGCACCAGTTGGCTCAATATAGATATTTCTGATAGAGGAACTTGTATTTCTATAAATAGATGACCACCCCTCATGGTTTTAGGTTGGAAAATTTTGCCAAGAGACAAAAACTTGCCAAACACTCTCCCCCTCTATCTTGCAATATATATACACTTCCTAAATCAAAATTTTGAGGCTTCTTGTTGAGATTATTGAACCAAAATTTCAACTCTTGAGGGTGATCATTTTGTGGTTTGTGAACCAAAGAACATCCTCTCTTTAAGAGGTATAGCTTTTGTCATCTTTTCTCTTGTTTACACTACTCTTTTCTTCTCTTTTATACACTGTTTTAGATTGTTTTCAAGTGTTGGAACTTGTGATTTAAAAGCTACCAAAGGTGGAGGGCTTAACCCCCCTTTCTTGAGCCTTATCACATAGCTTATATCCTTGTTTTTCCACTTGTTTCTTTACTTTTAGCTACTGATTTTCAGCGTGTTTAGTGGCTGAAACATGTGATTTAAAAGTCCAAAAATTGGAGGGGTTGGCCACCCTTCCGTAGGCTTGCTTACTAGCTTTATTCTCTTCCATTTTCACTTACTTTTTCTAGCTTTCCAAACTGATTTTCAGCACTGTTTTGTCCTATTTAGGGGCTGTTCAGTATGTTTACTTAGTTATTCTTTGAATACCATGCTTGCAATGTTGTAAGTCCTCATAGATTTGGTGGTTTAGGCCATCGACACCAATCTATTTGAGTTGATAGCCTTTTTTACATAATTTCCATGTAAATATTCATATTTTTCATGATCACCTTTGCATAATCATCTTTGTAACCTCTCTTCTTTCTTTGCTTTTTTTGATTAAAAGTTGTCTTAAACATTAGTTTATTCCTCAAGGCATGAGAATGAGACTTTCCATGCTTAATGGTTTAATCTCTTCGGAGGTTCATTACCAAGGCATTCCATCTCTCTCATGTTAAGCACAACTTCTTGTTTGACGCTTCTCTTTATCGCTTTTTGCACTTAGTGGACATAATTATCACTTTTAGACAAAAATAAATAAGAAATGGCAAGGTGATGTAAAAGAGGTAAAAAGGTAGTAAAATTGAGTTGGGTTCAATCGGACGTTATATTGAACCTATTGCGTCTCGAATCATTACATACTCTTTAGTGATGTTAATGATTCAAGAAGAATGTTCACCCCTTTCCTTGAGGTAACTCCATGATAGGGAAGAGGTGTTATTGGTCTTTCATTTCCATTTATTGAGCTTTTCTCCTATCGATTCATAGATCAACATGCAACAAACTTGCGATGATTGATGATTCATGAATCGAATCTACTCCTCCCATGATCATGTTCATGATAGGGAGAGGCAGAAAGGATAATCATCTCATGTAAACACTCTGTTTTTGCTCTGTTTTAATTCTGTGGCAGCAGGGCAGAACCCAAAAACAGTGGTCGGCCGGCCACCTTTCTGGTCCAACCACTTTCCAAGGCTAGCCGGCCACCTAGTTGTACAGGCAGTGGTACTTTTATTATAGAACAAAGCAGAAGCCGAGGCAAAAACAGAACAATTTTCTAACAATAAAACAAAACAGAATATGGCAGTACACAGAGAGGTTTCCGGGGAGGATGTTCTTGGTTGCTTGTGCTCGAGTCTTTGCTTCCTGTGCTAGTCCTTTAAATTAGATTTAATAATTTGTGTGTTGTAATTAATTAATTATTTTCATTGAAATTTGTAATAATTAGTTAATTAGTTTACTCTATTTATTTGATGTTGTAATAATTAGTTTAAGCAGGACATTCATTCGAACCCACTTGTGCGATGGCAAATTGTAAACGCTTGTAAATATTTGTATGTCTTCAAACCTCCATTTCTTTCTTCCTTTTATTTACTTGCTTACGATGGTTTCATTCTTGTTTTGGTTTCATATCATTACCATGTGTAAAAAAACCCATTTTTGCGTGCATTGGATTCGGTTCATCATTCTAGCATTGTTGTCATTTCTTACTTACTTCAATACGTGCACTAAACGCATGCTTTGAGTTGTGCCGTATGTCATGTTAATAAACCGAACCTAGTAGTTGTATTTTGTATGTGTTGCATTAGTCATTTGCATATTAGAGCAAAGATTTTTCTAACTCTTTCTTCTATTTTCACTTGCTTTGGTTGATTACTAGGTGCGTTTTTTTGCTTTAGCATATTGCATGTATGTTAGTGTTGCCATATCAAGCATACTATCATGAGGCTAAGTGCTTATTTGATATACCTCATGAATGCCTGTGGATGAAGGCTAGTTCGCTTGAATTGGGATGATTTGATTAATGCATATATGAGCTGACTTTTTTAAATAGCCCATATCCAAAACTCTTTTCAAACAAAGCATGAAATTAAAGCATTCCACGGCGAGTGACTTAGTCTATACTCGTGTGCCTCACATAATAAAGTTATCATTAATAATCAGAACAAGAACATATACTGTATATAAAAATCACATCATGATTACTAGAGGCCGATCTTTGATCGGGTGAGGGGGGTGGTCAATTCATGACCTTCCCCTCTCATATTTAAGTTCCCGAGCCAAGGCACTTTGGTTATGACGGACAAGTGGCCTTTGACCTGAGTCATGGGTTTCCTAATTTTTCTAAAAATATTTAGGTGGCGACTCTGAAATCTGGCAATGCAGTCCATTTTTGGCATTTCTAATTGTAAATCAATTTTTCAAAGCTTTGTCGGATTTGGACTCTCATTTGTTTAATCTATTTCACAAAGTAGTTATGAAACCATATTCGGAACCATGGGAGTCCGAACTATAGGGCTATCATATTCAAGGAGACTAACCTTTTCGAGGAGCACAAGAAACCAGCTACAGCCCCTTATGAGTGACATGGCCTGGGCCTCTGAGGTTGACGGGGACGAAGACTCGGCCGAGCTTCAATTCCCCCACGGATTCCAAACGCCTAACCTAAGGTTTGGTTATTTTCAATAACTAATCATTTCCTCCTGAATGGTTCTCATACAATACTTTTCCATTTTTCTCTAACTAACACTTGTTTTTTTGTACAGGATGGAGTTGCTTTGCTTGTGGTGATCATCATCAGCAATGACGATGACGATGACAATGACAACGATGCGCCTTACGGACCCCTTAACTACTCTTCTGTCAGTAGCAGCATCTTTGGCAGCAGGGCTAGCTACGATGATAACGACCCTGGTGGAGCTGGCATCCTGCTTTCCACTGGGACGATAACTTCAACCGCATAGCTTTGCTTTAGTTTAGTCTCCACTTTTCCCTATTTTTTCCTTCCTTCTTTCTTTGTGTAGTTTGTAGAACTTTGAATGTAATTACTCAACTACCATGGGAACTTTTTGGTAACTATTTTTGTAAACACTTGTCGTTTATGGCCCATATATGTATAAAACTCTTTTTCTTGTGGATGACTTTTGACTTCATGACTTGCTTGCTCTGCTTTATTTTTGCATAATTATACACGCACCTGAACACCCTCTTTTCCCCTAAACCTTGCAAATGCATGCCTGCCCTTGTTTTGGCACTATGAAACTCATCAGTTCTTTTGGACTGGCTTCTCCAGAACCTGCTGGCCAATATCATGGTCAACCGACCAAATGTGAAGTTAGTTGGTTCATTCGGGCTTTCCCGGAGGAAGTCTTGACTTTTCCACTTTTGACATCATGCAAAAAGGCCGTACTTGTGCTGCAAATGACCCACAGCCACCCAAAATTGTTGTTTATGTGGTTCTATATGCCTTCTCTTACTTTCAAATGGTTTACAGCCTCTCTCTCCCTTTCCTTTCCTGTTGTGTTTGAGACATGGGTTCTCCTCGTTACTTGGACTTTACTGGTTTATTCGACAAAGGTTCTGATGATGTTGTAGTTCTGGACTTGGAAATAATACGCTCAAGAACTCCTTCCAGTGGTCAGGGAGGTAGAAAAAAGCTTATCCGTAGGAGAGAGGAACCGTGGGCGGTCCCGAGAGAGTCCACTGTTAACAACAAAAGAAAAGTTCATGGTTGTGGCAAAGTTAACAGCTAATCCTTGAACCATGCTCATGTATGTAACCACTTTCATGGACTAGGTTTGGCCCCGTCTCATGGGAGCAACCAAAGCTCCTTGCCCATGGTGTCATGGCCCGAACCCGCCCCTATGGTTAAGGATATAACCGGCCAGTAATCTTGAGATTACCTACGGCTTCAAACCTTAACAGACATAACTCATCAGAGAAAAGGGGCCAAACGAAAGCAAAAATTTAAAACTTTGTCCGTAGAGCCGTGCTTATATGCACTCAAAACAACCATGCACATATACGTTAATAACCCACATCAAAAGTACAGTAGCATAAACTTCTTTACAGACAGGATCATCTAAACTGAGCCAACCCATAACAAACTATATACAAATATACACAAAGACCGTGCCAACAAGACAAAGTATAAATGCATAACAAAATGGCAAGGATAGGTCTCGTGCATGAGACACAAGGCTGACTCTCCAAAACTCTTGTTGTTCCTGGCAGACTTCACTAGGGCTGGGTTTGGACTTCTCTTGGCTCACCTACAAACACATGAATGAGCGTGAGCGATAGCCAGTGAATAATATCAAATACAGAAATTACATAACAATGTAGAACAACATATTCCAAACGGCTTTAGGCCCAATCCACATTTCTATTTGATAGATAGATATATATATATATATAACTATACGAAATTCAAATCAGGTGACTGAAGTTTCGAACATTCTGGCCCTTGGCCCTTTCAGATTTCTATTCATGTCAAAACGGCCTTCAGCCCATTCGTTTATGTCAAAACGGCCTTCGGCCCATTCATCTCTGTCAAAATGGCCTTCGGCCCACTATTTCATGTCAAAACGGCCTTTGGCCCACTCATTCATATCAAAACGGCCTTCGGCCCATTCATTCATGTCAAAACGGCCTTCGGCCCACTCATTCATATCAAAACGGCCTTCGGCCCACTCATTCATGTCAAAACGGCCTTCGGCCCATTCATTCATGTCAAAACGACCTTTGGTCCATTTACTTATTCATGTCAGACTTCTGTCCACAATCCCAATTAGCAACTCACAGAGCTTATAAGGGAATAAACAATTGGACATTTACAAGCATTCAAATATCGATATTACTCACAGTGATCGGCTTGTGGATTTTCCCTAGAGCTTAACCCTGCACATTTCATGAACACAGAAGGGTCACTAACAGTTCAATCCATTCTTTAATTCACATATTCCTCTTTAGGCTTCATTCTTATCTCATTAACTCATTTACAATGCTTAACATATGCCTAAGAGTGCTTACAAGTGAAAGAGAACGGAAAACGAAATACAGAACGAGCATACAAAATTTCAGAAAACAGGGTCCCCGTTCAAGCGTAAACTTCCCCGCTAGAGCGGACCCTTAAGGCTTGCAAAAGTATTGGTTGCATGAAAAATACGCTCGAGCGTGGAATAGAGCGCTCGAGCGGAAGGCCTGTCTAGAAAAGCTCTCCGCTCGAGCGTGAAACATCCCGCTTGAGTGAATATCCAACTCTGTAAAAAGTGCTGGGAGCACGAAATTTACGCTCGAGCGGAGTTTCTCCCGCTCGAGCGGACCTCAAAATTCTGGAAAACCCAGAATGTGTTCTTGAGCTCAACTTCGACATTTCAACCACATTACTTGCATGCAATGGCTCAAATTACACATTTACACATGCTAACATGCTACCAATACAAGATTACAACATTAGGAGGCTTAATTTCAAGGATTACACTCTTGCATGTTTCAAATTGACATCAACTTCAACTCTATCATACATATTCATGCATTTCAAGCTCATATCTTCTCAAATTGTACATGCATGTGATGAATTAGCCACATTCTCAACTTAGATAACACAAATGGCGATCAATACATGAGTTTCCTTTAACATTTCACATGGATTATACACATTTGTGCTCAAACATGCAATATCAAAGTGATTTCCTACATGCATGCGCACATTAAGCTTCAATTCAACAAATACAACCCAATTTCATTTCAATCTTACTCTTGATCACCAAATTAGCTTGAGCACACAAAATTACAATTTATACTTCAAGAATTACTCACCTAGAAGCTTTGATCTTCTAAGCTCTAGTCAATTCTTGAGCTAACTCTACAAAAGATTCAAGTCTTGAACCAAAACTCCAATTCCTTACACTCTCTCTCACTCTAGCCGACCCTCTCCCCTTTTTCCTTAGTGTTTGATTAGCCAAATGAGGATATAAGAGGGAATGGTTCTATAGTGCCTTTTTGCATAAATCACCACTCACAAAATAATAATAATAAAGCAATTTGGCACTATTCATCGATTTAATCCATTTAATTTGACCTGAATAAATTTTCAATTAAATTTCACCGTAGGCTCTAAAAATTATGCCAATCACAATGGTGTAATCAATTTCAGGTTCTGTGGCCGATAAGGCCCTTAATTTAATTTCCAAAGAAGGTTATTCAAACAGATATGCCTACGGTGAACAGATAAAACTTCAAAATCACATATATTCACATAATGGCACATAAAATCATGCTAAATACATAATCATACTCAAATTAAGGACCAATTTGCATATTACACAACAGGGGTATCACACATGGGGTCTTTGTTCCCTTATTGTACCAACTTCTTGGAGGTAAATATACTCTGACCTTGCGACTTATTTCCTTCTTACCACTATCAGTCTTTACTTCCGTCTTTGATAATCATGGATTTCTTGGTTTTAGGACGACAACTTGGAATCGCTCAAACCGCCCACCCACTTTTGATTCTCTGGTGGTGAGTAGCAATGAAGAAGATGACATGGGAACCGTTTCCGGCATCGAAGAAAACTCTAATGATCGTGATGATTTCGGCGATGCACTAGGAAATCTCTCATACTCTTTACAACACTAGAGCTTTTTCCCCACAATTTAGGCTACCTCTGGAGGCGTCCCTTCCTCATTTTGCCCCTCGAAGGACAAAGGTCGCATCTTCATGTACATAAATAACTCGGTGCATATGAAATAAGGGTGTTTAGGACTTGCATCCTAGAACCTCCCCATTGAGAAATATGGTTTCTTTGTAATGACTAGGATCTCCTCTTTGGCTTTAAAAAGCTCTTGTAATCCTCTTATGTTTAATAGAGATCCTTTTCCGCCTCAATTGTTCGCATGGCTTGGACTTCCGGGCACATATTTGACATTTTACTTTGCACTGAGTCTAGTTAGCACTAATTTTTCCCTCTAAACACAAACACAACTTATTTAGACCAGAGTATGACTCTGCCCATACAAAAGACCCTTACCGGTCACTTGTTTAGGTTGCCGACTAGAAAATTGATCGGTCGAACAAATGATGGGTCGGCCAACTGTTTCAGGCTTTTCAGGGATAGTTTTCTCTTTTCGCCACTCAAGATGTTTATAAAAGCAAACCAACGGTTTATTTTGGCTCCACACCATCCGAAAACTCCTTCCCTCTCTTTTTCACTTCTCTCTCTCTCTCTCTCTCTCTCTCTCTAGATTTTCTTCCTCTCTCAGATTGCCCAACATCGCACTCCATTTTTTTCTTCAAAACCAACGTTTTTCTCTACACTTTGAATTGATCAGTTCGTGATTCGATCAAGTTTGAATCTTCCACCTTCATTACGTGTTTCACACATTTTCGCTTAGCCCTTCACTCCATTCCTTTGGTTCCTCGCATTTCTCTTTGTTTTTTCGGATTTTGGATTCCTTGGGTGGCCTTTCGGTTTTCTTTCTCTCTCTCCCTCATTTTTGGTTCTCCTATACCTACCTTTGCTTAATGGACACCGATATCCCTCATGGGGATGCTCCTCCTGTCTTTCTAGAGGTCAATGTGCCTCTCTTGACCCCGAGGCCAACGTGCTTGATGAGGACGTGGGTGTCCAGGTGGATGATCTAGATATGGCGGCAGAAGACATCCTTCCTCCAGTGTTTGGTCTCGAGTTACCACCCCTGCATCTCAAGCGATTTGATCTGGGGCTACCAACCAGCCTTGTGATGACCCCACATACATAATATTTTTGTATATTATTTCATTGGGCATATTTGTATAATTGTGTGTTTACTTTGTGTTTATTTATTTATCTATGGAATATATGTTAGAGTGTTGACTTGGAATTAGAAATGAGAAGCCTTAATAGATTCAGAAACTGCAATTGACTAGTTCAATAGGTTAATTAGAATATTTAAAACCAAATGGTAAGTTTAATCAAAATTTGATTCGGATCAAAATAATTAGAATTCATTAAAATTA